>JAJOZX010000913.1:157500-362500 GCA_023014485.1 Bathynomus jamesi
CGGAATCTAAAAATACTTAAGTTAAGGAGGCAAGGGGCTTCTGCCCCCTCCCGACGAAGTGCTAATCTGAAGAAGTCTAATGAGAAGCTCTCTAATGAGAAGAGCTCTAATAATGAAGATTAATCTAGAAGTGTCTTAAATGAAGTTGGTACATGCATAATATAGTCTAATGTTTGGGGGAGACAATCGAAGGTTAAGTTTCCCCCCTTTTTAAACACATGATTTCAACTAAAAAGAATAAAAAATATAAAAATAAAAAAGAACAGTAGTATCGCCGATTCGACAATTATGGAGGCGATATTATTTCGTATTAGCACATGAGCACAATTTTGAGTACATGACTGAGTACGTATTAATTTTGGTTCATTACAATTACGATTACAATTATGGATTACAACTACCAATTAATTCATATTCACTTATTATTGTTTTAATTACAATTCCATTAAAGTACATTCTTACATTATAAATTAAATCATTACATTTAATTAGTTTCACTGAAGTACATTACAAGTTATTGTTCATTACAGTTTCATTAAAGTACATTACATCAATTACATTATATTAAAGGATTACATTTAATTACAATTTTAGCAAATTGTTAATTGACATATCTACTACTGAAATAATCTAAATAGGTGATACCATTGATAAATGAAGGGGAGTTAACCGTTGTTCTATAATTTAAAGTTAACAATAATTACGCCAAATTATGTTAAATAATATTAGAACCTGGTTGGTTATCAGAGTTTGAAAGTCTAATTAGCCAACGATGAGGAAAGCGGAGGAAAATACGATATTTATGATAACGTAATACATAAGTAATACGGAATTTGAATGACAGTTAGGTAGAAATAGTAAGTACAAGTAATGAGAACGGGGATAACTATGTGACGTAAGCCAATAACGAACTAGTGGCCAGGCAGAGAAACAATACAGTATATTATAATAACATAACACATGATAATGTTATAAATTCGAATCAAAGCGAAAGGAGACCTTTTTTATCTTAGAAGCGTTCAAATTATGCTGTGATGAGTGGAATTTATGATAATAACTTACTAAGCATTGTCTAGAGTTCACCTCGGGAGGTCAAATAATTAAAAATAAAAATGAAAAAAATAATACGAGAACGTTTTTTCGCGTTCCCGAACGAAGGAAAAAGTTTTGCGTTTCATAGATTGACACGAGTAAAAATACTGATAAGTTGGTAGGGCATAAGTAGACAATAGGTAGATGAATGAATAAGTAACAAAATTAATAAAGGATAGCGGTCAAGCTAAAATATGGACGTATGGGGGCGGGGATGAGATGCAAGACAATTCATAATTAATTATAATAACTTTTATAACAACTGAAAAATGGATGATGGATACGACTAAACCATAGAAAGGGTAGATCGTAGGTTTGTGACACGAACAAAAATAGGAAGCTACAAGTAAAATTATTATCCAAACTCGCGTTAAGCGATTTTGGTTCTTATGTAAAAATGGACATTCGAACATAAAACTATTGTTCATTGTTCACTTTTTACATTACTCTCTCCTTTTAAAAATGATATTTATACAATAATTTAATAGGGTACCATTAATACAATACAAATGAGAAAATAACATCGTAAGTAATGACGACATTCTTTACAATAGAAATTTTATACAGAATGAGTTCGGGTAGTTGAGTACAATGCAGAGTAATCAAATTTTTAAAATGACACTTGCTTACAAAATATTAAAAAAAATCAAAGATTAAAACGACTTTTATACAAACAGAATAAAAGGATTAGTACGTTAATTTAGACAAACAATTAAGTTAGACAAAGAATGATATGGTTAAAATTTTTTACAAAATTTTATTTTTTTCTTCTGTGGGATAAATTATATTCATAATGAATAGGTAAGAGGGAAAAATATAAATCATACAAGCTATAAGCTATAAACATCCTTTGAGGTGTGTCCTGAAGACGTGTCTGGCTGGCCACTTGTTCCTGGGTGAAAACTAGGCGTGAAGAACTTGGAGTCGTGACACACCGGTCAAGGGTGTTGGTTCTGGTTCCAGAGTCTGGAAGACTGGAAGAATTCTGGAGTCGTGAAGATCCTGGTTAAAGGGTCTGGAGGACTGGAAGAATCCTGGAGTCGTGGAGATCCTGGTTAAAGGGTCTGGAGGACTGGAAGAATCCTGGAGTCGTGGAGATCCTGGTTAAAGGGTCTGGAGGACTGGAAGAATCCTGGAGTCGTGAAGATCCTGGTTAAAGGGTCTAGTCTTGTTATCTTCCTTCTTCTATGTGTTTATCCTGGTATAGGGTCGCCACAATGTTAACCCCTCCGTCTATGGCCCTGGGTTGGTTCGAAGTCGACGGGGGTTCTGGTTAGGAGGCAGCAACGGGTCTGTTACTTGCAGTAGTTTCTTCTATACTACTCTCCGAGTTCTTTTTTAGTGGCTCGGAGGATTCTGAGAGGCTTATTAAATTCTTTGAGGTTTCTCTCCGATTCTTCTTGTAGCTTATCGGGAGATTCTAATGACTAAGTTTTCTGAAGAGAGCACGGCTCGAAGGAGAAGATAAACTTGTTCTTACTGGGTTTTACTTCTAAACTGTTACAGGTAATGCTCAGCCTCGTAGTTGGTATCAGAACAAACATGGAAGAAATTGGTGGGCTTTATATACCCCGATTCTACTAACATCATCATTATTAACTGTTGAAGAGGCTGCATTAATTTTGCACAATATTTGAAAATAAAGTAAATCTTTTAGCTGCGGTAAGGTTTAAACGAATAAACAAGATATTTGAAGATGAAGCCATATTTTTATCTTAAATTGCGTATTTTCAGATCTGATGTTGTCATGATCTGCCAAGTTAACTAAAAGTGGAAATTGAATTATGCATCTTTACACTAAAATATGCATATGAGTAAAAATTAAAGGTTTAAGATTTACAATTAAATGCTTAGGTAAGAGATGACTTCATCTTTTATAACGAAGAAAGAATGTATACAAAACATGACATGGCAAAAGTTACTCAGGATTCATTATTAAGCTAAATCTAAAAAGATGATTATGAGATTTTAAAAAACAACAGGTCATCAATTATTTGGCAAAGTAGAAAGCACATCAAAATTTATTCCAACGGAAAAATAATAATAAAAAAAATAACAACAGTATTGCCGATTCTACATTCCTTATGACGACATAATGTCGGGTCGGACATTGAGTACATTGTAATTTTGGTCTACTGTAACTATGATTATAATTATCAATTCATTTATTATCGTTAACTACAATTTCATTAAAGTACATTGACTACGTTATTTAGTACATTACCTCATTAAGTACAGTTTCATTAAAGTACATTACCTTATATTAAATTAAAAGTATTACAGTTAATTATAATTAAACAGTTACTATAACTTTGTTTTGTTACAGTGTTTCATATTAATAGACAATTAAGATTTTAGAAATATAATACAAAGTACATGGGCACATACGGTATGGATGAATATGGTTGAATAATAATATTTATTCTACATAACATATAAATAATGACTTCTACAGAGTGTACAGTTTTTATTATGATGTTAAAGAATTTTCATACATTGAATACTAGAGATATGATGAAGGGAAATTAATGACGGGAAAAGATGACGTCATAGTTATTGAATTTGTACGTATAGTACAAATCATTATTAGGAAGATTTACAAGAACGAATTAGAGACAAAGAGTGGGTATTAATGACTAAGAAGTACAACTACGGGTTCCAATCCTGTTATATGCAATGTGTATGCATAATCTAGGGACGAGGGTGAGATGCAAGACAACCATAATTAATTATAATAACTTCTATAACAAATGGAAAATGGATACGACTAAACCATAGCTATGGTAGATCGTAGGGTTGTGACACGAACAAAAATAGGAAGCTACAAGTAAAATTATTATCCAAACTCGCGTTAAGCGATTTTGGTTCTTATGTAAAAATGAATATTGATTATTCATTGTTCATTTTTTTACATTGCTCTCCCCTTTAAAAATGATATTTATACAATAATCTAATAGGGTACAATTAATACAATACAAATGAGAAAATAACATCCTAACTACTTCAAGTTAGATGACGAATTTTTCTTTACATTACAAATTTTTATACAGAACAAGTGTTATTATATAATGTAAAAAATTCAAAGATTAATACTTTAATTTAGACAAACAATTAAGTTAGACAAAGAATGATATTGTTAATTTTTTAGCAAAATTTTATTTTTCTGTGGGGAAAATTACATTCATAATGAATAGGTAAAAGGGAAAAATATAAATTTTAAAGTTCATGGATTTTTCAAGGTTACCATGATAGTACAATTGATAAACTAATTTTATTGACTATTGTAGGTAAAAATAGAATTACGTAATGGATGATGTATAGACCTGTGGTCTAGTGTGTATTTTTGTGTACTAGGTACAAAGTGTGTATCTTACAATTTCGAGGGACAGATTAGCCGATAGGATTGTTCAAGTAACTGAATAATTGCATGAGCAAGATATATTAGAAAGCAAAAATGATTAAGATTAAATTACATACTTAGCACTTACGCGTAATGAAATAGTTTATTGTGATATCCAATGATTTTAGCATAAGGTTTGTATATATAGTATATATAGTGTGCATACATGCATTTTTATTGACTGTTGTAGGTACAAATCGAATTACGTAGTGGATGATGTATAGACCTGTGGTCAAATGTGTATTTATGTTTATTGGGTACAGATTGTAGTGGTTGGTGATACGTTCAAAAGGAGAAAGGGGATTTATAGTTGAATAGTTGAAGTTATACGTCAGTGTGCAGAGGAATCTATAAATATTGGTAAGAAGCATCTGTAGATGAGTGAGTCGGTACAATAGTATGTAGAATATGAGAGTAATTTGTTCATCCCGTGAAGAACTAGATCATTAGGGGTCATTGGTGGATTAGGATTATATATATATATATATATATATATATATATATATATATATATATATATATATATATATATATATATATATATATATATATATATATACATATACATACACATATATATATATACTTTAAGGAACAGATAAAATAACTTAATAAATGCATGAGCGAGAATTTATATATAGTAAGCAATAATTATGATGTATTATAATGATGATGTTTGCATACGAGTTTTAATGCAAAAGTGAATTCGAATATGTGTCAAAAGTAATAAAATTCAATTAGGATTATAGATTTTACATAATTAATCAGTTACACGTATAAGGTAATTAAAAAGACGCACTTAGAGGAACTTACAGTTAATGAAAGTAAATCTCACGGTTTTAAAATTGAATTTTGACACTGGGTTCAACTGGGGTTGGGGTTTTAAAATAAAATAAAAAAAAACAAAGTTTGGAGTACTACATTCGGGGGAATTGAGTGACTAAGCGGGGGGTATAAGTTTGAAATTGACAATACGTCTTTCGTGAGCACTTTGCTCTTTTTTAAAAAAAAAGATTGCTTGTCACACTACTTAGAAAAAAATTTAAAGAGTTCAAACAACATGGAGGGACGGCATGTTCCTCATATACATTACAATAATTACCAAAATCGTTACAACCTTTGTAAAAACGGCTTTGTTACAAATAATAAAATACCTAACTATATATTTATATACGCAACAATTGCATGAAAAGAAAAGACAAATCGGTGAATTTCCTTCTTACAAAAAAAAACAAAAAAAATTAAACTAAAGACACAAACGGGTCAATTCAGGTTGAATTTAATTCTCTTTTACAACAAAAAAAAAGGTTGAATTAAATTCTTGCATTACATTTTCGTAAATTAAATTCTCTTAAATTACAAAGAAAAAGTTGAATTCAATTGACTGCATTGAAAACTGACTTGGGGCTCGGAATACTTGGGACTCGGAATACTTGGGATAAAACTGACTTGGAATAAAACTGTCTGACTTGAACTCTATCAAGTATTCTTGAAACTAACTTGAACTCTATCAAGTATTCTTGAAACTAACTTGAACTCTATCAAGTATTCTTGAAACTAACTAACTTGAACTCTATCAAGTATTCTGAAACTAACTTGAACTCTATCAAGTATTCTGAAACTAACTTGAACTCTTATCAAGTATTCTGAAACTAACTTGAACTCTTATCAAGTATTCTGAAACTAACTTGAACTCTTATCAAGTATTCTGAAACTAACTTGAACTCTCTGTAAACTCTCTCTTTCTTAATTTGCAAGTCAATTCAATTCAATAATTTGAAAAAATTTGCAAACAAAAATAAAAAAATATAAACAATATTTCACTCTAATGTACGCGAAGGTACTGTACTATTATGTTTGATACATAAAATAAAATTATTCTATACTGAATATAATAGTGAAAATAACTCTCTTGAAATTAACTCGGTTACAATTAACTCTGTTACAATTAACTTTTGTGACTTTTAACTTTTGTGAAAATTACTGTTTCACTAAAAAAAAATGTATCACTGGTGTCTGAATGTTCACTGTGTTTTGTGTTAAATTCTGGCTCAATACTAAATATTAATTGTTAATAATAATGACTTTTCAAATGTTTAGAAATTATTTTTTTAAAAAAAGTTTTGTACTTAACAAGATTCCTACGGCGAAATCCTTTGAGGTGTGTCCTGAAGACGTGTCTGGCTGGCCACTTGTTCCTGAGTGAAAACTAGGCGTGAAGAACTTGGAGTCGTGACACACCGGTCAAGGGTGTTGGTTCTGGTTCCAGAGTCTGGAAGACTGGAAGAATCCTGGAGTCGTGAAGATCCTGGTAAAAAGCGTCCTCCTTCACAACGCTAACTTGTATGCATCCGTTCCTATGGCTCATTCGGTTCACTTGAAGGAAACGTACGAAAATCTTGAGCTTTTTCTAGCTAAGGTTAAATACAAAGAACACGGTTGGCTACTTTGTGAAGACTTAAAAGTGATTTGTATGTTGTTAGGTCAACAACCAGGTTATACGAAGTTTCCATGTTTTTTGTGTGAATGGGATAGCCGAGCAAGAACTCCGCACTGGATAAAAAAGGAATGGCCACAGAGAGTCAACTTGACACCTGGTTCTAAAAACATTCAACGTGAAAGTTTGGTTGACACGAAACAATTTGTTAAGGCCTTGGACAAAGTTGGAGATTGTTTTAAGTATCTGTGTGGTGAATTTCCAACTCTTTCGGAAGCAAAATTGAAAGAAGGAAATTGTGTTGGTCCCCAGATTAGAAAAATGACTTTGGATAAACACTTTGAAAGAACAATGAACAATCTTGATAAAGAAGCGTCGATTGCTTTTAAGGATGTTATCAGCAAATTTTTGGGGAACAACCAAGGACCCAGATTACCAAAACATTGTGAACAACATGCTAAATAAGTTAATAGAGTTGGGTTGTAATATGAGTTTAAAATTACAATTCTTACTTTCACACTTGGATTACTTCCCTGAGAATCTCGGAGCACTCAGCGAAGAACAAGTAGAACGATTATAAATGCTTGGTTTCACCAAGACATCAAAGAAATGGAGAAGAGATATCAGGGAAGGTGGGACATCAGCATGATGGCTGATTACTGCTGGATGTTGAAACGGGATACTCCAGAATTATTACATAAAAGAAAAGGAACAGCGCGTACATTCGAGACTAAAAGGCATAGATCTCACAAGAAAACTCTGGACAAATAAAGATGACTATGTAATTGACGTTAATAGCTTCTTTCTTTGTAAAGTTGTTTGCATTTGTAATTAGTATAACAAAGCGAAATAGGTAACTAATGTAAATTGAAATAAATAATACTTATTTATGTTGTTGTTTTTTCCCTTCCAGTTCGCAGAAAATCCTTACGTGATAGAAAATATGGACACCTTATTCGAAATCAGCGTAGTTGCATTATATAAAATCAGTTATTATTAAGAAAACAACTCTTACAATGTTCTCATTCGCAGGCCTGTGTAATTATCCCGAGTTTTCTCAACTTTTCAAATAGCTTGTTCACCTGGTTAATATTGTTCATACATTCAGTACACCTTATGACCCATCTAGCAACGGTTAGTTGAAAAGACCAACCCGACACTTCAGGGCTTGCATAAAATGTCCGTTAATAATGAAACTGAGTGGGATACAGACATGGGGCTGATTACAAAATTTGCTTATGATTTGATTATGATTAGTGGGGTGCGAATTTTTTTATTTTGATTTGATTATGATTAGTGGATTTGCAAAAATATTGATTATGAATTGATTACACTGTGTAACACTGTTCTGTTTATATAGAATTTCTTGTTTTTATATGCATTTGTGGGCGCTGAGTCCAAATCTGGCCTTGGTTTGTGTGTATCATCATTGGTTTCAGAGATAATCCATTTTTCATGTTTTACCAATATAATGTTATTATGGACGCAGCAATATCAGAATAATCAGGAATTGTTGAGAACAATCCAGATGTTCGTTGACAGTTTCTTGTTCTAGAAATTGCCCGAAACTTCCACTGTGCTATATAAAGAAGAACGCAGAGTCTGAGAAGTCAGTAAGTGTGAGCACACAAAGAAAGCAGGTTGTTTGTCTGATGGTTACCAGCACTGAGGTACTGTGTTTCTGTGCTTCTCTGTGCTGACGATTTGAGTGTTATCGATCCTTTTTTACTGCGAACATTATTTCAGTGTTGTGAATACATCTTTTTTTCTGGAATCTTTAATCTGTTGCAGATTTAATAACTCTTCTCTCTATATCTGCAGGTTATGATTAATGTAGTACAGTTTGGTAAAGAGAATGGCAACTAGAGCTTGTAAACACTCGCCGATATATTCTGCTACGTTTGTGGGTATTACATAGTCCCCAAGCAAGTATCGCACAAGATTGTGAAAGGCACCAAGTTCTGGATCGCGTATCGGCTCTATTTTGGTATGCCTATGGGTGACCAAGATAAGCCCTGGGAACCCCATGTGATCTGTGGAAGCTGCCGCTCCACACTTGAAGGGTGGCTGCGGGGAGTACGCAAGGCAATGCCCTTTGCGGTACCCAGAATATGGAGAGAACTAAAGAGCCACCACGACGATTGCTACTACTACATGGTAGATGTTTCTAAGTACAGGAAAGTTAAAGGAAGGCAGACTCTTCAGTATCCAAGCATATGGTCGTCCATAGCTCCTGTACCACATGGCGAAGGTCTTCCAATACCACGTCCACCAGAACAGGTATCTATCCATTACTTTACCTTCTGTATTTACAGACTGTGGGTCATTATGTGTCGATTTTTCTTAGTGCTGATGCTCTTCTACACATATAGCTATGCCTATATTTTGTTTCTTTGCTTTGCAGGTTGAAAATGAGGATGCAGCTAACTCATCTGAGATGTCGGCTGGTGAGGACAGTCATGATGAAGAATATATAGTAACTTTCAGTACAAACCCTCACTTTCCAAATCAGAGGGAATTGGACGACTTAATTAGAGATTTGGGTCTAACGAAATCAGGGTCTGAGCTTCTGACCTCCAGACTCAAAGAGTGGAATTTGCTTGGAGAAGACTCAAAGAGCACTGTATACCGAAAGCAGCATGAAGAGTTTGCAAGGTTTTACGATGTGAATGGCTCTCTCTGTTATTGTAGCGAGGTTAATGGTCTATTCACAGCTATTGGATTAACACATATACCCTCAGAATGGCGTCTGTTTATTGACAGTTCAACTCGGAGTTTAAAAGCTGTTCTACTCCACAATGGGATCAAATATCCATCTATACCAGTTGCATATTCTGTTCAAATGAAAGAGGACTATGAAAATGTCAAACAACTGCTCACTCAAATCAGGTATGAACAATATAACTGGGACATGTGTGGTGATTTCACAATGATTGGTTTCCTGTTAGGTTTACAAGGAAGGTTTACTAAATATTCATGTTTTCTTTGCCTGTGGGATAGCAGGGCTTCGACTGAGCACTATAAAACAGTTCAGTGGCCTCCACGTGAAGGACTGCAACCAGGAAAGTACAATGTACTCAGGGAACCTCTTTGAAGCCTGACATAGTTCTGCTACCACCTCTCCATATAAGTTGGGTCTAATTAAGCAGTTTGTAACTGCGTTAGATTTTGGAGGGGAAGTTTTCCAACAGATTCGGATCATGTTCCCTAAACTCTCTGAGGCCAAAGTCAAGGCTGGCATCTTTGTAGGACCACAAGTCAAGGCGCTGTTGAATTCAAAGAACCTTGAAGCCAAGATGACTCCGATCGTAGGAGAGCTTGGTGTGCTTTCCGTGATGTGGTTCGTGGGTTTTTAGGCAACCATAAAGCACCAAACTATAAGGAGTTAGTGTCAAACTTGATTAATTAAGTGCTATGACAAAATGGGGTTCCGTATGTCTTTAAAATTACACTATCTGCATTCACATCTAGACTTTTTTCGTGATAACCTGGGCGATGTGAGTGAAGAACTGGCGAAAGATTCCATCAAGATATTCAAACGATGGAGAAAAGGTACCAGGGTCATTGGGATGCTTCCATGATGGGAGACTACGTATGGTTGCTGATCAGGAAGGATAAGAATGTTCATACGCGGAAGTCGCGTTCTTCAGTGCATTTTTAAGGAACGCACACTCCATAACGAGGCTTGTTATTCTCTTATCGATTCTCCTCATGATATATATTATATTCTTTGCACCATTTTGGGTTTGTCAAACAATTTTGGCTCAATAAACATTAATTTCCAATAGTGTTTTTATTTTCAGAAAATATTTATGTTAGCCTTCTTTATATACTTTGCCATATGAAAGGTGTGATACCCTATATTTTTGAAACGGTTGATGATAGAGCAAAACCAATATCATTTTTGGAATCAGCGCCCCGAAATCATTAAGAAACGACAGAAAAATCACAATAAACAGGAAATTTTTCAAATTTTGTTACCCAGTGTTTTATGATTAGTGGGCTTAAAAATGTTTATTAAAATTTGAATTTGTTTGCCGCAGTTAAATATGATTAAATTATGATTACCATGTCAGATATTGATTGTGTATTTAAATATGGAATCACAAGTAATAGCATACAAGCAGAATATGTTAATGAATAAATGTACAGTGTATACAGCAGTATTCTAATATATGTACTATATTTTACACTCAAAAAGTCACAAAAGAAAACATCTTACGTAAAATTATTCTTCCATCATTATCACATGGTGAAGTTATAATAAACGATTGATATGTTTATTACATTTTACATAATACACTTTAATCATTGAATAATCATTGATTATAACATTCATAATTTTGATTATGATTATAATATTTTCTAAAATTTTAATTATGATTTGATTATGATTATATATATTTTCTACTTTTGATTATGAATTGATTATGATTGCATAATCACTATCATAGACTATGATTATTCGATTATGATTGCATAATCACCATCATAGATTATGATTATTTGATTATGATTCATAATCAACCCCATGTCTGGTGGGATATTGCATTATCACAAGTGGTGATAAATTATAATTCCACATATCATTCAGAGATGAAAAAAGTCCCCCTTTATGATATTTTTAGATGTCTGCTAGTTTACCAATTCAAAAACAACTTTTACTACAGAAGTTTGGAGGAAATTTCGTAGCCATAAATTTGTTCTCTTTGTACTTAAGCAGTTAGTGGCTAGGGCAATACGTTTAAAATTACAACCAAAATTTGAAGAACCCTTCAAAATTGTGAAAGTTAATCCAAATAAAAGAACTTATGAAACGATTAAAATGTCAAATGATAATGGGGGCCAAATTCAGAATGTAATTAAGAATCATCACACCCAATTATGGCCTTGGATTCCAATATGTAAGTATTTAGGGCGGTGTAATTTGGATAAATAGCAATTTAATCTTCTTTCAAAATTTCTTTCAGTCCCACTGAATGTCTTTTAGGGAATGGATGTGGATAAACTTCGGAATTTAGGATTCTTTTAACAATATTTCGCCTGACTGGAGCAATGAAAATAGCACTGATGAGTTAGAAAGCCTAACGAATAGTGAGTCTTCGCAATTCTCTATGTTCTCAATGGATTTAATTCGAACACTTCACAAGGAACAAGCTCGGTCTCTTTTTTGTTTTCAGGTTTCGAAAACCCATTGATGTCGCTACCTGAATCACTACTTTTACTACCTCATTATTCCCCAGTCATTACCCAAATTTTCGGAATTTGAGGACCCCACGGTTAACTTTCATATAGATAAAGCTTTTGCAATAGCTGAGTATGAGCCTCATCTAGAAGAATGGGATATTTCTTACATTTGTAATAATTTTAATAGCACAATGTATCAGAGGTTTACCGTTATCGCTGATGTATTCTGCTACTCTTCCCCTCATCAGTTAAATCACCTTAATAAATCTACTGCTGCTAGTGATGACTGAATTTATAGGATTTAGAGTCAACCAGTGTGAACAGCGTTACGCTAAATTAAGAACATTAATAAACAGTTCATAGTTCGTTTTCCCCCATCACTGTCTCCCCATCCGAGGTTTTAAGGAATGAAAATGAATACCACAATCCTTTAGTAACTCCCAAAGAATTTTGTAGTTTCTTACACTCGGAGGAGTCCAGTGAAATGTCCGTTGATGCTCTAGCTCTCGATTCAAAATTTGATGACTGCTAAATAAATATAAGTTCTTTCATTTTGTGTTTTTTCCCCCAAGTTTCAGAAATGACGACGCCTCGATTGGCTTACAAATGGGAACATAAAGTATTATTGACTCTTGATATTCGAATCATGGGATTGACTAACTCTGCTACTCTTCTAAACGCAAATGTGGTCCGAAAACAGGAAACTGAAGCAAATCTGAGAAGCATCTGTTCATTAGTCCAAGCTGGGTTAGTTATGTTGTTTTATACATAAAACCTTCCATGCTTGTTTCTCGGCTTTGAGATATTCTGAAAATCAAAACTTGAAATTAATGGAACCAAAAGAACCTCAGAGTGATTATTTGCTGGAGGCAATTGGAGGTCATCATCTCGAATGGCAGCCCCACTTCCGCATCTCACGATAATATGGACAATTCCATATACCCTAAACGTTTATTGGTATAACTTGGGGCGTTTGAGACGCTCAAGTTTACGAACGGGTATTAATGAAGAACAAATGAATTGCTGCATTAGAGCATATTACAAAAATGTTATGCATTCCAAAGCAGCTTGGCGACAATCATTGTCTTTTTCAGCCTACGATCTGCATGTTCTTTATCTTCCAAACATCAAACATTTGATGTTATCATTAGTATCCACCTTTGGAGATATGAAGTACCTCGATAAAAATAACAAAGGTGTACTACATCCTGTTCAAAATGCCCGTGAATTTCGGAGGTATATACTCGTAATTTAAACGCTATAATTGCAGGCAATTTAAAATCCCTTGGAAGAAACTCCCAAGCCATAATTTGATTGTAGAGGCTTCTAAACTACTACCTTCAACTTCACTGAAATCCGAAGCAGTGAGAGTTACTGCGAGGAAAATGACTTCATCAGGACTACTATCCCCAGCAGGATCGGGAATACAAAGTACTAAGAGTAAGGCTCTTAGATGAAGATGATGAAGCATCATAGAAAGAAATATGGACCTTGGCTTTGGGCACGGAGGATTAGATGAAATGTTCAGCTGTGATGCATACAGCAGTTGGTTTTGTCAATAATTCAGTTGGAACATTTTGAGAACGACTACGAATGGCAGACGAATGACATTGAAGAATGTGAAGAGGAATAAAATGATCAGATTTCTTTTTATTCGTTACTGTGAGGAAGATGTTTCCATCTTAAGGTGAAGGAATGTAGTGGTGAGAAATATTTAGGCTCTAAAATTCACTATTCTATATGAATAATTATAATATATATTACCCTAACCAACTGTAATATAATTATTCTTTGAGTATTGGCTTCGCATGGGTTTGTCTTGCTGTTTAGGGACTAAGCCAGTTACAAATGCTCACTTTCGGAATGTTCTGCCCAGTGAACACTTTTTTTAAGTGTAGATTGGGTAGAAAATTATGAAATAAATATTTTTGAGAATATAGGTTAATTATCCAATATTAAATTATTTTTTATATTACTGATGCTGCAATGTTTTTTTTGTATATATCTACAGTAATTGTCCACGCACATTGCGTGGACAAATTTTTTTTACTTCGACTAGCATTTCGTAGACAGCTGTTCTGAAGGATATAACTTTTTTCAGAAGAAACTACACCACAAGCACTTTGCACTAAAAAATAGAGGACGTCGTCGCCAATAATTTGATATAAACATCGAATAAATTCGTTCATTACAAAAGGTTTAAAACAAAGTTTATTTGGCCAAAAAGTTGTGTTGGGCGCTTATTCGTCGAGAGTTCTTAGCTCACCCCAGCGTCAGGTAGTTATTACTGTTGTCGTAGTTATTACTCAATATCGTAGTTTTTTTTCTTGTCGTAGTTATTCCTCAATATCGTAGTTATTAAACTTGTCGGCAGCACGTAAAAACAAAATTTCGATTATTTTATAATTTGCGTTTTTTGTGGTAAAATTAATTTTGTGCATCTGGTCAGACCACGATTGTACCAGATTTTATACTCTCTGTGTAAAATAGAGGAAAAGCAAGTCAGTTCATAAATTTACCCAAAAAAAATATCAAAATTTTGAGTCTCACATCCAAAGCCATTGAGACCAAATTTGTGAAGCTACACTCAAAATGTCAGTGGTTCGTGAACTTAAAATAAATAAGTTCTCACTGACTTAAAAACTTCTGTTCAAAAGGTACGACGAGCGCTAATTTTGTGCAAAATTTGTTTAAAACAAAAAGGTGTTGCCCACAAAAATCATGTTTCAGTCTGAAAAATGCGTCCTACGAAAAGGCAACTCCTGTTTGTTATTCTTGTCCTGTTCTTTTTAAGGGTTTTTATTATGGACACAACAAGATTTACCATTTTGCAGGACGCATGTTTCAGACTGGTATGTAATAGCAGTTAAATTATATTTATTTGACGTCATTATATGTGGATGAGTTACAACATGAATACCCATAATGCACGTCACATTTTACCAATCAAGGAAATGTCAGAACAGAAAAGCATTTATTCAGACAGAATAATTCTGATCATCATTGTAAGTTTAAGAAGCTTTTCCACTTCAATTAACTGCTGTATTTCTATATAAACATAGTTTACATTGTGTCTTTAATTTTTTCGTCTGTGATTCTCCGAGACTCCGTGTTTCTTGTATTTTTTTCCAGATTTTTTATCGGTTGCGTTTGCAAGTCTGGTTAAAGAGCCTCTTTCTGAATCCGACGTACATACCTCGTAATTTCATTTTGTGTTACTATTTTACAGAACAGACTGAATACATACAAGAAAAAGTTTAAAGAAAAAATTCCAAGAATGAAGCGTGTTTTTAAATAATTATGTTGCTTATTTTTAATATTTTAAACGAATTCCCGTTTTGTCTTATTATTTGAAGGTTGCTTTCTTTAATTTATATTATAATTTATATTATTTTTTGCTTTTATTCTTTTGTACATTAATACAGCCACGAACATGACAACTACATGGCAGAGTGTAAAAAAACGCAAAAAGATAGATTTACTGCAACTATATTATTATGGTCATCTTTATATGAAGTTATGCATTTACTTCCGGATCATGTTAAGAATAGCGAACCCAAAATTCAACAAGTTAAGAATAGCGAACCCAAAATTCAACAAGTTAAGAATAGCGAACCCAAAATTCAACAAGTTAAGAATAGCGAACCCAAAATTCAACAAGTTAAGAATAGCGAACCCAAAATTCAACAAGTTAAGAATAGCGAACCCAAAATTCAACAAGTTAAGAATAGCGAACCCAAAATTCAACAAGTTAAGAATAGCGAACCCAAAATTCAACAAGTTAAGAATAGCGAACCCAAAATTCAACAAGTTAAGAATAGCGAACCTAATGTTTCAACAGGGAAAAATACTTCTAAAAAAAAATATGCTCCACTATTTCCATATAGCCAACTGTTGGGGTTGTACTTGTATCAACTAAATCGAACACCCATACTTGATATGCGGGATATTTTTGTTACCCGCACACGAAGGGTAGCAAAAATAACTGAATGCCCGGTTAGGTTAATTGAATGCCCTGTTAGGTCAACTGAATACCTGTTAGGTTCATTGAGTGCCCGGTTAGTCAACTGTACGCCCTTGACGATTGGTTAGGTTTAGTCGTGATATTTTCGTTAAAACTAACGAATCTATCACGACTAAACCTAACCAATCGTCAAGGGCGTACAGTTGACCTAACCGGGCATTCAAATTTTATCCTATGTAAATAATGGTTTTACAAAATTCTCCATGTTAAGAATAGCAAACCCAAAAGTTTCCATGTCAAGAATAGGGAACCCAAAATTATCCATGTCAAGAATAGCGAACCCAAACACCCTATGGGTTCGCTATTCTTAACGTGATCCCTACTTCCTTTCCTTTACCTTTTTTCTACTATATAATTATAACTGCATTAATGTGAAGTAATAACAAGAAACAAACATAAAAACAACCTTCAATGGAGAGAACAGCTCGAGCTCGTTTAAAATATAAAAATAAGTAATGAAATATTTAAACTATTTTCCTTTCGAATATTTTCAACACCCTTCATTTAAGTGTAGCTGGACAAATTGACGTATTTCACACTCACAAACTTCAGAGTTTAGCCTTTTGTCCTGTACACCAGGAGTAGGTTGCAGGGGTAGCTACATGCCGACGGCACATGTCTCAAGTTGCGAAGTTGGACAATTCAGGAAACGCGCCAGTCTATATATTAAAGTTTGACAAGCACGATTTCGTATTCTTGAAGGCATTCCCCAAAATGTTTTATGGCCACTCTATGGCCATCATCTATTATGTGATGAGTTATCATGTATACCAATTGCAAAAGGAAACTTCAGGCTTTAAAAAAAGGTCCAACTGGTTACTGTAGACCTATAAATATTTAACAAGGTATAATTTTAAAAATTAAATGTGACGAACTTCTGATACTCTACAGCATATTAAAACTGGGGCCTAAATAATCTGTTATCAATTGTTTAAAGGATTTTATAAAGAATACTATTTTTCTGTATTAGAATAACGGTAATGTGGGTTATCTGTCGCCACTTTTTAATTTAATTTTCCAACTTTTTCACAAATACAGATGTGTGTTATCATGTTGCCATTTTTACAAAAATGGTTAGGTTAGGTTAGGTAGTGTGAGGTTAGTTAGGTTAGGTTAGAAGGAATAGTGGTTGTTTTTACGCCTCGTGAACAGGCTCTCATCGATCTCAACCACTATTCCTTCTAACCTAACCTAACCTCACACTAACCTAACCTAACCATTTTGTAAAAAATGGCAACAATGATAAACACACATCTGTATTTGAAAAAGTTGGAAAATTAAATTAAAAAGTGGCGACAGATAACCCACAAGTACCGAAATAACTAGTTGGAAAATTTACCTCTGTTATTTTTCAATGGCATTCTTATAAAGATTTATAACTATACCAAATAAATATTTTCATAAGATAACGCTATGTACTATACCGTAATTCATTCACTCGTCTCGTAAGTTTTTAATGCAATGAATTAGTTTTAAAACGTCTACACACACACACACACACACACACACAGTTGATGATAAGTGCTTTATCCTTAATAAAATTATAAAATACATAGATCCCATTTTTTTATACCGCTTTTACAATGTGCTCAGTTCCCATGGCAACTGAAAACCATTCGTGAAGGAAATATTTGTTGTTTTTTCTTTTCTTTTGCGATAAGGTGGTGAGTCTGATATTTGTGTATGACGTATATAGCAAAAGTACCAGAATTAAATTGAGAATTCAGTATTTGAGGTACTTTATAACTGTAATAAATTATAAATATCTATAATTTAATATATAAAGTTAGAACAAATTTAATTGTAATAAAACACGAATATTTACGAAGATATGAATTTGTTGAAATAGAGTCATTTAAGCAACGTTCATGAATATTTATATTTGCAGACGTTTTAGAAGAAAAAGGTGTGTGAACATATGAACTACGCCTACAAGAAAACTATCAAAAGGAAACTTTTTTCCACACCCTTTGTTTCTGCTACATTATTTAAGATATATTTTTACTTGGCCTCAAGATATCTAGTACAGCGCGTCCGGTATCAATGGCTTGGTCCATGACACTCGGTAAAGAAAGTATTCCCTAAAAAAATACAGCTCTGTGCCAAACATCCTCTGCAAGGTTAATATATGTACGAGTAAGTTCAGTCCAATAAGCTTATATTGCTCTGTCAACAAAGGTCTTTCGGCCAAAATATGGTGGGAAAAACTGTTTTATACTGTAGCTGAATAAAAGTATGACAGCTACAGAGTAGAGCGAGTTGACGAACAATGTCCTTCGAGTTTGTAAATGAATATATCTGACATCGTCTGAAACGACTGAATTTATTTTATGTTTCATGTACAGTATATTAGGGTGTTTCAAAAATAGCTCGCTCTCATATCAGAACTTGCACTGTCCATATTCCCATTACCACTAGTATCAGTAAACAACACCAAAAATTGAGCTCTTAATATGAAGGGGAAGGGGTGGTTCATGGGGGGGGGCTATTGATTACTAATCAGTGTCAGCTCTCAAGTCCATGCTGTGCTTACTCATTAATGAAGGATCACAGTTTGAAAAAATGCAAAATAAATACGCTAATTAATAATAATCAATGAAATCAATCCATAAATCAATCAGTCAAAAGAAATACATTAAATATCAAAATACACTAAATTAGCCTTTGAATAGCCTCCACCCCCCCTCCGTGAACCACTCCTTCCCCTTCATATTCAGAGCTCAATTTTTTTGGGTGTTTACTGATACAAGTGGCAATGGGAATATGGACACTACAAGTTCTAATGGGAATATGGACACTACAAGTTCTGATATGAGAGCGAGTCATCTTTGAAACATCCTAATACTGTATACAGTATTCATTTGTAAATAAGAAAACATTTGTACAAATAATTATGTATACATGATGTGCCAAATCTATCTATTATTAGTTAATATTATTCGTAAATAATATCAATACTAATAAGAACAAGAATGAGAGTATATTAATAATAATAATATATTATAATTAGCCTAGATGGAAATGTATTATGTATTACTATCTTTTGCCAAAAAAATTTAGAAAACTGGAAGACATGCTGAAACCACAATAACAATGTAAGCAACAAATAACAGCAATACTTAGTTTATAAGTTTATAGTTTAGCTTCCACGTACATTTGATGAGAAAGTATATTTATAATTTCATTGATATTCATTTATAAATTTGTGTATAACAGTCGAGACATGTAAATATATGAATGTTTACAGAATAGCATACACTCTATTTTAGTGTTTTTCTGTTTGGTCACAATAACATTGCATATTACCTACTATAGCCGCATCCTGAGCTTCAGAAGTTCTGCGAGGGCGACTAGACCTGGGTCTGGTAGAAATACTTCCTTCAGTTTGGTTGCGTGCAACTGGTTTTTTTTATGAACATGTAAACTTTCAGCAACGTCATTAATGGATGATCCAGCCTTTATCATTCCTATAAAGCCTCCTTTCTTACCTCGTATTGTTTCATTATAAATACTTTCTTTCCATTGTTGACAGTTTTTGAAAGTAAATTAAATTCACTCTGACTGATAACTCCGGAGATACTGCCAATCATACTTACTCGAGTAAACAAGTGTGTGATTTTTGTTTTATTTTAAAACTTACAACTTATTTTAGGACTTACAACATAGCTTTATAATTTTATAATTATTTTGCTTCGGTTGTTTATGCATATAATTTGTCTATAAAGGAAAAAATTAGGTCCCCGTCGATTCGCCGACGGACGTTTTGCCGACAGACATTTTACCGAACGGACGATTCGCCGAACGGACGATTCGCCGAACGGACGATTCGCCGAACGGACGATTCGCCGAATGGACTATTCGCCGAATGGACTGTCATTAATATTTCTATGACAAAATACACAGACATGTTATTAAAGGTTATTATTAAATGTTATTGAATTATTTTCTTGAAATATTAAATTATGTTAAATTGACAGTTATAGACGCTTGACGTAAAAACATAGATACCTTTTTTAAATATATTTATATCGATAATACTATATAAAATGTTTATTTATATATATATATATGAATAGAAACGACATAAGTGTTAAGGAACGTCTCTGCACAAGAGGAGGAGAGATAACAAATAAATGAAAAATGAGGCGAACCGCCCGGGAATCGAACCCAGGGAATTCCAATTGCCGGTTGGACGCTCTACCATTATGCTACGGACCTCACTCAATCACAAATCGAAATTCTCCCACATAGGGCAGAAACCAATGCCCTGAGAGGGCACCCTCGCAAATCGTGAATATGCGCATATAACTGCAATGACCGCGCAGTATATAAATGAATAGAAACGACATAAGTGTTAAGGAACGTCTCTTGTGCAGAGACGTTCCTTAACACTTATGTCGTTTCTATTCATTTATATACTGCGCGGTCATTGCAGTTATATGCATATATATATATATATATATATATTATATATATATGTTTCTCGGTGTACATTGTATAATTTAAAACTTTCGTTTTAGACCATGGAATTCACTTTGACGGTGTCCGGCGAATTTGTCTACAACAATTTGTCTAAAGATACAATTCATCTACAACAATTTGTCTAGAACAATTAGTCTACAGATACAATTTAACTACAATAATTTGTCTACAGATACAATTTGTCTAGAGAAACTATTACTAATATTATTTTTAAAAATGACGATTGGTTAGGTTAAGTCTGATATTTTCGTATGTTTTAACAGTAAACTAACGAAAATATCATGACTTAACCTAACCAATCGTCAAGGGTGTCCTAACTTTTTATGGCCTTTCTCTGAATCAATAAATTGAAAAGGCATTGTGGGTTACTGAACAGTGAACAATGTAAAAGTTCCAGGATGACTGCAATTTTAAGTGCGAAAACCTAAGACATAAGTTACTAAGATTTAAAAAAGGCAACAAACGAACAAACGTTTCAGAATAGCTTAAACTATAAAGGCACAAACGCAAGACTTAAATTATAAAAGTTAACAACTAATTTTCGTATTTAAATTATATTTGTTTTTTTTATTAATGACAGTCCATTCGGCCCTTAAATATTCACAGTTGGATGTCCAAATGCTGGGTGCCTTGTTCAGAAATCCTTCTGGCAAATTCAGCTTAGTAAAGAATTCTCTAGTATTTCTTGTAACAAGTTGGTGTAGTCCTTCACCAGAGCAGAAGGTCGATTCAGGAATCCGAGGACGCTTGGGTGGTCTATCAGTGGACTCATCTTCTAATGCCTTTACCATGCGTTTCTTTACATCTGTAGTAATTCGCTCATCAAAGAAAGCAAGACCAACTGCTTCTTCAGACAGGTACCATAAGTGGTTAGAGAGCTTTTTTTAGTTGCATCAGAAATCTTTTTGTTAGGATAATTAATCAATAACCTCATAAGGAGCCAGTCATTAAATGGGGTTTCAATAGGGAGTGAGGATGTTGTCCAAGCCTTCATATAGATGAGAACAGAAAAAAGGGAAAGATCTCGAATTCCTCGTTCTTCAGTCTTAGTCATCTTGAACTGGTTTCGAAAAAGCCACATCTTGATAGAATAGAGCGCTTTGGACATCCAGCGAGCTCAATGCATGGCACCTGGTGCACGAAACTTGATGCCTTTATTGGGGACACCTCCAAGAAAGATGATGGACAGATCCAAAAGTTCTTGATAGTCATCCCGTAGCATAGGTGCCTGGGATCTAGCAAACTGAATTAGTTCAGTTTTAGACTGGATAATTGCTTCTTTAGTAATCGTGTCTGTCTCACCTGTTTGGAACTGGCTTTGATCAACAGAAGTCCAATTGTCACGAAAACGCTTAAAGATCAATATCTCTGGACCAGTTGATGTAGATCCCACTGTTGCTTCAAATGCAGCTCCCAACAATAAATCTAAAACATGGTGTCTACAAGGCAAGTACAAAACATCATGTCCCAATTTTGCTTCGATGAGAGCACAGGCTCCACTATATTGACCCGTGTTTGAAGCTGTTGTATCGAAACAAATTGCTTTTACTCTCTCTGCAATTCCCCATTCATTCAGGCAGTTAAAGACGGCTTCAGCTTGTGCTTCTCCAGTTGAGTTTGGGATTTTGGGGACACCAAGCAGCTGTTCAACACCAGGTCCTGACACAAGTACTGGGAGACGATCAATGTGCTTGTGCGAGGTGAGGTCCTCCATCATCTTGCCATTCCAGTGGACTGTCATAGAACATTCTCCATGGAAATGCTCCTTAAGTTCTTTAGCATGACGAGCTCGGTTCTTAATTCGAAGGCGATGGATAGAATGTTGGTTTATGTTGTAATCTGAAGCGTCCAAACCAAAGCTTTGAGCTGCCACTGCGAGGATAAATGTTGCCTTTCTAGAGGAAATTTGTGTACGATCCAGGGCAGCAGACATCTGAATAGTCATGATGTTTTTCATGCCTCGTTTTTTCTTAGATTTTGGTAAAGCACAAGCTCCTTTGGGCTCCTCCTCCTCATTCTCACTTTCATCAGTGTTGCTGGAAGATGTGGAAGAAGCCAGTACAACTTGACTAGTAGACGCCTCCATCAAAGATTCTGACTTTCTTTTTCTCTCTGCCTCAGCTTCCAACCGTTTGACTGCATTTTTTGTGCGGTGAAGATGTACAGTGTCCACACCACCGATTGAGCAAGGACGACCTTTTTGTCTTTGCAGTTGAAGGAACTCCCAGTCCTCACGATTCTTGATCAGCTTCTCAGCGTCTCCATGGGCGATGTCAAAGAGATCTTCCAATCGCTCTACAAAATCAGCCTCCTTGGTTTTATGGCTCTGGCTTGTTCTGGAAGCATGCTTCTTTAAGCAAGTCCATTCGTTAAAGAAATTCTCTAACTTCTTCATGGCACGAGGTTCCTGCTGAGTAGGAATATTGGCCTTATCCCAGATAACTATTGTGGCTCGAATAGATTGACGCAGAGCATCGCGGATTGTCATGTTTTTCTCTCTGTGGAGGTGCATAAAATAACCAAAAGCTTGCCTATATGGGGGCAGCTTTGAGCCTTTAATATCATCTACTGTAGATCCGAGCAAATAGAATGGTCTTCTTGTATTCATCTGCAAAATAAGAAAACAAAATATTAATGTAGTGTTATGGTTTTGTAGAGCAGGGCTAAATCACTGTTTTGACTTTTTTAAATTACAAAAAAAAAAAAAATTTGGTAGACATAACAAAGTTAATTTGGTCTATTTTATAAATCTAACGTATTTTTCTCAATTATTATTCCTATTATTTTTTAATCTAAGAAACAAGGAATAAATATTTTTGTAATAGAAATTTATATTTTGCTATTTTATTGGAAATAGAAACAGTGGCGTCACTAGGGTTGGTGTCACCCAGTGCGGTAACTCATGGTGTCACCCACCCACCCATGGACCTCCTCCCGTACCAGACTATACAGAATCCTTAGTAATGTTTTTTGTACTAATGTTACTCGTAAATCGTAATTCCCGTATATCACTGAATGTAATGGCAATAGTAGTGACATAAACAACTAGCAAAATTAAAATTACTCCTTTAAATTACAATATCATACGCACAGCCTAAATGTATTTACATTTACATAGTTTCATGTGGTTAAAGTGAAAATTCGGTAAGAAAACAATAGAATTCGAAGTAAAAACGTTTAAGAACTACATCAAAATTATGTTCATTTTAACGTTAAACTTTACCGTTACATGAGATACATTAATGGATTAAGTTTGCATAATCAATAACGGCCCCAATAATGTAGAAGTTGTAGACAAATGCATAAGGAAATATACTCATAAATTTGAGGCTGCAACATCATAAAGACAGAGGCTGCAACAACTGAGCGGAAGCCTTTTTTATTTTTCTCCTTCTTTTCCTTTAATTACTACTTCATTCTCAAAAAAGTTATTGATATAGGTTCACAAATACTAATTACCACAATATTGTAGCTAAAACAACAGAAAATTTGACAAAATCAGCGACTATAAAAACACCAGCAGCAACGAAAACAACAGCGCGTGCTTGTAGAGCGTGCAGACGAAACCACGTGTTCGAAGCATCATTGTAATTGGGTAATAATGACAGCTCTGACCGGAGCGCATTAGAAGGTTCAAAAATAAATTAGCATAGAGTTTTAGCCTTGAAGGTATATTGATACATGTAAGCTGGGCTTACGAAAAATGTTTTTGTTGTTATAACTAACTACAGGGATATTTTTATGAAAAATAATAAATTTCTGCTCAAACACTGCACAAAAACCCCCCGCACCCCTCTAGTGACGCCACTGATAGAAACACAGATCATGAAACACATATCAGGTAAAATTTCCATTGAACTAAATTAAATTCTTTGTGACAAATAGCAACATTGTTTAAAACTTCATAATATGTGTATAAGAGCATAAATTCTAATTTTTTCATTAAATTCATTAATTTTTTTTCAAACACTAATAACAAAATCAGCAAAAAATAATTGTGAAAAATATAAATAACATAGTTTATTATCTGATAATAGCAAAAAAGAAGTATAGTGATACACAGTTACACACCTTTTACTTATGACAGCAGAACACTGAATGATGACAAATAAACAATTGCAACATAATCTGGAGCATTCTTGATGAAACATGTTTAAACAGGTTGATCTTGTCTTATCAAGCAATATTTTCAGCTACAAACTTGACAATTATCTCTAATATATTCATTTAATTGAATTCATCATAAATATGATGATTAATTAATTAAAAACATATGTTTAGTATACTTGACAACTGCTAGTAATTTCAAATATTAATTGCATAAATAATAGCTATATTTTATGAACTTTAATAAGCGGGGGCGACTTCTAAATATTGTTCAATCCAAAAAAATTTTATATGTGATGTTTTTTCAACCAATGGAACTGGTTGAGGGGGCGCAACCTAAAAAATCAATACTTCGAAAATAAGAAACACCCTAAATTATATATATATTATATATAATATATATATATATATATATATATAAATAAACATTTTATATAGTATTATCGATACAAATTTATTTAAAAAAGGTATCTATGTTTTTACGTCAAGCGTCTATAACTGTCAATTTAACGTAATTTAATATTTTAACAAAATAATTCAATAACATTTAATAATAACCTTTAATAACATGTGTGTATTTTGTCATAGAAATATTAATGACAGTCCATTCAACGAATCGTCCGTTCGGCGAATAGTCCATTCGGCGAATCGTCCGTTCGGCGAAACAGCCGTCGGCGAATCGCCCGTTCGGCGAAACGTCCGTCGGCAAAATGTCTGTCGGCAAAACGTCCGTCGGCGAATCGACTGGGTACCTATTTTACTGCATCTACGTAATTTGATATTATATGAGACGGAAGGGGAATGTCTGAGAAAAACATTATATTTTAAATAATACAGCAAGAAAAAAGAGAGTGCGGAAAAGTGTTTCCTTTTGGTCGTTTTCTTGTAGACGTAGTTCACACCTTTCTCTTCTAAAACGTTTGCAAATTCATGAACGTTGCTTAAATTACTTTATTTCAAATTCATAACACTGTGTAACACTGATTCTGTTTATATAGAATTTTTTATGTTTTTATATGCATTTGTGGGGGCTGAGTCCAAATCTGACCTTGGTTTCTGTGTATCATCAATAGTTTCAGAGATAATCCATTTTTCATGTTTTACCAGTATAATGTTATTATGGGCGCAGCAATATCAGAATAATCAGGAATTGTTGAGAACAATCCAGATGTTCGTTGACAGTTTCTTGCTCTAGAAATTGCCCGAAACTTCCACTGTGCTATATAAAGAAGAACGCAGAGTCTGAGAAGTCAGTAAGTTTGAGCACACAAAGAAAGCAGGTTGTTTGTCTGATGGTTACAAGCACTGAGGTACTGTGTTTCTGTGCTTCTCTGTACTGACGATTTGAGTGTTATCGATCCCTTTTTATTGCGAACATTATTTCAGTGTTGTAAATACATCTTTTTTCTGGAATCTGTTATCTGTTGCAGATTTAATAACTCTTCTCTCTATATCTGCAGGTTATGATTAATCGTAGTACAGTTTGGTAAAGAGAATGGCAACTAGAGCTTGTAAACACTCGCCGGATATATTCTGCTACGTTTGTAGGTATTACATAGGCCCCAACCAAGAATCGCACAAGATTGTGAAAGGCACCAAGTTCTGGATCGCGTATCGGCTCTATTTTGGTATGCCTATGGGTGACCAAGATAAGCCCTGGGAACCACATGTGATCTGTGGAGGCTGCCGCTCCACGCTTGAAGGGTGGCTGCGGGGAGTATGCAAGGCAATGCCCTTTGCGGTACCCAGAATATGGAGAGAAGCAAAGAGCCACCATGACGATTGCTACTACCGCATGGTAGATGTTTCTAAGTACAGGAAAGTTAAAGGAAGGCAGACTCTTCAGTATCCAAGCATATCGTCGTCCATAGCTCCTGTACCACATGGCGAAAGTCTTCCAATACCACGTCCACCAGAACAGGTATCTATCCATTACTTTACCTTCTGTATTTACAGAATGCGGGTCATTATGTGTCGATTTTTCTTAGTGCTGATGCTCTTCTACATATATAGCTCGTGGCCAGACAGATGACCGAAGGACATTTGGCCGATGGACATTTCACTATTTTTCACAATTATTTATACAGATTTTGTTATTAGTGTTTGAAAAAAAATTAATGAATTTAATGAAAAAATTAGAATTTATGCTCTTATACACATATTATGAAGTTTTAAACAATGTTGCTATTTGTCACAAAGAATTTAATTTAGTTCAATGGAAATTTTACCTGATATGTGTTTCATGATCTGTGTTTCTATCAGTGGCGTCACTAGAGGGGTGCGGGGGGTTTTTGTGCAGTGTTTGAGCAGAAATTTATTATTTTTATAAAAATATCCCTGTAGTTAGTTATAACAACAAAAACATTTTTCGTAAGCCCAGCTTACATGTATCAATATACCTACAAGGCTAAAACTCTATGCTAATTTACTTTTTGAACCTTCTAATGCGCTCCGGTCAGAGCTGTCATTATTACCCAATTACAATGACGCTTCGAATCACGTGGTTTCGTCTGCACGCTCTACAAGCACGCGCTGTTGTTTTCGTTGCTGCTGGTGTTTTTATAGTCGCTGATTTTGTCAAATTTTCTGTTGTTTTAGCTACAATATTGTGGTAATTAGTATTTGTGAACCTATATCAATAACTTTTTTGAGAATGAAGTAGTAATTAAAGGAAAAGAAGGAGAAAAATAAAAAAGGCTTCCGCTCAGTTGTTGCAGCCTCTGTCTTTATGATGTTGCAGCCTCAAATTTATGAGTATATTTCCATATGCATTTGTCTACAACTTCTACATTATTTGGGCCGTTATTGATTATGCAAACCTAATCCATTAATGTATCTCATGTAACGGTAAAGTTTAACGTTAAAATGAACATAATTTTGATGTAGTTCTTAAACGTTTTTACTTCGAATTCTATTGTTTTCTTACCGAATTTTCACTTTAACCACATGAAACTATGTAAATGTAAATACATTTAGGCTGTGCGTATGATATTGTAATTTAAAGGAGTAATTTTAATTTTGCTAGTTGTTTATGTCACTACTATTGCCATTACATTCAGTGATATACGGGAATTACGATTTACGAGTAACATTAGTACAAAAAACATTACTAAGGATTCTGTATGGTCTGGTACGGGAGGAGGTCCATGGGGGGTGGGTGACACCATGAGTTACCGCACTGGGTGACACCAACCCTAGTGACGCCACTGTTTCTATTTCCAATAAAATAGCAAAATATAAATTTCTACTACAAAAATATTTATTCCTTGTTTCTTAGATTAAAAAATAATAGGAATAATAATTGAGAAAAATACGTTAGATTTATAAAATAGACCAAATTAACTTTATGTCTACCAAATTTTTTTTTTTTTGTAATTTAAAAAAGTCAAAACAGTGATTTAGCCCTGCTCTACAAAACCATAACACTACATTAATATTTTGTTTTCTTATTTTGCAGATGAATACAAGAAGACCATTCTATTTGCTCGGATCTACAGTAGATGATATTAAAGGCTCAAAGCTGCCCCCATATAGGCAAGCTTTTGGTTATTTTATGCACCTCCACAGAGAGAAAAACATGACAATCCGCGATGCTCTGCGTCAATCTATTCGAGCCACAATAGTTATCTGGGATAAGGCCAATATTCCTACTCAGCAGGAACCTCGTGCCATGAAGAAGTTAGAGAATTTCTTTAACGAATGGACTTGCTTAAAGAAGCATGCTTCCAGAACAAGCCAGAGCCATAAAACCAAGGAGGCTGATTTTGTAGAGCGATTGGAAGATCTCTTTGACATCGCCCATGGAGACGCTGAGAAGCTGATCAAGAATCGTGAGGACTGGGAGTTCCTTCAACTGCAAAGACAAAAAGGTCGTCCTGGCTCAATCGGTGGTGTGGACACTGTACATCTTCACCGCACAAAAAATGCAGTCAAACGGTTGGAAGCTGAGGCAGAGAGAAAAAGAAAGTCAGAATCTTTGATGGAGGCGTCTACTAGTCAAGTTGTACTGGCTTCTTCCACATCTTCCAGCAACACTGATGAAAGTGAGAATGAGGAGGAGCCCAAAGGAGCTTGTGCTTTACCAAAATCTAAGAAAAAACGAGGCATGAAAAACATCATGACTATTCAGATGTCTGCTGCCCTGGATCGTACACAAATTTCCTCTAGAAAGGCAACATTTATCCTCGCAGAGGCAGCTAAAAGCTTTGGTTTGGACGCTTCAGATTACAACATAAACCAACATTCTATCCATCGCCTTCGAAATAAGAACCGAGCTCGTCATGCTAAAGAACTTAAGGAGCATTTCCATGGAGAATGTTCTATGACAGTCCACTGGGATGGCAAGATGATGGAGGACCTCACCTCGCACAAGCACATTGATCGTCTCCCAGTACTTGTGTCAGGACCTGGTGTTGAACAGCTGCTTGGTGTCCCCAAAATCCCAAACTCAACTGGAGAAGCACAAGCTGAAGCCGTCTTTAACTGCCTGAATGAATGGGGAATTACAGAGAGAGTAAAAGCAATTTGTTTCGATACAACAGCTTCAAACACGGGTCAATATAGTGGAGCCTGTGCTCTCATCGAAGCAAAATTGGGACATGATGTTTTGTACTTGCCTTGTAGACACCATGTTTTAGATTTATTGTTGGGAGCTGCATTTGAAGCAACATTGGGATCTACATCAACTGGTCCAGAGATATTGATCTTTAAGCGTTTTCGTGACAATTGGACTTCTGTTGATCAAAGCCAGTTCCAAACAGGTGAGACAGACACGATTACTAAAGAAGCAATTATCCAGTCTAAAACTGAACTAATTCAGTTTGCTAGATCCCAGGCACCTATGCTACGGGATGACTATCAAGAACTTTTGGATCTGTCCATCATCTTTCTTGGAGGTGTCCCCAATAAAGGCATCAAGTTTCGTGCACCAGGTGCCATGCATCGAGCTCGCTGGATGTCCAAAGCGCTCTATTCTATCAAGATGTGGCTTTTTCGAAACCAGTTCAAGATGACTAAGACTGAAGAACGAGGAATTCGAGATCTTTCCCTTTTTTCTGTTCTCATCTATATGAAGGCTTGGACAACATCCTCACTCCCTATTGAAACCCCATTTAATGACTGGCTCCTTATGAGGTCATTGATTAATTATCCTAACAAAAAGATTTCTGATGCAACTAAAAAAAAGCTCTCTAACCACTTATGGTACCTGTCTGAAGAAGCAGTTGGTCTTGCTTTCTTTGATGAGCGAATTACTACAGATGTAAAGAAACGCATGGTAAAGGCATTAGAAGATGAGTCCACTGATAGACCACCCAAGCGTCCTCGGATTCCTGAATCGACCTTCTGCTCTGGTGAAGGACTACACCAACTTGTTACAAGAAATACTAGAGAATTCTTTACTAAGCTGAATTTGCCAGAAGGATTTCTGAACAAGGCACCCAGCACTTGGACATCCAACTGTGAATATTTAAGGGCCAGAGCTATTGTTGCAGCTCTATCTGTTGTAAATGACCGGGCAGAACGTGCAGTAGCTTTAGTTCAAGAGCTGAATAAGAAATTGACAGTGGGGGAAGAGCAGCTCCAGTTCCTGCTCCAAATTGTTGCAAAACACCGCCAGAGTCACCCAGTTCCATCAAAAACTGTTCTTCTCAAAAAATAACCATCAATGAGGTCGCACCTTAAAATACACCATATTGTATAATCATTGTATATTAAATAAATGTTGTATAAGGAAATAATGCTAATTAAAGTAATTAAAGTATGTAAATAGCACTGGCATTTTGAATTTATCTCTATATAATAAACTAATGGTTTTTTTTTGTAGCAATGCTTCATTGCTGATTGTATATAAAAAAAGAGCCAGGAAGGATTTTGGATAGGAGAAAAAGGATTGGGATAAAGAAGGATTGAGGACCAAAGGATGGATTATAACAACATCAAGGATAGGTTAGAAAAGGATCAATGATAAATAAGAAGGCCTATACTTATAAAAACGAATCAAACTAAAAAAAGAAGGAAGGAATTATGTGTATAATGAGCATAATCATATGTCAGGAGCTATTATGCCATGGTCACCATTTTTATTAGCCGGGGGCGACCCCTAAATATGAGCCAATTTGTGTCAAACTTTACGTTTTTTTTTTATGCAATGGAACTATTTTAGGGGGCGCAGATAAAATACTTCAACATTTCAATTTTGACTACCCAGTAAGAGACACCCTAATATATATATATATAATAATATATATATATCTCTTTCTCGGTGTATATTGTATAATTTAAAACTTTCGTTTTAGACCATGGAATTCACTTTGAAGGTGTCCGGCGAATTTGTCTACAACAATTTGTCTAAAGATACAATTCATCTACAACAATTTGTCTACAACAATTTATCTACAACAATTAGTCTACAGATACAATTTAACTACAATAATTTGTCTACAGATACAATTTGTCTAGAGAAACTATTATTAGTATTATTTAAAAAAATGACGATTGGTTAGGTTAAGTCTGATATTTTCGTATGTTTTAACAGTAAACTAACGAAAATATCATGACTTAACCTAACCAATCGTCAAGGGTGTACTAACTTTTTATGGCCTTTCTCTGAATCAATAAATTGAAGAGGCATTGTGGGTTACTGAACAGTGAACAATGTAAAAGTTCCAGGATGACTGCAATTTTAAGTGCGAAAACCTAAGACATAAGTTACTAAGATTTAAAAAAGGCAACAAACGAACAAACGTTTCAGAATAGCTTAAACTATAAAGGCACAAACGCAAGACTTAAATTATAAAAGTTAACAACTAATTTTCGTATTTAAATTATATATTTTTTTTTATTAATGACAGTCCGTTCGGCGAATCGTCCGTTCGGCGAATCGTCCGTTCGGCGAATCGTCCGTTCGGCGAAACAGCTGTCGGCTCAATGTCCGTTCGGTCAAATGTCCGTCGGTGAAATGTCCATCGGCCAAATGTCCGTCGGTCATCTGTCCGGCCACGGTAAAATATTATGACCAGATAATCTGTTAGTTATTTTTTATCCGTTACAACGTCATAGGTCGTATGAGAGGAGGGACCTACAACTGAACCTGGATTCGGTACCAAGGATAGTTACAGAGCTGATAAAACGATACATTGGTCTCTTTCAACACACTTACCACCCAATGTCGCTTCACTTCGCTGATTCACTGGAAGCGGCTGAAAGACGTGGGTAAGCCGATACATTCGTCATATAAAGCAATTCACTAGTATTAAAAACTTCTAAAGAAACGGTCTATACACACAGGTCTTTTAGAATATGCTCATAAGGAATGGAAAGAAAGCCTTTTCAGTTTTTTCTAGTTCATATGGCAACTGAAATCCAACATAACATATATATATACCCTCCACATATACATATCTTAATCCTATAATGTGAATTGGTATTGAAGCTGTAAATAGTTTAATGAAACTAGCAGGTTTTCTTTATCTTTATGGTTTCAACACTTTTGAAGTATGGCGTCGCTAAATGTACATTTCCATGCCAATTTTATAATATGTCATAACATTTGGGAATAAATACTAAATATGTAATATAATTTTTCGTGGCCGGACAGATGACCGACGGACGTTCGGCCGATGGACATTTCACCGACGGACATTTGACCGAACGGACATTGAGCCGACGGACGATTCGCCGAACGGACGATTCGCCGAACGGACGATTCGCCGAATGGACTGTCATTAATAAAAAAAACAAATATAATTTATATACGAAAATTAGTTGTTAACTTTTATAATTTAAGTCTTGCGTTTGTGCCTTTATAGTTTAAGCTATTCTGAAACGTTTGTTCGTTTGTTGCCTTTTTTAAATCTTAGTAACTTATGTCTTAGGTTTTCGCACTTAAAATTGCAGTCATCCTGGAACTTTTACATTGTTCACTGTTCAGTAACCCACAATGCCTTTTCAATTTATTGATTCAGAGAAAGGCCATAAAAAGTTAGGACACCCTTGACGATTGGTTAGGTTAAGTCATGATATTTTCGTTAGTTTACTGTTAAAACATACGAAAATATCAGACTTAACCTAACCAATCGTCATTTTTTTAAATAATATTAGTAATAGTTTCTCTAGACAAATTGTATCTGTAGACAAATTATTGTAGTTAAATTGTATCTGTAGACTAATTGTTGTAGATGAATTGTATCTTTAGACAAATTGTTGTAGACAAATTCGCCGGACACCGTCAAAGTGAATTCCATGGTCTAAAACGAAAGTTTTAAATTATACAATGTACACCGAGAAACATATATATATATATATAATATATATATATATATATATATATATATATATATAAATAAACATTTTATATAGTATTATCGATATAAATTTATTTAAAAAAGGTATCTATGTTTTTACGTCAAGCGTCTATAACTGTCAATTTAACATAATTTAATATTTCAAGAAAATAATTCAATAACATTTAATAATAACCTTTAATAACATGTCTGTGTATTTTGTCATAGAAATATTAATGACAGTCCATTCGGCGAATAGTCTATTCGGCGAATCGTCCGTTCGGCGAATCGTCCGTTCGGCGAATCGTCCATTCGGCGAATCGTCCTTTCGGCGAATCGTCCGTTCGGCGAATCGTCCGTTCGGCAAAATGTCTGTCGGCAAAACGTCCGTCGGCGAATCGACTGGGTACCTAATTTTTTCCTTTATAGACAAATTATATGCATAAACAACCGAAGCAAAATAATTATAAAATTATAAAGCTATGTTGTAAGTCCTAAAATAAGTTGTAAGTTTTAAAATAAAACAAAAATCACACACTTGTTTACTCGAGTAAGTATGATTGGCAGTATCTCCGGAGTTATCAGTCAGAGTGAATTTAATTTACTTTCAAAAACTGTCAACAATGGAAAGAAAGTATTTATAATGAAACAATACGAGGTAAGAAAGGAGGCTTTATAGGAATGATAAAGGCTGGATCATCCATTAATGACGTTGCTGAAAGTTTACATGTTCATAAAAAAAACCAGTTGCACGCAACCAAACTGAAGGAAGTATTTCTACCAGACCCAGGTCTAGTCGCCCTCGCAGAACTTCTGAAGCTCAGGATGCGGCTATAGTAGGTAATATGCAATGTTATTGTGACCAAACAGAAAAACACTAAAATAGAGTGTATGCTATTCTGTAAACATTCATATATTTACATGTCTCGACTGTTATACACAAATTTATAAATGAATATCAATGAAATTATAAATATACTTTCTCATCAAATGTACGTGGAAACTAAACTATAAACTTATAAACTAAGTATTGCTGTTATTTGTTGCTTACATTGTTATTGGGGTTTCAGCATGTCTTCCAGTTTTCTAAATTTTTTTGGTAAAAGATAGTAATACATAATACATTTCCATCTAGGCTAATTATAATATATTATTATTATTAATATACTCTCATTCTTGTTCTTATTAGTATTGATATTATTTACGAATAATATTAACTAATAATAGATAGATTTGGCACATCATGTATACATAATTATTTGTACAAATGTTTTCTTATTTACAAATGAATACTGTATACAGTATTAGGATGTTTCAAAGATGACTCGCTCTCATATCAGAACTTGTAGTGTCCATATTCCCATTAGAACTTGTAGTGTCCATATTCCCATTGCCACTTGTATCAGTAAACACCCAAAAAAATTGAGCTCTGAATATGAAGGGGAAGGAGTGGTTCACGGAGGGGGGGTGGAGGCTATTCAAAGGCTAATTTAGTGTATTTTGATATTTAATGTATTTCTTTTGACTGATTGATTTATGGATTGATTTCATTGATTATTATTAATTAGCGTATTTATTTTGCATTTTTCAAACTGTGATCCTTCATTAATGAGTAAGCACAGCATGGACTTGAGAGCTGACACTGATTAGTAATCATAATAGCCCCCCCCCCCATGAACCACCCCTTCCCCTTCATATTAAGAGCTCAATTTTTGGTGTTGTTTACTGATACTAGTGGTAATGGGAATATGGACAGTGCAAGTTCTGATATGAGAGCGAGCTATTTTTGAAACACCCTAATATACTGTACATGAAACATAAAATAAATTCAGTCGTTTCAGACGATGTTCAGATATATTCATTTACAACTTCGAAGGACATTGTTCGTCAACTCGCTCTACTCTGTAGCTGTCATACTTTTATTCAGCTACAGTATAAAACAGTTTTTCCCACCATATTTTGGCCGAAAGACCTTTGTTGACAGAGCAATATAAGCTTATTGGACTGAACTTTACTCGTACATATATTAACCTTGCAGAGGATGTTTGGCACAGAGCTGTATTTTTTTTAGGAGAATACTTTCTTTACCGAGTGTCATGGACCAAGCCATTGATACCGGACGCGCTGTACTAGATATCTTGAGGCCAAAGTAAAAAATATATCTTAAATAATGTAGCAAGAAACAAAGGGTGTGGAAAAAAGTTTCCTTTTGATAGTTTTCTTGTAGGCGTAGTTCATATGTTCACACCTTTTTCTTCTAAAACGTCTGCAAATATAAATATTCATGAACGTTGCTTAAATGACTCTATTTCAACAAATTCATATCTTCGTAAATATTCGTGTTTTATTACAATTAAATTTGTTCTAACTTTATATATTAAATTATAGATATTTATAATTTATTACAGTTATAAAGTACCTCAAATTACTGAATTCTCAATTTAATTCTGGTACTTTTGCTATATACGTCATACACAAATATCAGACTCACCACCTTATCGCAAAAGAAAAGAAAAAACAACAAATATTTCCTTCACGAATGGTTTTCAGTTGCCATGGGAACTGAGCACATTGTAAAAGCGGTATAAAAAAATGGGATCTATGTATTTTATAATTTTATTAAGGATAAAGCACTTATCATCAAGTGTGTGTGTGTGTGTGTGTGTAGACGTTTTAAAACTAATTCATTGCATTAAAAACTTACGAGACGAGTGAATGAATTACGGTATAGTATATAGCGTTATCTTATGAAAATATTTATTTGGTATCTAGTTATAAATCTTTATAAGAATGCCAATGAAAAATAACAGAGGTAAATTTTCCAACTAGTTATTTCGGTACTTGTGGGTTATCTGTCGCCACTTTTTAATTTAATTTTCCAACTTTTTCACAAATACAGATGTGTGTTATCATGTTGCCATTTTTTACAAAAATGGTTAGGTTAGGTTAGTGTGAGGTTAGGTTAGGTTAGAAGGAATAGTGGTTGAGATCGATGAGAGCCTGTTCACGAGGCGTAAAAACAACCACTATTCCTTCTAACCTAACCTAACCTAACCTAACCTCACACTAACCTAACCTAACCTAACCATTTTTGTAAAAATGGCAACATGATAACACACATCTGTATTTGTGAAAAAGTTGGAAAATTAAATTAAAAAGTGGCGACAGATAACCCACAAGTACCGTTATTTCTAATACAGAAATAAAATTCTTTATAAAATATCTTTAAACAATTGATAACAGATTATTTAGGCCCCAGTTTTAATATGCTGTAGAGTATCAGAAGTTCGTCACATTTAATTTTTTAAAATTATACCTTGTTAAATATTTATAGGTCTACAGTAACCAGTTGGACCTTTTTTTAAAGCCTGAAGTTTCCTTTTGCAATTGGTATACATGATAACTCATCACATAATAGATGATGGCCATAGAGTGGCCATAAAATATTTGGGGAATGCCTTCAAGACATACGAAATCGTGCTTGTCAAACTTTAATATATAGACTGGCGCGTTTCCTGAATTGTCCAACTTCGCAACTTTGAGACATGTGCCGTCGGCATGTAGCTACCCCTGCAACCCTACTCCTGGTGTACAGGACAAAAGGCTAAACTCTGAAGTTTGTGAGTGTGAAATACGTCAATTTGTCCAGCTACACTTAAATGAAGGGTGTTGAAAATATTCGAAAGGAAAATAGTTTAAATAATTTCATTACTTATTTTTTATATTTTAAACGAGCTCGAGCTGTTCTCTCCATTGAAGGTTGTTTTTTATGTTTGTTTCTTGTTATTACTTCACATTAATGCAGTTATAATTATATAGTAGAAAAAAAGGTAAAGGAAAGGAAGTAGGGATCACGTTAAGAATAGCGAACCCATAGGGTGTTGGGTTCGCTATTCTTGACATGGATAATTTTGGGTTCCCTATTCTTGACATGGAAACTTTTGGGTTTGCTATTCTTAAATGGAGAATTATGTAAAAACCATTATTTACATAGGATAAAATTTGAATGCCCGGTTAGGTCAACTGTACGCCCTTGACGATTGGTTAGGTTTAGTCGTGATAGATTCGTTAGTTTTAACGAAAATATCACGACTAAACCTAACCAATCGTCAAGGGCGTACAGTTGACCTAACCGGGCACTCAATGAACCTAACCAGGTATTCAGTTGACCTAACAGGGCATTCAATTAACCTAACCGGGCATTCAGTTATTTTTGCTACCCTTCGTGTGCGGGTAACAAAAATATCCCGCATATCAAGTATGGGTGTTCGATTTAGTTGATACAAGTACAACCCCAACAGTTGGCTATATGGAAATAGTGGAGCATATTTTTTTTTTCGAAGTATTTTTCCCTGTTGAAACATTAGGTTCGCTATTCTTAACTTGTTGAATTTTGGGTTCGCTATTCTTAACTTGTTGAATTTTGGGTTCGCTATTCTTAACTTGTTGAATTTTGGGTTCGCTATTCTTAACTTGTTGAATTTTGGGTTCGCTATTCTTAACTTGTTGAATTTTGGGTTCGCTATTCTTAACTTGTTGAATTTTGGGTTCGCTATTCTTAACTTGTTGAATTTTGGGTTCGCTATTCTTAACTTGTTGAATTTTGGGTTCGCTATTCTTAACTTGTTGAATTTTGGGTTCGCTATTCTTAACTTGTTGAATTTTGGGTTCGCTATTCTTAACTTGTTGAATTTTGGGTTCGCTATTCTTAACTTGTTGAATTTTGGGTTCGCTATTCTTAACATGATCCGGAAGTAGAAATGCATAACTTCATATAAAGATGACCATAATAATATAGTTGCAGTAAATCTATCTTTTTGCGTTTTTTTACACTCTGCATGTAGTTGTCATGTTCGTGGCTGCATTAATGTACAAAAGAATAAAAGCAAAAAATAATATAAATTATAATATAAATTAAAGAAAGCAACCTTCAAATAATAAGACAAAACGGGAATTCGTTTAAAATATTAAAAATAAGCAACATAATTATTTAAAAACACGCTTCATTCTTGGAATTTTTTCTTTAAACTTTTTCTTGTATGTATTCAGTCTGTTCTGTAAAATAGTAACACAAAATGAAATTACGAGGTATGTACGTCGGATTCAGAAAGAGGCTCTTTAACCAGACTTGCAAACGCAAACCGATAAAAAATCTGGAAAAAAATACAAGAAACACGGAGTCTCGGAGAATCACAGACGAAAAAATTAAAGACACAATGTAAACTATGTTTATATAGAAATACAGCAGTTAATTGAAGTGGAAAAGCTTCTTAAACTTACAATGATGATCAGAATTATTCTGTCTGAATAAATGCTTTTCTGTTCTGACATTTCCTTGATTGGTAAAATGTGACGTGCATTATGGGTATTCATGTTGTAACTCATCCACATATAATGACGTCAAATAAATATAATTTAACTGCTATTACATACCAGTCCGAAACATGCGTCCTGCAAAATGGTAAATCTTGTTGTGTCCATAATAAAAAACCCTTAAAAAGAACAGGACAAGAATAACAAACAGGAGTTGCCTTTTCGTAGGACGCATTTTTCAGACTGAAACATGATTTTTGTGGGCAACACCTTTTTGTTTTAAACAAATTTTGCACAAAATTAGCGCTCGTCGTACCTTTTGAACAGAAGTTTTTAAGTCAGTGAGAACTTATTTATTTTAAGTTCACGAACCACTGACATTTTGAGTGTAGCTTCACAAATTTGGTCTCAATGGCTTTGGATGTGAGACTCAAAATTTTGATATTTTTTTTTGGTAAATTTATGAACTGACTTGCTTTTCCTCTATTTTACACAGAGAGTATAAAATCTGGTACAATCGTGGTCTGACCAGATGCACAAAATTAATTTTACCACAAAAAACGCAAATTATAAAATAATCGAAATTTTGTTTTTACGTGCTGCCGACAAGTTTAATAACTACGATATTGAGGAATAACTACGACAAGAAAAAAAACTACGATATTGAGTAATAACTACGACAACAGTAATAACTACCTGACGCTGGGGTGAGCTAAGAACTCTCGACGAATAAGCGCCCAACACAACTTTTTGGCCAAATAAACTTTGTTTTAAACCTTTTGTAATGAACGAATTTATTCGATGTTTATATCAAATTATTGGCGACGACGTCCTCTATTTTTTAGTGCAAAGTGCTTGTGGTGTAGTTTCTTCTGAAAAAAGTTATATCCTTCAGAACAGCTGTCTACGAAATGCTAGTCGAAGTAAAAAAAATTTGTCCACGCAATGTGCGTGGACAATTACTGTAGATATATACAATAAAAAACATTGCAGCATCAGTAATATGGGAAAAAATAATTTAATATTGGATAATTAACCTATATTCTCAAAAATATTTATTTCATAATTTTCTACCCAATCTACACTTAAAAAAAGTGTTCACTGGGCAGAACATTCCGAAAGTGAGCATTTGTAACTGGCTTAGTCCCTAAACAGCAAGACAAACCCATGCGAAGCCAATACTCAAAGAATAATTATATTACAGTTGGTTAGGGTAATATATATTATAATTATTCATATAGAATAGTGAATTTTAGAGCCTAAATATTTCTCACCACTACATTCCTTCACCTTAAGATGGAAACATCTTCCTCACAGTAACGAATAAAAAGAAATCTGATCATTTTATTCCTCTTCACATTCTTCAATGTCATTCGTCTGCCATTCGTAGTCGTTCTCAAAATGTTCCAACTGAATTATTGACAAAACCAACTGCTGTATGCATCACAGCTGAACATTTCATCTAATCCTCCGTGCCCAAAGCCAAGGTCCATATTTCTTTCTATGATGCTTCATCATCTTCATCTAAGAGCCTTACTCTTAGTACTTTGTATTCCCGATCCTGCTGGGGATAGTAGTCCTGATGAAGTCATTTTCCTCGCAGTAACTCTCACTGCTTCGGATTTCAGTGAAGTTGAAGGTAGTAGTTTAGAAGCCTCTACAATCAAATTATGGCTTGGGAGTTTCTTCCAAGGGATTTTAAATTGCCTGCAATTATAGCGTTTAAATTACGAGTATATACCTCCGAAATTCACGGGCATTTTGAACAGGATGTAGTACACCTTTGTTATTTTTATCGAGGTACTTCATATCTCCAAAGGTGGATACTAATGATAACATCAAATGTTTGATGTTTGGAAGATAAAGAACATGCAGATCGTAGGCTGAAAAAGACAATGATTGTCGCCAAGCTGCTTTGGAATGCATAACATTTTTGTAATATGCTCTAATGCAGCAATTCATTTGTTCTTCATTAATACCCGTTCGTAAACTTGAGCGTCTCAAACGCCCCAAGTTATACCAATAAACGTTTAGGGTATATGGAATTGTCCATATTATCGTGAGATGCGGAAGTGAGGGCTGCCATTCGAGATGATGACCTCCAATTGCCTCCAGCAAATAATCACTCTGAGGTTCTTTTGGTTCCATTAATTTCAAGTTTTGATTTTCAGAATATCTCAAAGCCGAGAAACAAGCATGGAAGGTTTTATGTATAAGAACAACATAACTAACCCAGCTTGGACTAATGAACAGATGCTTCTCAGATTTGCTTCAGTTTCCTGTTTTCGGACCACATTTGCGTTTAGAAGAGTAGCAGAGTTAGTCAATCCCATGATTCGAATATCAAGAGTCAATAATACTTTATGTTCCCATTTGTAAGCCAATCGAGGCGTCGTCATTTCTGAAACTTGGGGGAAAAAACACAAAATGAAAGAACTTATATTTATTTAGCAGTCATCAAATTTTGAATCGAGAGCTAGAGCATCAACGGACATTTCACTGGACTCCTCCGAGTGTAAGAAACTACAAAATTCTTTGGGAGTTACTAAAGGATTGTGGTATTCATTTTCATTCCTTAAAACCTCGGATGGGGAGACAGTGATGGGGGAAAACGAACTATGAACTGTTTATTAATGTTCTTAATTTAGCGTAACGCTGTTCACACTGGTTGACTCTAAATCCTATAAATTCAGTCATCACTAGCAGCAGTAGATTTATTAAGGTGATTTAACTGATGAGGGGAAGAGTAGCAGAATACATCAGCGATAACGGTAAACCTCTGATACATTGTGCTATTAAAATTATTACAAATGTAAGAAATATCCCATTCTTCTAGATGAGGCTCATACTCAGCTATTGCAAAAGCTTTATCTATATGAAAGTTAACCGTGGGGTCCTCAAATTCCGAAAATTTGGGTAATGACTGGGGAATAATGAGGTAGTAAAAGTAGTGATTCAGGTAGCGACATCAATGGGTTTTCGAAACCTGAAAACAAAAAAGAGACCGAGCTTGTTCCTTGTGAAGTGTTCGAATTAAATCCATTGAGAACATAGAGAATTGCGAAGACTCACTATTCGTTAGGCTTTCTAACTCATCAGTGCTATTTTCATTGCTCCAGTCAGGCGAAATATTGTTAAAAGAATCCTAAATTCCGAAGTTTATCCACATCCATTCCCTAAAAGACATTCAGTGGGACTGAAAGAAATTTTGAAAGAAGATTAAATTGCTATTTATCCAAATTACACCGCCCTAAATACTTACATATTGGAATCCAAGGCCATAATTGGGTGTGATGATTCTTAATTACATTCTGAATTTGGCCCCCATTATCATTTGACATTTTAATCGTTTCATAAGTTCTTTTATTTGGATTAACTTTCACAATTTTGAAGGGTTCTTCAAATTTTGGTTGTAATTTTAAACGTATTGCCCTAGCCACTAACTGCTTAAGTACAAAGAGAACAAATTTATGGCTACGAAATTTCCTCCAAACTTCTGTAGTAAAAGTTGTTTTTGAATTGGTAAACTAGCAGACATCTAAAAATATCATAAAGGGGGACTTTTTTCATCTCTGAATGATATGTGGAATTATAATTTATCACCACTTGTGATAATGCAATATCCCACCAGACATGGGGTTGATTATGAATCATAATCAAATAATCATAATCTATGATGGTGATTATGCAATCATAATCGAATAATCATAGTCTATGATAGTGATTATGCAATCATAATCAATTCATAATCAAAAGTAGAAAATATATATAATCATAATCAAATCATAATTAAAATTTTAGAAAATATTATAATCATAATCAAAATTATGAATGTTATAATCAATGATTATTCAATGATTAAAGTGTATTATGTAAAATGTAATAAACATATCAATCGTTTATTATAACTTCACCATGTGATAATGATGGAAGAATAATTTTACGTAAGATGTTTTCTTTTGTGACTTTTTGAGTGTAAAATATAGTACATATTTAGAATACTGCTGTATACACTGTACATTTATTCATTAACATATTCTGCTTGTATGCTATTACTTGTGATTCCATATTTAAATACACAATCAATATCTGACATGGTAATCATAATTTAATCATATTTAACTGCGGCAAACAAATTCAAATTTTAATAAACATTTTTAAGCCCACTAATCATAAAACACTGGGTAACAAAATTTGAAAAATTTCCTGTTTATTGTGATTTTTCTGTCGTTTCTTAATGATTTCGGGGCGCTGATTCCAAAAATGATATTGGTTTTGCTCTATCATCAACCGTTTCAAAAATATAGGGTATCACACCTTTCATATGGCAAAGTATATAAAGAAGGCTAACATAAATATTTTCTGAAAATAAAAACACTATTGGAAATTAATGTTTATTGAGCCAAAATTGTTTGACAAACCCAAAATGGTGCAAAGAATATAATATATATCATGAGGAGAATCGATAAGAGAATAACAAGCCTCGTTATGGAGTGTGCGTTCCTTAAAAATGCACTGAAGAACGCGACTTCCGCGTATGAACATTCTTATCCTTCCTGATCAGCAACCATACGTAGTCTCCCATCATGGAAGCATCCCAATGACCCTGGTACCTTTTCTCCATCGTTTGAATATCTTGATGGAATCTTTCGCCAGTTCTTCACTCACATCGCCCAGGTTATCACGAAAAAAGTCTAGATGTGAATGCAGATAGTGTAATTTTAAAGACATACGGAACCCCATTTTGTCATAGCACTTAATTAATCAAGTTTGACACTAACTCCTTATAGTTTGGTGCTTTATGGTTGCCTAAAAACCCACGAACCACATCACGGAAAGCACACCAAGCCTCTTTTTCGATCGGAGTCATCTTGGCTTCAAGGTTCTTTGAATTCAACAGCGCCTTGACTTGTGGTCCTACAAAGATGCCAGCCTTGACTTTGGCCTCAGAGAGTTTAGGGAACATGATCCGAATCTGTTGGAAAACTTCCCCTCCAAAATCTAACGCAGTTACAAACTGCTTAATTAGACCCAACTTATATGGAGAGGTGGTAGCAGAACTATGTCAGGCTTCAAAGAGGTTCCCTGAGTACATTGTACTTTCCTGGTTGCAGTCCTTCACGTGGAGGCCACTGAACTGTTTTATAGTGCTCAGTCGAAGCCCTGCTATCCCACAGGCAAAGAAAACATGAATATTTAGTAAACCCTCCTTGTAAACCTAACAGGAAACCAATCATTGTGAAATCACCACACATGTCCCAGTTATATTGTTCATACCTGATTTGAGTGAGCAGTTGTTTGACATTTTCATAGTCCTCTTTCATTTGAACAGAATATGCAACTGGTATAGATGGATATTTGATCCCATTGTGGAGTAGAACAGCTTTTAAACTCCGAGTTGAACTGTCAATAAACAGGCGCCATTCTGAGGGTATATGTGTTAATCCAATAGCTGTGAATAGACCATTAACCTCGCTACAATAACAGAGAGAGCCATTCACATCGTAAAACCTTGCAAACTCTTCATGCTGCTTTCGGTATACAGTGCTCTTTGAGTCTTCTCCAAGCAAATTCCACTCTTTGAGTCTGGAGGTCAGAAGCTCAGACCCTGATTTCGTTAGACCCAAATCTCTAATTAAGTCGTCCAATTCCCTCTGATTTGGAAAGTGAGGGTTTGTACTGAAAGTTACTATATATTCTTCATCATGACTGTCCTCACCAGCCGACATCTCAGATGAGTTAGCTGCATCCTCATTTTCAACCTGCAAAGCAAAGAAACAAAATATAGGCATAGCTATATGTGTAGAAGAGCATCAGCACTAAGAAAAATCGACACATAATGACCCACAGTCTGTAAATACAGAAGGTAAAGTAATGGATAGATACCTGTTCTGGTGGACGTGGTATTGGAAGACCTTCGCCATGTGGTACAGGAGCTATGGACGACCATATGCTTGGATACTGAAGAGTCTGCCTTCCTTTAACTTTCCTGTACTTAGAAACATCTACCATGTAGTAGTAGCAATCGTCGTGGTGGCTCTTTAGTTCTCTCCATATTCTGGGTACCGCAAAGGGCATTGCCTTGCGTACTCCCCGCAGCCACCCTTCAAGTGTGGAGCGGCAGCTTCCACAGATCACATGGGGTTCCCAGGGCTTATCTTGGTCACCCATAGGCATACCAAAATAGAGCCGATACGCGATCCAGAACTTGGTGCCTTTCACAATCTTGTGCGATACTTGCTTGGGGACTATGTAATACCCACAAACGTAGCAGAATATATCCGGCGAGTGTTTACAAGCTCTAGTTGCCATTCTCTTTACCAAACTGTACTACATTAATCATAACCTGCAGATATAGAGAGAAGAGTTATTAAATCTGCAACAGATTAAAGATTCCAGAAAAAAAGATGTATTCACAACACTGAAATAATGTTCGCAGTAAAAAAGGATCGATAACACTCAAATCGTCAGCACAGAGAAGCACAGAAACACAGTACCTCAGTGCTGGTAACCATCAGACAAACAACCTGCTTTCTTTGTGTGCTCACACTTACTGACTTCTCAGACTCTGCGTTCTTCTTTATATAGCACAGTGGAAGTTTCGGGCAATTTCTAGAACAAGAAACTGTCAACGAACATCTGGATTGTTCTCAACAATTCCTGATTATTCTGATATTGCTGCGTCCATAATAACATTATATTGGTAAAACATGAAAAATGGATTATCTCTGAAACCAATGATGATACACACAAACCAAGGCCAGATTTGGACTCAGCGCCCACAAATGCATATAAAAACAAGAAATTCTATATAAACAGAATCAGTGTTACACAGTGTAATCAATTCATAATCAATATTTTTGCAAATCCACTAATCATAATCAAATCAAAATAAAAAAATTCGCACCCCACTAATCATAATCAAATCATAAGCAAATTTTGTAATCAGCCCCATGTCTGTATCCCACTCAGTTTCATTATTAACGGACATTTTATGCAAGCCCTGAAGTGTCGGGTTGGTCTTTTCAACTAACCGTTGCTAGATGGGTCATAAGGTGTACTGAATGTATGAACAATATTAACCAGGTGAACAAGCTATTTGAAAAGTTGAGAAAACTCGGGATAATTACACAGGCCTGCGAATGAGAACATTGTAAGAGTTGTTTTCTTAATAATAACTGATTTTATATAATGCAACTACGCTGATTTCGAATAAGGTGTCCATATTTTCTATCACGTAAGGATTTTCTGCGAACTGGAAGGGAAAAAACAACAACATAAATAAGTATTATTTATTTCAATTTACATTAGTTACCTATTTCGCTTTGTTATACTAATTACAAATGCAAACAACTTTACAAAGAAAGAAGCTATTAACGTCAATTACTAGTCATCTTTATTTGTCCAGAGTTTTCTTGTGAGATCTATGCCTTTTAGTCTCGAATGTACGCGCTGTTCCTTTTCTTTTATGTAATAATTCTGGAGTATCCCGTTTCAACATCCAGCAGTAATCAGCCATCATGCTGATGTCCCACCTTCCCTGATATCTCTTCTCCATTTCTTTGATGTCTTGGTGAAACCAAGCATTTATAATCGTTCTACTTGTTCTTCGCTGAGTGCTCCGAGATTCTCAGGGAAGTAATCCAAGTGTGAAAGTAAGAATTGTAATTTTAAACTCATATTACAACCCAACTCTATTAACTTATTTAGCATGTTGTTCACAATGTTTTGGTAATCTGGGTCCTTGGTTGTTCCCCAAAAATTTGCTGATAACATCCTTAAAAGCAATCGACGCTTCTTTATCAAGATTGTTCATTGTTCTTTCAAAGTGTTTATCCAAAGTCATTTTTCTAATCTGGGGACCAACACAATTTCCTTCTTTCAATTTTGCTTCCGAAAGAGTTGGAAATTCACCACACAGATACTTAAAACAATCTCCAACTTTGTCCAAGGCCTTAACAAATTGTTTCGTGTCAACCAAACTTTCACGTTGAATGTTTTTAGAACCAGGTGTCAAGTTGACTCTCTGTGGCCATTCCTTTTTTATCCAGTGCGGAGTTCTTGCTCGGCTATCCCATTCACACAAAAAACATGGAAACTTCGTATAACCTGGTTGTTGACCTAACAACATACAAATCACTTTTAAGTCTTCACAAAGTAGCCAACCGTGTTCTTTGTATTTAACCTTAGCTAGAAAAAGCTCAAGATTTTCGTACGTTTCCTTCAAGTGAACCGAATGAGCCATAGGAACGGATGCATACAAGTTAGCGTTGTGAAGGAGGACGCTTTTTAGACTTCTTTTGGGGGAATCAATGAAGTCTTCACTCATTTGGGTCATGACTGCAGCGCCCAGCTTAAGTATTAGTTCCGAAACATTGTTGCAATATACCAGTGAAATTTCATGAGAAAAATAGTGGATGATTCTTTTTCTCGATTTCTGTAACAATAAAATGACGTCCCGGGAGAAAGCAAGTTCTTTGCACGAAGTCTGGATCCCAAAATCTCTGAAGAATCCTTTGGGAGACACAAATCTCTCACCAACTCATTAAGTTCACTTTGTATAAACAATTGGGGTTCACCAGATGTTTCGGTTTGAAAACAATCAATATCATCGTTTCCATCGTCATCATACACCGAATCAGATGAAGTTATACCAAGGCTATTTGGTTTAGTAGGTACAGGTATACCAGGTCCATGAACAACAGGTCTTATAGCAGACTGAAAGTTTGGATGAGAAATTTCCTTTTTATTTTTATTTTTGTAGCCAGACCATTGGAATCCCAAAAGGTAAAGAATCCTTTTTACCTTTACTCCACAGTCTAAGTTGTTCAACACAAACACTGCAAACTTTATGTGGAGCCCATGATTTGTTTTGAGCCCGAAGTTTCACTCCGAAGTATGCATAGTATGCTTTCTTGACGAAGTCTGTAATATCTCGGCTTTGTGTTTTCACAGTAAATTTTCCAGAACTATAACAGAAAATGTTTGGACAAAAACAAATTTCAAAAGAGAAATATAGTCACCGCGCACCTTTGAATAACCTCGCACGCACTAGACAGACTGACTCATCTCGTGGCTTGTCAATCACTTATATACTAGCGGTGCGTTTTCCGAATGTTCTAGAAGACGCTATGACGTCACTTCTGATCTGGAAGCATTTATAGGCAGTAGTTTTTAATCAAAATTTAATTGAGTCAATTTTAATGAAAATTACTTACATATGTAATATAAAATATGACATTTTGTGAAAAATCTGTACGTGATGGCGAAAAATTAATATTATTTTCGGAATCAGCCTGCAAAAATTACTATATAAGTGATAAAATATTTCGAACAACAAAACCATCGCAGGCCTGTTTTATTGGAAAGAATACGGGTTGGGAGTCACAGTGTAACTGACTTGCCTTTAAGGGGTACTGTTTTAACCCACTTAGAATAATGATCAGTGTACACTAATTATCCCAGCATGTTGCAAATGCTTTTAATCGTGTCCGATTTTCTTATATTTTAATGTTGAACATTATATTGCATAATTATACAATAGGGTGTTCCACTTTTATCATGTTGTGAATTTCACTACACTTTGCTCTTCCCCGTACACCTTTTGATCTGTAAAGCATATGTATCAGATTTAAAGCAAATTGAACACCATTTAGAGGTTGCACACTTATGTCACCTCTGATACCTTAGCCATTTGTAACCAAATCTCGAGAACGTTTCAACTTCCAACATATTGTAATGTTTTCTTTTCTTTCACAGGTGCAAAAAGTGTTGAAAATGGAAAGAAAGATCTGGCTCATTGAAAAGACTCCAGTCGAAGAGCTCTTAGGAGCAAGATTGCCATCCCGGGAGCAAGTCCTCCTCTGCTTTATGTACCATCACCTGGAGCTGAAGGAAACAGTCCCCCTTGCCATCAAGTCTACGAGTATCAAGCTTCAAGAAGTTTGGAAGAAGGCGAATATCCCCGTGAAGACAGGAGAACATTAGAGCTGCTATACTAAAGCTGTACAAAGAGTACCAAAACTTGAAGAAGGAGAAGTCGAGAGAGACGGACAAAGCCATTATAAAGCATCAGGTGTGGAAGGGAGGCCTTGCTGACCTTTTCGACATCGCTTGTCAAGGTGTGATGAGCATGAGTTCAGTTCCGGAGGAGGACAAGGTTTTCTTGTCCTCCCAGAGGGAGGACAGAATGAGTTCTTCAATGGCTAGGGTGGATAGGAAACACACCATGGCTGTCAAACGGAAAGAAGCAGCAGCTAAGAAGTTTGAACTTCGAAAACGAAAGCATGCTGAAGAAGCTGAAAAGATCTCCAAGAAAATGAAGCTGGATAGCACATCCTCTTGCTAAACGGCGACAACAGATCTACAGAAGCTAAGGCTAACAAAGACCCTAAGATCCACTCTAAGGTTAGCCCGAGAGAAAGGAAAGAGTAGGGGGTTAAGAGAAGAAAATAAGGGGTTAAGTAAGTAGCAACATCTATCACTCATGGATTAACATTCATTCAGAAAAAGAAAAAAGACTCACCATCATCATCCGCCGGCCACTGTCGACAAGTCAGAAAAATAGTCGAAGAGAATATGAAAGGGGTGAAAGATGAAAAGAAGTAAAATAAGAACACTTACAAACCATGCAAACACAGTCTTAACTCACAGTCATACCATGCAAACTACAGACATGCAAGTAAAGAGAGTTACAGACATGCAAGTAAGGAGAGGATAAGAAAAAAAAAGTAGGTAAAGTTAAACAAAAAGTGGGTTAGTTTACTCTACGAGCTACATCTACGTTCGTGTTAGTCTAATTTTTTTTTTAATTTTACTGCTAGCATCACACGCTGGCATGTCACAAGCTGGCATTAATCGTCAACAGACTCATCCTCGACCACCATCCCCAGAGCTCCTGTTCCTAATTGTTTTTTTTATTTTAAACAACGTTAATATTTTTAAAATGCCTATCTAAACGGTTCTTAAACATATTAACGCTGGTAGAGTGAACGACTGACGCGAGAAGATTATTCAATTTAATAATTACTTTAAACGTAAAGAAGTTTTCAGCGATATTAGTAATGAAACATCTGCCACGCAACTTAAATCCGTTATTACGAGTATTGCTATTATCGAAAGTGAGAGTTTGTCAAAATTTACGTTATTAATGTTATTAACGATTTTGAAAACTTCAATAAGCTCCCCCCTTAATCTCCTAGTTTCGAGTGAATGCAAGTCTAACACTTTAATCCTATCTTCATAAGGTTTGTTGCGCAATGACGGAATTAGTGTCGTGGCACGACGCTGAACCCTTTCTAACCTATCAATATCCTCGCGCAAATACGGGCACCAAAACTGAACGGCATATTCTAAATGAGGCCGGATTAGGGACTTGTAAAGGGGCAATATAATATCCTTCGATTTAAATTCGAAATTACGCGCTATGAAGCCTAACATCCTATTAGTTTTTGCGCAAGACTCCAGGCACTGGTTCCTAAACTTTAAATCCTTAGATACGCGTACGCCTAAATCTACTTCCTCGTCAACGCTCGCCAACTCTCTACCATCCATCGTGTACGTGTAATTATTGTTACGAGAACCTATATGCAAAACTTTACATTTGTCTACGTTAAATTGCATCTGCCACTTATCCGTCCACTCCATAATCCTATTTACATCGTCTTGGAGCCTATTTCTATCGTCCTCGTTAACAACCTTACCGCCTATTTTCGTATCGTCCGCGAATTTTGACACGTTACTAGTCAATCCTACATCTATGTCGTTAATGTAAATTACGAATAGCAATGGCCCTAACACTGAACCCTGTGGGACACCGCTACCTACATCCAACCACCCCGATTCACTATCATAAACAACGACCCTCTGTCTCCTAGCACGAAGCCATTCCTCTAACCAGTTAGCTCCCTGACCGCGTATACCGTGCGCTTTAACCTTCGCAATTAATCTTCTATGCGGAACTGTATCGAACGCTTTTTTAAAATCTAAATAAATAACGTCAGCCGCTCTATGCCTGTCTTCGCGCACTATTTCGTTATAAAATTCTAACAAATTAGTTAAACAAGACCTATGGCGTCGAAACCCATGCTGACTACTATTAATCAAATCTCTACTTTCGAAGTGATCGATGATACGATCCCTAACTAAGGATTCCAAAAGTTTACCGACAATTGACATTAAGCTAATGGGCCTATAATTGCTAGCTACTGTGCGGTCGCCTTTTTTAAAAATAGGCGTACCGTTAGCTAATTTGAAGTCTTCAGAAATAATCCCCGTTTCGAGTGACTGATTAAAAATCTTCGTTAAGGGGCCTACAATAAAGTCTTTCAAATCTTTCAAATGTCTGGGATAAAAAGCGTCAGGGCCTGGAGCCTTGCTAACTTTTAGCTTATCGATATAAATCGCAATCTCACCCTCATAAACAGTTATTTTATCCAAAATAGTCTCGCTACTAAATGGAATGATATCGTCCACGTCGGGGGCATTATTTACGTCTTCTACGGTAAAAACTGTCGCAAAAAAAGTTGTTGAAAATACCCGCCATCGCCTGAGCGTCAGAAGCCAAAGCGCCGTTAATATCCACTAGAGGGCCTATGTTATCTTTTATGAGCTTACGATTATTGACGTATTCAAAAACCTTTTTTGGATTGTGTTTACTATCCGCAGCTATAAGTATCTCTAAATTACGCTTAGCATTCCTAACTGATCTTTTAACCCGACGTCAAAGCTTGATATATCTATTAAAGTTAGCTGCCGTGCCCTTGCGCTTATTAAGTCTATACGCTCTGTTACGCTCGTTGATGAACTCGCCTATTTCCCTAGTCCACCATTTGGGCCTACCATGATTTCTAGCGCGCTTGGGCCTACGGGGAATAAACTCCCTTTCAATATTCATAAAACTTTCTTTAAACGCTTCCCAATGCAAATTTGTGTCATTCCTCATAAATAAGTTATCCCAGTTCACTACTCTCATCCTATCCGCAAAACTATCAAAATTAGCCCTACGAAAATCAGGGACTTCTATTACGTTACTATCCTTAGTGTTTTCTATCAATAACTTAAACGTAAGAATTTGATGATCACTACATCCTAAACTCTCGCGTACTTCTAAACCTTCGACTATATTTTCGCCGTTCGTCATCACCATGTCTAAAATATTGTCACCGCGCGTTCGTTCGGTAACCATCTTTCGTAAAAAATTATCTTCCATGAACTCAACAATCTCAAACCCTCCTCATTACCAGTGAAAGTCTCGTAATTAACATTAGGGCAGTTAAAGTCTTCGACAATTATACTATTCCGATTGTCAATAAAGTTACCAAGAAGTGAGTAAAATCTAGTATCGGTATCGAGGGGTTGAACGGGAGGTCTATAAACAACAACAAAATTAAAACTAATACTACGCGCCCTAACTTCAACGCATATCATTAATTGCTGCCGGAAAATCTATTTTAACCTCGATAGCCCTAAGGGAATTACGGATGTACAGCAAAACGCCGCCACCAATCCTATGTAACCTATCATTAGTAAAGAGTTTAAAACCCGGTACATCAAGTCCCCACAACAAGTCCCGAGTCACGGTATTTAACCACGTATCAGCGATAGCAACTATATCGTAGTTGCCGGAATAAATTATCGCCTTAAATTCGTTTAATTTATTTCTAATACTACGCGCGTTACAATAAAAGACGTTTAAGTTATTTTTTACAACGGGCCAGCGTTTTAAACTATTTTTCACGACGGGCCCAAGTTCCTCGGACCCACAACGTTTAAAGAAGGCTTCGACCTATACAGCTTTCGTACGTTTTCGTCAATTAACCTACCTAGCCTAGCATTACCTATTTCGTTAAAATGCACACCATCTTTTATTAAAAGGATAGGATCACTGAATTCGGACCACAGCTTTACGAAGGGTACATTTTCCTCAGCACAAATCTCTTCTGATTTATTATTCAAAAATATTGTTTTTGACGTAATCCTAAGAACCAAACCGTGCCTAGGGGTAATACCTAGAACTAAAGACCTATCTGACCTCGCCTTCAGGGACCTAATTAACCCCCTATATCTCTCCAAAAGGTCAGGCACTCTCGTATCGGGCCTATACGAGTCGTTGCCTCCTACCATCGTCACCAACATCGAGTGACGGGAGGCAACGTCAATCCTATCCACTTCGTCTCTAACTCTGTCAACCCTAGCCCCTGGGAGACAGACCCTCCTCCTCTTGGTTGGATGCCGTTCAACGAACTCTTTGTCCATATGGCGCACTAAAGAGTCCCCAATTAAAATAGATTCCCCCTCATTCACGTCCCTTTCCAAATGAGCGAAAGGGTTCGAAACCTCGATAGGAGGGGAAGATTCCTATCACCTAACGTACGCGGCCTAGCTCCACCCTTAACTTCTCTAAATCCCTCCCCATCTACTAATCTCGGACCAACCTTAACCCCTTCCTCAACTCTATCCAACCTTCTCGACAAGCTACCTAAACTAGAAACTAGGTTACGCACCTCACCCTTCAAATTACTAACGTTGAAGACGTTAGTATTGGTTCGGCTTTCGTCAACCGTAGCCCTACCCCTGCCCTCATCAAGCGGTGCAAGTCTTTCTGTTACCTCACGTACACTGCGTTTTATATCAACTATTTCCTCCATTAACTCGCAAAAGAAACAAACTGATCTCTCGGTAATCGCCATAGGACCGCCATTATAATCTTTAAAATCCGAATACCACCGGTTTACCCCACACCTAACACACGACACTTTCTGCGACGGCATCGCGCAGTTAAAATTAGTTTATAACCGTCACAATTTAAGTTAAATTAAGCCGGCACGCTATGAAAACTTCTAAATCGCTAAAAACCACTAATATTCAATTACTTAACTATAACAATGTGAATATAAACGCAAGTATATAAAATTCAAAACTTTCCAAAAGTAAAATTCTTAGCAATATGCAAAAGTAGATGCAATATCAGAGAGCTCAGGAAATGCGTCCGTTCAGTACAGAGTCTGGCTGACGAATGATGATGATGATGATGAATATTTTGCTGCTTCATTGGCCTCAAAGTCACCTCGTCGTTCCAAGAACACACTTGATCCAACAATCGTGGCTACTTGGGATAGAGAACAACTCTCTATTCGACAAGCAAGCACTTCCTTCATTGCAACTGCTAAAAGTCTCTGACAAGATGTATTGCAGATTATTATTTCGCCATCAACTGTCCATCGAGCACGTGCCAAGTATCGAGAGAAAATGGCCAAACAACTTGAGGAATCGATCTCCAAAGATCCACCTCTCTTAGTTCTGCACTGGGACAGCAAGCTACTATCCCAAGCTGCTGGCGGAAGCTCTAGAAGCTTGGAAGACAGAGTAGCTGTTGTGGTAACAGGGAAGGAGTTCGAGCATCTTCTTGGAGTGCCTGTTGCCCAGGATGGTACTGGTGAACAAATGGCTCCAGCCGTCATCCAGGAGCTCAAACGATTTGGAATTCAGGACCGCATCATTGGCCTCTCGTTTGACACTACGGCGTCCAATACCTGACTTCTGCAAGGGGCATTTATGAGGATTGAACAATTCCTTGGTTGGTCGCTCTTGTGGTTGCCTTGCCGTCACCACATTTATGAGCTCATTTTGAAGGAGGTCTTTCATAAGTCCCTGGGGCCAACAAGTGGTCCTGAAATCCTGTTGTTTCGACGATTTCAGCAGCGTTAGGACTTTATTAACAAAAATTGTTTCAAAACCATGATCGATGAAGAAGAGCCAGCCACTAGGTACTTGGAAGATGAACGAATCAGGATGGTGAGTTATCTTCATGGAGTCATTGAAAGTTCATGTCACCCGAGAGAAGATTATGAGGAACTCCTCAAGCGTCGCTCCTTTTCCTTGGAGGCTGGGGTGGAGCTGAGTTCTCCTTCAGGACTCCAGGAGCCCATCATCAAGCCAGGTGGATGGCGAAAACTATCTATGTGCTGAAAATGGTTTTGTTTCAGGAGCAACTGGAACTCACCGACCGAGAGGTGAAGGGATTGCACGACGTGGCCCTTTTACGTGTTTCATTTATGTCCGGTTCTGGCACGAGGCAGTGGTCAGTAGGTGGGCCCCGAAAAATGTCCTAGACATGATTCAATTGTTGATTTCATATCCGAACAAGGACCTGGACCAGGCTGCCTTAAGAGTTGCCAAAAGGCATCTATAGTATCTCTCGGAGACTCTAGTCGGCTTGGCTTTCCTTGATGAACGGATATCGCCAAATGAGAAAGAAAAGATGTTCGAGGCCTTGAACAAACCTGCGTCGAGGAAGGAACTCAAACGACTCGAGTGGAAAAACCTCACTTTTGAAGGCAAGGATCTGAGCAACTTCGTCACTCAAAGGACGAAGACATCCTTCGACAACTTCGGCGTCGGGGATGTCGACAACGTAGAGGAGTACACCAAAAATGACGGCTTGAGAGAGTCAGTCAACGCGCTGAAAGTCATAAACGACAAAGCGGAGAGGGGAATTGCATTAATCAAGCAATTCAAGGAATCAGTCAAGGACGAGAAGCAAAATCAATTCATGTTGTGGATTGTTGAACATCATCGAAAGGAGGTGCCGAAAAGAACCAAGGCGGGAACGTCCTTGTACCAATTCAAAAATTGTTTCGGATTTTCTGATTTTAATACTAGTTTTTTATTTTCTGTGCTTCCAAGGGAGAATTCTTTTGTAACACTGAAGAAAATTTTGTATTATTAAATTGTATTGCATTGTGTAATGTGTACTGATTTGAATTTTCCAATTTTATTATTAGAGTTTTTCATTTTCCGTGGTTCCAAGGGAGAATTTTTTCGTAACACTGAAGAAAATTGTTTATTATAAAAGTTTCAAATGTATGCAACCCCTAAATATCACTTAATCGTTTTCAAAATTGGTGCACACCTTTCTTACATGAAAAGGAATAAAAGCACAAGCAAAGTGGAGAAAAATATTGACCTTTGATATTTCCTCTGTACGAGTGAAACACCCTATTATACAACCTTCGATATGAATATATTCATTTTCAATAATTATATGATATATATATATATATATATATATATGACTCCCTAGGGAGTCATTGGGACTTAGAAATTCTAAATGTTGATGAAAATTTTTATTGATATAAAAAGTTGTAACATAATTATTATAGTCTTTCAACAAAGGAACAAATTAAAACATAATGTAACAGGGTGCATGTTGTGATTTTTGAATGATCCGTTGGGTGGTTGGTTGGGTGGTATGTGATACGAGGCTGAATTTCGTGCGTGCTTGGACTTTTGAATTTTGGTTGCTTGAAAGCGGACAGCTGGTCTTGAACTGGAAATTTTGGTGATTAAAGCGTGTAAAATTTAAAATAAGAAACAAATATTATCGAAGGTTTTCCTGTAAAGGAATTTTTGTTTTAGATTTGGTTGGAGAGACAGCATACTGTAACACCAGTAACCTAAGAATTGTCCTCTGCAAAAGAGGAGACGGAGTTGGGAGCCAGACCTCGCAACTTCTTGCAAACTCTCTAAATAAACCCCTGTTTTTACAAGTGCCAGTTATTTAAATATTTAATATTGTAGGTTTAAGTCTAAGTTTAGGTTAAGCTTACGTTAAGTTTACGTTTAGGCTGTAGGCAGCCTGATTTGGATCAAGTAAAGATAAGCACCCCCAGCCTTCTTTAATTAGCCTTATAAGGCTAACTAACGAAAATATCACGACCTAACCTAACCATTCGTTAAGTCAACTGTACGCCATTGACGATTGGTTAGGTTAGGTCGTGATATTTTCGTTAGTTAGCCATATAAGGCTAATTAAAGAAGGCTGGGGGTGCTTATCTTTACTTGATCCCCTGATTTGCTTTGTATTTATTAATATATAGTTTTGTAATTTAATGTTTTACTGTTCCTGGCTGGGACGGCCTCGCGCTGTAAAGGGGACATATATATGTTTGTGGAATCCTGGTCACGGTAACAGTTGGCATCCCCAGCTATTTTTTCCCCATTTACTCAATTTGTTATACCGTTCGGTTTTGGTTTCATTGTATGTACTTTTCTTTTTAATTTTTCATAATTTGATTTTGTTCTAGTTTTGAAAGCTTGATTTAATCATATTGTTTAGGATGGTTGAAGAAAGATCATTAGGAGACATGACTGCGGATGAGAAGGGGCGGCAATCGGTTAGATTGAAGGCAAGTGAGGGTTTAAATGAGTTTGATGGTGCAATGACTGCAATAGAGAGTTCTGTACAAGAATTGCTGAATGAAGAAGGAACTGAAGGTAAAGATGTGAAACTGAAAGCTTTCTTTGAGCGCATGCGTAAAATGGAGGAAGGGTATGTGAGTAAGAAATTGGTTGAAGTGGGACGGGTGCACTTACCAAGGCGTTTGGGGAAGAAGGTTGCTTATTATTCAGAAAGCGACAAATCTGAGTATGATTGCGAAAGTCCTGGTGAATGGAAAGAGGTGCAAAGTAAAAGGAAAAAGAGACTGAGAAATAAGGCTAAGCGTGATTGTGAAAATAAGTTTGAAAGAAGTGATGAAGGTGTTAAGTGTAGAAAGTACACAGTGGATGGAAGTTCTAGTTCAGATTTTTAGAATGAGGAGACTCCCTTGCCCAGAACGAACGTATATTTGGAAGATTTTTATGCCATGAGAGATAAGGGTGTTTGACTGTGCAGCGGATGCAGGGTGGATGGTTTTGATAGCAATTGAGAGTGAGAAACTATTAATGAAGAAAACTACAGTAAGTATGAACGTGAGAGTATTAAGACTTCGAAGCCTTGGCCTTATGGTTTGGATCGTGTGCAAAAGGTAGAAGACTTTCTGGAAGACTTTGAGCGGTATGCAAGTGAGCAGTTTGGAAGTGATAAGAATAGATGGGCAGTGGAACTTAGAAATTTCTTGGATGACCATGCGAGACGTGTGTATTTTAGTGTATATAAGCCGGGTGTTAAATATGACAGTTGTGTTTAGAATTAAAAGTTGTTGTAGTAAAGAACGACAGGATAGTAAAGTTATAACTCAACGTGAATTTTGGACAGCAAATATGAGAGCGAATGAAAAGCTGGGTGAATATGCGCTCCGGCTCCAAACACTATGAAGCAGTAGTGCCTGAGGAGGAGAGAGATAAACAAGCCTTGAAAGAACAATTCATGGCTACGATCCCTCCAGAGACGGCAAGGAGATTTAGAGCGCAAATGGGTCGAGATGTAGAAGGTAAAAATCTAAGATGGAGAGATATAGTTTCATGGGCATTAGACGATGATGCTGTAGGGGATATGATGTAGAGGAAGCAGGAAGAGGTACTCCCGTTACCGGTATGGGCGTTTGCACAGGAAGGACAAGCTGGCGCTTCACGCTCGTATAGCAATGTACTGCAAAAGGATAGACTCCAACAAGGGGATTACCAGTTCGGACAACCGCAGGTGGCTTACCAAGGCCAACCATCTGCTGCTAAGGATGTGCAAGCTTAGAGGGATTTGCAGTGCAAGTATTGTAAGAAAAATGGACATGTTATGAAAGACTGCTGGAAAATGAAAGGTTTGTGTTTGTTGTGTGGTAGCCAGGGACACAGAGCTAGTATGTGTGATAAAAAGCGTGACGTAACGAGTGCTAGGGGTGAAAGTGGAGCTGAAAGAGTGGTCTTATGTTATGGGTGTAATGATCCAGGGCATCGTGCGATTAGTTGTCCGGTGATTGCTCAGATAAGACAAAGAAATCAGATTGGTAAGGTTAGAGAGACTATTGGTGAGCCTGGAACGATGGGAGCGAATAATGTGAGTAGGGCACAAGCAGAAAATTTAAATTAGGAAGCTCCGGTCTGGAGGGAACACGACCGGAGCGAGTGAATGATGAACGTGTGGGTGAAATGAACGAGTCGTGTGACGTTCCCCGCACGGGAATGTTAGAATGGGAAAGAATTGTTAATAATTCTGACCTTGACCCAAATGCCAGTGAATGGACCGCGGATGTTCAGTGTGAGCAACGTAGTCCATTACTGCAGCGTGTAAAAAAAGACGAAGGAGAGCGAATGGTGGAAAATACGATTGTGTACTTGGCTAATGAATGCGTAGGTTTGAAGAGTGGAAAACTAGAAGGTACCAGTGGAACTGAATTGTACGGAAACTGAGGTGATGTTGGATTCAGGTGCGCAGTTTTGTCTCATTAGCAGGGATGTTGTTTCTCATATGTCTAACTTTGAGATTGATGACAGTGTGCACATTAGGTTGAAAGGTATTGGAGAAGGAGATCGGTTGGTTGGGAAAGGTATGTTGACTGCGCAGGTGGTAATTCATGGTATCGATTTCGATATGTGATTTTTATGTGGTAAATAACTCTCCATATGAGATCGCCCTGGGTAAAATTTTTTTTGTTAGAAAGGTTTTAATAATTTATGCGAGGAAGAGATGTATAAAACGTGCTGGCCCCAGTGGAGAAACAGACGAGTTGTATTTCAATAATGAACAGAACAGATGCGTTAGGGTAGTATCAAAGATACCAGTGTACGTTGCAGAGAGTGCAGTGTTAGATAGGAAAAATTGGAATTTGGTTAAAGTTAGGGTATCGTGCGATGTCGTTAAGGCTAGGAGGAAATGCATGTCCTGTGTAAGGAATGAAGAAAATGTCTTGGTTTTAGATGAATTTGTAGATCCAGAGTTAAAGGTGAAAAATGAATTGTGGCCTGGGTTAATTGACTGGGATAGTGCGGAAAATGAAGTATTAGTTCAGTGTAATTCCTCGAAAGAAGTAAAACTAAAGGAGAGAATGAGTCTAGGATTTGCATGTTCAGTGGTATACGAGGATGAAATTGTTTGTGGTGGTTGAGAATGATGAGACTAACGTGCATATAGGGACTTTGGTGCATAATGTAGTGTCTGGTGAAAATGAGGCGAGTGACTGGCGTAAAGAGGAAATGATGAAAGAGGTGCTATTGCTGGAGGGATTGAGTAAAGATGAGCGTGAAAAGTTGGAGCGAGTAATATGGAAGAACAAGGAGGTGTTGAGTAAGGATGATAGTGATGTAAGACGTGCTGCTTTGACTTCACATAAGATAGAGTTGTACGATTATACGCCATTATGTCAACGTCCTAGAAGATTTGATCGGGAAACTAGTTTGTAGATAGAACGCCAGTGTAAAGAATTATGTATGCTTGATATAATTGAGCCTAGTAAGTCTGCATGGAGTTCACCTGTGGTGCCTGTGCGAAAGAAGGATGGGTCGGTTAGATTGTGTGCTGATTATAGGAGAGTGAATGCGGTAACGAAAGATGATAAATTTCCTATGCCTAATTTGCAAGATTTGGTCTTTAGCAAAAATGGTATGATATATTTTACATCATTAGATCTCGTGCGTGGATATTATCAAATACTATTGGAGGAGACTGCTTGCAGTCGGGAATTCACTGCATTTATAACTGTGCATGGGCAGTACCGGTTCAAGTCGGTTTCATTTGGGTTGAAAACAGCGTCTTCCGCCTTTCAAAGGGAAATGCAAAGAGTGTTAGATGATTTTACATGGACGAAAGTTATTGTGTACCTTGATGACGTATTGATAATGGAGTGAAGTGTTGATGAGCATATAAAGTTACTAGATCTGGTTTTGCAAAGGTTGTTGGATGCTGGTATGAAAATAAAGCCTGTTAAATGTAAGTGGATGAGTGAGAAAGTGCCCTTTTTAGGTCATATCGTGAGTAGTAAAGGACTCAGTAAAAAGCCTGAGTATGTACAGCAGGTGATTAATTTTGGAAGACCATTTGATGTGGGAGGGGTGAGAGAGTTTTTAGGGTTAGTAAATTTTCAACGAAAATTTATACCCCATTGTTCCGAAATAGCAGAACCTGTGTCTCGGTTAACTGCAGGTAAAAGGAAAAATAAAGTAGTTTGGACAGAAGAGCGTGTGAATGCGTTTGAGGTGTTAAAAAAGGCTATGTATGAGGATATTATGTTAACCTTTCCAGACTATTCTGAGAATGCTGATATGTTAGAGTTATTCGTTGATGCGTCAAGTGTCGGTGCGGGTGCGTGCTTGGTTCAAAAGCAGGAGGGTATAGACAGAGTTATCTCGTATGCATCTACTACATTTAATAGAGCGGAGCGAAGCTACTCAGTGATAAAACGTGAATTGGTGGCGATGAGGTGGGCAGCAAAATTCTTTAGACCATTCTTACTTCGGCGCAAATTTATATTGTATACTGATCATAGGCCGTTGATTTATTTGACTAGTATGAAAATGATTTATGGGAGAACTTTTTACCTTTGAATGAAGTTGATAATTTGCAAAGTAGGGTAAAAGTCTTAAATGAAATTCGAAAAAGGGTTCTGAGTGGAGAAGAAATGGACTGTAATAATAAAAAATTTAAAGAGTATGTGCCCCATAGACCACATCTGAGTGTAATTCAAAATGTTGTGATGAGATGGGATGAGAAAAAGAAAATGTGGGCTGCAGTAGTGGATTTTCAATTGCTAGTACATATAGATGTGTCTTTTCATGTGTGTCTCGTGCATGTTGGAAGGGACAAATTGTGTGATTTAGTGGGCAGGTATATATGGCATCCGAGATTAGGTATGGTAGTTCGGGATGTATGTAGGACATGTGAGCAATGCCAGAAGATGATAGTGGGATATATGGTGACGTTTCCTCCAACTTTAAAAGTGATAACAAGAAGGTCATATGAACTTGTGGCTGTGGATGTGGTTGCATTGCCGAAGACGTTTAGTGGGTATATTGGTTGTTTGGTTTGTGTGGACCATTTTAGCAAGTTCATACATGTGCAACCAGTTCGGAATAAGGGTGCTCAGTCGGTGTCTGATTCGTTTGAACAAATGTTGAACTCAATGTTGAAGGTACCGGTGCGATTCTTGAGTGATAATGGCCATGAATTTCGGTCAAGTATGTTTGGAGATATGTTGAGCAAGTACGGAATACAGCATGTATGCTCTAGTCCCTATAAACCTGCGTGTAATGGAGCGGTTGAGCGGGTGAATAGGACTATAACAGAGTTTTTGAGAAATTTGCGTGGGACGAGTGGTAAATGGGATGAGGGGTTGACAAAGGCGGTAATGCTTTATAATCAGACTGTACATTCGCAGACTGGTAAGCCACCTGCACAGAAATTAGCAGAGGGTACCCTGGGACGAGGCGATCTGTTACCTATTCCCTTTGATGAACAATTGACTTGGCGTGAAGGTCACTCTAACTTCATCCCATATGGAATAGGCGTGAAGGTTCTTAGGAAGTTAATTACTAGAGATAGAACTTTGAAAATGAAAATGAGTGAGAGATATGTGGGTCCACACTCGGTTAAAAAAGTTATGGAAGGGTGAGTTTCGTATGTTGTAGAAAATGAAAGCGAATGTTTGAGGGTGCATCATACGCACCTGAAACTGTTCGGCGAACCGCCAAAGTATTTTGAAGAGTACTTCGAGCGACAACGTATGATAAAGGAGTCGGGAAATTGTGTAGATGAATATGAGGGAGTGATAGAAAGATGGTTGGTGGAACCCGTTAGTAATGTGGAGAGTATCAATGTGGAGAAAGCAAGATTAGAGGAGTCACGACTGGAATTGAAGGACAACGAAAATTCTCGCTTTGTGAGGATTACACGTAGATGCAACTGGGAAGAGTCGTTTGAAAGCGAGACTCGAGTAAATAAAGTTAATAAAAGAAGGTATAAGAGAAGATTGTTGGGTAATACAAGTTGTAAGAAAGGTTTTGAAAGGAGTATGACATGGCTGACTCGTGTGCTGAAGTGCAAAAGGGATGTTTCGGTACAAACGGAAGACACCTTAGAATGTTTCTGCAATGTGAGACGAGCTGAGCTGATCGATGCGGCTGTACAAACCGAAATAGTTTTAGATGAAGCTTGTAAGGAAGTGAATGGGTGCGAGAAAGATCCAGTAGAGGATGAGGATGTTGAAGAAATGACATGGGATAATTCGGTTATTGCGAGGAGCTCTTATTTGTGGCAAGGGACCATCATGAATGAAAAATGCGAGTCAGAAAGGAGGGTAAGGCATTCCTCTATGAATAGTTTTAATGGCGAACAGTTTGTAAGCAATGAGGTGGATATGTACGAGTTAGAGGATTCGGTGTTTGAGGGAGATGATTTGGGTGATGAGTGTGTGCAGAGGGAGGATAAATGTTTGAATATTAGGAAGGTTAGTTGTGTGGTTCCAATGGATAGATTGTCCATTAGTGGGAAAATACGCTTTGAGGAAATTGAAGGTTATGCGTGTACTGCCAGTCGAATGAGCATCAATGTGAGTCAATCAGAGAGAGGAGTTAGCGAGAATGTGGGTCATGAATTAGAAAGGATCAAGTGTATTAGAACAGAGAGTGAACAGACTGAAAGTGCAGTGTGTAGTGAGAAGCTGGAGCCGAAATCAGGCCCTAGAACTCGTTCTAAGGGTACTGTGCCGGAAATTTCAAATGTGCAAGTCCATACAATTGAGTGTAAGGTTAGACATAATAGAAATGTGTAAGTTTTGTAGCATTTCTTTGATATTATCGAAATTATATTTGGATTATTTTTACTCTCTAATTAAACTTGTATATAAACTTGTATATAAACTTGTATATGAAAAATAGACTCCTGTATCTAAATTTGCATGTCATAGACGATAAGGATTTGTAATTTATGGAGAAAATAACATTAATTATTTGTTTTATAGGGTACTTTTATTTAGTATTGGCAGTAATTACTCGTAAATTAATGTACGGCTGTTTTTTTTTTTAGAACTTTAAAATAGCTAATGACTAAGAATGTAATAAAGAATAGGTATGTTTTTTCATTGAAATTAGGGCACTGGCACAGTTATATATGTGTTTGAAACAACATAAAGGGGTGTATCCAGAGAGAAAATTATGAATCAATTAACGGACCCAGAGAGAACTAACTACCACCTGCACGCCTCCCCCATTTCTGGATGAACTGCTGGTGTACAGGATCAATGTCAGTGAATGTTCATGCAGAACTAATTACTAGCTTACACGGTTGCGCCGTTTCTGGATGAACTGCTGGTGAACAGGATCAATGCCAGTATCGTGATCACTTTTATTTATTTACTTCTTCTTTATTTACTCTACTTTCTGCTCTCTATTGCATTTATCTTTACACTCTCTTTACTCATTTCCACAAAACTATACAATTATATTCATGGTAGCCACGCCGAGACTATGGAAGCCGTTACAACACAAAGGGGGAAGGGGGGTTCATTAACACTCTTTTAACACTTGTTAACATTTTATTTAATTCCGAAAATGGTTTAAGTAATTTGAGGGGATGCGAGTAGGAAATTTTACTATAATATTTTACGTCGGAGAGGGGCACAAAACAATTAATTTAATGTTACGATTACATGGCCCCCAACTTCACGCTTAACGCGCTGCCGGACGACTCTTTGTGGGGGTAGTCCGCTCTGTGGGCCTCTGTTCAGGATTGCCAACTCTTCCCATTTTAAACAATTTCAAACAAACATACTTTTTCGTAATTTCACAATTATTAGTAAATGATTTATATTAAACATTATAATCTTAATTAAACAAAAATTAATATTCTTAACTAGGCATTACTACACTCGCATCACCCCCTTGAAAATAAGTTTTTCATTAGGAAAACTTATTAATATCGTTTAACAAATTTAATAATTTATTCAACAAAGTTATATATTTTTCAATTTTTTTTCTTCTTTTTTTTTTTCTTTAACAAATTCAAAGTTCAGATAGACAAGAAATAATTAGAATGACAAATTCCACACATATTTTGTATCATATTATAAAAATCGAAAACTTTATAATTTTCACATTTGCATAAAATAACATTTCACACTAATAATTAAATTACAGCCTGTAACTAATCTACACATGCCAAAAAAAAATAACGGAAAATTTTCTTACATTGGTTACACAAATTTCAAGTTCACAATCTATTCCAGCGATTTCTCATCAAAGATCGCTTTACATTTGAAACAATTATTTGTATAGTTATACAGTTACTATCAGGGCAACCTAGAAAAAATAAGAAAAAGTTTACATAAAATACTGACCAAGAGCGCACATACTACAGTATTTCACGAAAAACACAACAAATATGGGCAATAATCGCACCCTTTCACTTATAATTTCATTACATAATAATCAGTACATTAATTTGCTGGACGTTGTTTAGATCACAATCCGCACGCTGACAACGGACTTCTTCAATTTACAATCGCAGCTCTCCTGCTCACTTCGCTAGAATGCAAGGGATTGCATCAATCAACATGCAACAGGGCAGCACGCTATAATGGTTCTGCTCTCTCTCCAAATGGCGTAAAAGAAAAACAAGAGAGACGTCCAATTCTAAAAGGATCAGGGGGGGAGATATACTGAAAGCGGGACCATGCGCCGGAATTGGACGGAATTTGCAATTCTAGAAGTCGATGAAGAAACTCGCCTTGTCTCATCTCCACTTTTGTCGGTGAACGCTGCTCTTCCTACGTCCAGCTGAAAGACTCTTCTACTGGCAACAATCAAACGATCACTCCGCTGTAGGCCGTTTCCCAACGAACCTACTGTATGTCTGTATGGACAGTACAGTCTTAGACACCCGTTCAAGCTCTCGTGGCTTGCCTACCGCGTGCTACGACACATTTAGCGAAGCATTCGAGCAGCGTGACCAGCTACTGCCCGAAAAATACCAGTAGACCATCTTCGATCGAAACTTTCGTGTGCCAAGACCCTGCACACGTAAATTTCTCTTCCGAACTGTCCTGCGCCAAGTCCCTGCGCATTCGGTTCCTCTCTTCTATCTCTTCTCTTCCGAAACCATCCTGCGCCAAGTCCCTGCGCATTCGGTTCCTCTCTTCTATCTCTTCTCTTCCGAAACCATCCTGCGCCAAGTCCCTGCGCAGTTGGTTTCTCTTCTCTCTCATCATTGGTGATCGATCACCTATCCGGTCGACTAAACTCAATGGATGGAACTCGGATTCAACTTGGTTGCCTCCAAACCGAGCCTTTTGAAATTTTGAAAAAAAAAGTTTATTCGAAACGTGTTTCTGTACTGCTTATCATTTATTTAATATTTAATTTATGAATTTTCTCGACAGTTCACTTTGAAACAATAACTACACATTTGCTCTGGCCAAATTCAAGGAAAAAAAAAAATTACACATCTCAAAATTTCGCAAAAATTTAATCACATCAAGCTACCAATAAGGTCACTTATGGCAGTTACAGCGGAGAAGATAAAAAGGTCATAAAACGTACGAAACAAAATTGTACAGTATGAATATAAAAGCGCCCATACATAGTAACTGTTAGTATAATTTAAGAAATATTATTGTTCAAACTACCGTCAGAAATCACATCAATACTTTTAAATACAAAAGACAAAATTGAACCCCAGAAACTTCATGTTATCACTTCTCTGACAATCATGAACCCTCTTGCCCTTTGGGGGGGAGCACACTAAGACGCCACAAAAACGTTACTGGCTATCTAGAAGGCTCCATTTCCGAGTGTACACTTGAGCCAATGTTTCAAATGCATTAGTTAACCCCGACTGAAGGTTTAAACAATAATAATTTTCCAAAACAGTCATTAAAATTTTAAAAAAATTAAAAATTACTACCGAAAATTATTTTAATACAGTAATTTCAACTTGAAACTCTAAATTTCATGAATCCAACTCGTAATTCACACAACTCTCTCCTTCAACAGAAACCCCAGTATGGTTTGCAAATCACAAAAATCCCAGTAATTTATCGTTTCCAAGTGAAACTACAAAGTTGCATCGTTATACTAAATAAGAATAGATAATATGCACTCAAAAATACACGCAACCTACTGTAAACAAAAACAAAACATTGCATAATTGAGAGCGGTCGCTTTGTTTGTAAGCGAACCTCTATACAAATATCCCTAACCGAATGAAACTGCATTATATCCTGACATAATTTTGTAATTTTTTCTATGCAAACGCTCGAACTAAAAAAAAAGGACATTTTTCATTTCTAATACCCAAATTAAAATATCAAATCAAAATATCCTTTTTGCAATACAATCTAAATTCCAAATAAAAATTTAACCATTTTCATTGAACTGGAAGAAAGAAAAATAAAAATCGGCCTACCTATAAAAATAAAATTGAATGCATTTATAAAACGTAAAGAAACTATATGAAAATTTTCTACACCAATTTCTGTAATTCAAAAATAATTATAATAATATCCAGCTTTCGTAAAATATGTCCGTAACTCACATTGGCCGCCAAAATAAAAATAAAATTTACTGCCGCACTTTTAGGCCTATAATTAATAAATTCAATGTTACGCGTGGAAAGAACAATTTAGAATTTAATGCATAACATTTGTGCTTATTAAAAAAAAATCCTATGATTATTTATGTTAAACCAATTAAAATTTTGTTAAATAACTAAGAATTTAATACTCAGACATATACCATAGTGACGGTGAATATATGAACAATATTTAACGATAGGCCTACAACAAATCTTTCTTTAGTACAATACAATAGCCATTTTACAAAATATGTCGGAATTGTCGTGAAAATGAACGAAAGGAACGGAGAGAAAAAAAATAGATAATCAGCCTACCTACCAAATTTTATGAGTATATAAATATATATAATTATATAACTAATATATAGGTATAAGTTAATATGTAAGTGTATAATTATTGAGAATATAAAAAAATCCAAAGAAAAACATGAATTTATAGAAAATTTCACGACACACAGTCTCTATTTCAGTTAAACCAATTAATTAGGCTTATTTTGAAGTCTAACACAATCCTATACGGCCAGCCTATAATCTGACAAATTATTATGTTTAAGATTATTTTTCGACTGTCCCTTAAAATGTAACGTAATCCTATTTTAGCGCGAAGCGAAGCGAAGCAAAAAGCCCGTAAGCCTATCATTATATACAAGCAATCGAAATATAATCAAAAATCTACTAATGAAGCCCAGGAAATTTTACATGTTCATGAAATGTTTTACAATACTATATATGTATATATACCTAGAAATGTGGTACAAATTTTCGCTCAAACATTTTTAAAAGACCGTATAAAATGTGCATCACACTGTATTTAAACTAACATAATTCACTTACGTACAAATTCAGTGTAATTTTTTTTTTTTTATATATTAATCGTTATTATTATATTATTATCACAATTACTACTAATTCCAAAAGTTGAAACACAAAAAAGACAAACGTAGGTAGGTTTGAGGACAGGAGAAAAAGTGAACGAAATAAAGTGAAAAGAACGAGTCGTCGGCTGCAACGAACGATTTGAAATATATCTCTCCGACGGGCTGAACGAAAGCTAACGAATTAGGAAACAAACGACTCTGAAATTTAATGTTAGACTCAAATGTTTTGACCAACGGAAAACCGACTCTGTAACGACTAAAAGAAGTTTTGAGTCTCTAGACTCAATCTCAAACAACAAATTTTGACGCGCGAAATTTTTTGAAGCGACGCGACTCAGAATAATTTGGAATGTAAGGGGCGCCATTTTGAATTTACATTTACAATGAATTTTTGCTTAATTTGATAATTACTCTAAAACGGGTAGCGAAACAGAATATCCACTAATTTTCTTTATACGGAGAACGTGAAAACGATCGTGATTAGTCGAAAGAACACACGCACAAATTTTGAATTCCTATTTATCAGAGACGAAAAAATAATGCATAAGCCTAACGGAGTGCATGGGTTCGTATTATTAAATTGATAACAATTTAATAAGGTTAGCTGCCACCAAAATATCGTTTTTTTTGTTTTTTTTTACGCTTGTTAAAACTTTATTTAATTCCGAAAATGGTTTAAGTAATTTGAGGGGATGCGAGTAGGAAATTTTACTATAATATTTTACGTCGGAGAGGGGCACAAAACAATTAATTTAATGTTACGATTACATGGCCCCAACTTCACGCTTAACGCGCTGCAGGACGACTCTTTGTGGGGGTAGTCCGCTCTGTGGGCCTCTGTTCAGGATTGCCAACTCTTCCCATTTTAAACAATTTCAAACAAACATACTTTTTCGTAATTTCACAATTATTAGTAAATGATTTATATTAAAATTATAATCTTAATTAAACAAAAATTAATATTCTTAACTAGGCATTACTACATGAATGTTCATGCAGAACTACTTTACTCGCCAGCTTGCACGGTTGCGTCATTTCTGGATGGATTGCTTGGTGAACAGGCTCAGCGGTAATGAATGTTCAAGGACACAATTTCGTGTTTTTCATCGTAAGATGAAGAGCAGATGCCTGGCAAAGAAACGGCTGGCTGCATGTAACTGCTTCGCTGAAAAGTTTTTTTTCTGTTTTTGTTCAACAATTGAATTTATTTTATATTTGTCATTATAACTTTATTTGTTTGTATATACTGCGGGTTTGGGGTAGCATATTCGTATCGGTATTTACTATTCATGTATCTCATTAATTAGGGCATAGGGAGAGTGCTTACTTGTAAATATGTATATAATTGGGTATGTTCTTCTGTATCAGTGTAATTACGCGTATTGATGGTGTAAGTATAACATATGTACAGGCTTATTAATATTGGTAAGCTAATAGTTTTGTATAGGTAAATTGAGTATTCTGTATTATTTTTTCCCATTTTTGTATTTAAAGAACTTGCAATATTTTATTAAGGAAACCAGTCTGTCTGTCTCTCATGAGTGTGTGTGCGTGTGTGCTACAGAATGTATGGTTAGAATGAAATTTTATTTCATTCTTAGGGTGGGGAAGTGTAACAGGGTGCATGTTGTGACTTTTGGATGATCCTTTGGGTGGTTGGTTGTATGGTATGTGATACGTGGCTGAATTTCGTGCGTGCTTGGACTTTTGAATTTTGGTTGCTTGAAAGCGGACAGCTGGTCTTGAACTGGAAATTTTGGTGATTAAAGCGTGTAAAATTTAAAATAAGAAACAAATATTATCGAAGGTTTCCCTGTAAAGGAATATTTGTTTTAGATTTGGTTGGAGAGACAGCATACTGTAACACCAGTAACCTAAGAATTGTCCTCTGCAAAAGAGGAGACGGAGTTGGGAGCCAGACCTCGCAACTGCTTGCAAACTCTCTAAATAAACCCCTGTTATAACAAGTGCCAGTTATTCAAATATTTAATATTGTAGGTTTAAGTTTAAGTTTAGGTTAAGCTTACGTTAAGTTTACGTTTAGGTTAAGTTAAGTTTAGGTTAAGTTAAGTTTAAGTTAAGTTTAGGTTAGGGTAATGATGACTTGTGTAGGAAGCCTGATTTGCTCTGTATTTATTAATATATAGTTTTGTAATTTAATGTTTTACTGTTCCTGGCTGGGACGGCCTCGTGCTGGAAAGGGGGCATATATATGTTTGTGGAATCCTGGTCACGGTAACAATAATGACAATGTATAAAGTATACATAATTAGAAAATAATAAAAATAGCATTATTTTTTTTCTCATGATATTACTGCCAACAAGTCCTTAGATGTAATGTCACAGCGCATTTTGTGCACTGAATTTTGCTGTTTTTCTTGCATAGAATGCATCACCTGGAAGTAGTGAGTGATAATGGACAGTACTTTATGTTGTCAGTTCTAACTTCTGTAGGCAGTCTAGCTCCTCTTCCTCTTGGTCCTTGCAACAATGCCGCTAGAGGTCTCGGTTTTGGTTTACTTTGTATTAAAGTTCGCCTGTATTCCTTGTTAGAGATGGAGGCTCCAGATGAAAGCTCGTACAAACGCCAGGAATAAACTACTGCCATATTGATCGCACCAATAATTAGTGGCCAGTACCACTTTTTGCCACGGATTTTAGGTCGAACATCAGAAAGAGATCTGTTAAATAAATCCCAACGTTTAGTTTGACCAAGTAGATTAACTCCTTCGGCATTGCTGCAGAAAGTTACTACAGCATTGTCGTTCTAAGTAACAATCATAACATTGCCCTCTGAACGGTAGTCATAAAATCCTCTTGGTTTTTTCTTTATTACAGCTTGATTTAAGACAGGGCAGAATCTTGTTCGGTTTTGCCGCACTGTGTTTGTAGCTCTAACTCCCATGCTATTGAGTTCCAATATTATGTTGTACGAAGTAAAGTTGTCGAAATAAAAGTGATGATCTTTTGGATTCCTACATGCTGAGATACAATCTTTTATAACACGAGTTCCCAATGGTTCATTGGTGGATGGCTTATTAGGTGTCTGCCCCTCATACAAAGTTATTTTATAAGGCATCCCTGTAGAACTGGCAAGTACCCAAGATTTGAAGCCGAATCTGATCGGTTTCCCACGTATGTACTGTTTACAACTATGACGTCCAAAGTAAGGAGTCATAGACTCATCGATACTCAAAACTTCATGAAGAATTCCAAATTGAGAAATGTTTTTATTTAACAGATTGTATAATGGCATAACCTTGGCCACCTTGTTATTGCACAGATTACTGTTATTGGCAGCACGTAGAAATGTCTTGATTTCCTGAAGGCGATTTCTGCTCATTGATTCAGCAAACATTGGGCATTCTAAATCCTTTGCCTGGCTCCAATCGTCCTTTTCATTTGTCCGCAGATTGTAACCAGAAAACAATATTAGTCCAATAAAATTACACATTTCTTCTTTTTCAATGTTGAAAATTTGGCAATTTTTGTCATTATGCGCATAACGATTTGTTTCTTGGACCAAAAGATCTAGAAGCTCAACAAACACTTTGATAAAAATGCCCCATTCACTAGCTATCGATAACTCAGGAAAATTACTTAATAAATTTTTAGATGCACATACATTTCGATTTTGGCCCGCACTTTTCTTTCCCTTGACTTCAATATTAATTTTTTTCCATTTAGGTGTCTCTGTCCTACGAGCACTTCTTACATTTTCAAGTGTTTCTGTGTCCGATTCTTCAGAATCTGACAGCATAATGTTAACTTCAGCAGGTATTTCTTGTGGAAGATCAGATGTTTCTCGTAATTTTTCTTCATCACTTCCACCGCCTCCATCAGGAACTCCAGTCAGTACAGTATCTGCATGACTCATTGAATTACTTTCTTCTAAGTCAGCAACAGCATCACGCAGAAATCGATGGTGTATTATTTTATTGCCGTAAAATCACTTTCCATCCATTCTTAGAAAGGGAAAAAACAATATATATATATATATATATATATATATATATATATATATATATATATATATATATATATATATATACAGGGTGTCCGAGAATTATCTGTACAATTTTTGGCTGTTATTAAAAGTCAACCATGAAGTGTAGAAATTCCAGTTTGTCCCATTTTACAGAGAATCTCATTAAGTTCTTTCTGATACCAAGTTTTGACAAGTTTTTTAGAAATTCCAGTGTGTCCGAACATTATCTGTACAATTTCATTTTTTAATAAAATTCTTGATAACACACGTAAAATTCTTAAACAAGATTATTTAGAATCTGTATTTTCAAAAGTTTCTTTGATTAAAGTAACGTTGTTACAAACATTCGATATGTGCACCATTAGTGATTCGCAAAACATCCAATCGATACTCCAAATGTTGCCATGTACGCTGCAGCATATCCACATCAATTCGCTCAATAGCAGCTGTGATTCTTGCTTTTAAATCATCAATGTCTGTCACCCGCGTACATTTCTAAAAAACTTGTCAAAACGTGGTATCAGAAAAAACTTAATGAGATTCTCTGTAAAATGGGACAACACTGGAATTTCTACACTTCATGGTTGACTTTTAATAACAGCCAAAAATTGTACAGATAATTCTCGGACACCCTGTAATATATATATATATATATATATATATATATATATATATATATATATTAGACTGGTCCAAAAAACAAAATTTTTGAAATCATAACATAGGACCTGAAATTATTGTGAACCTTTATAAGAATAACTTCTGACAAAAATATCAGAAATAAAAAAATTAGTAATATTATATGGATTGTGTAGTTATCTTCTGTATGTATATTACTTGTGTTGTTGAGATGATAGCATCATAGCAGTGTAGGAGAGTGTCAAATGGCATCATGCATAAATCAGATGTAAACAAACTAACTGTAAATTGCCCGGTTCATCACTCATTTAGACTCAGTGAGTCAGTATTGTATTCAACACCGTTCAGAGAGGTTGTGCGTCTGTGTTACGTGTCACTTGAATACCAAGGTAATTTGAACTATACCAGTGGCGTTTTTAAACAGTTTTTCACTTTATAGTGACATTTTCATTAATTAAATATGGCAAGTTCAGTAGCGACTAGAAAATCAACAGAAATGTGGCTTATTGGACAAACAATTGAGACAATATGTGGAAGAAAGCTACCATCCTATGGTGACGTTCTGCGGCTTATTTTTCATCATCTACATGTCAAAAAGACTTTGAAAGATGCATCTAAAGCTGTTTGCGCTGAAGTATTGAAATTTTGGGAGATGGCAAATATACCAACTGCTGACTATCGCGATGTTACGAAAAAAATAGAAAAGGAGTATTTTAATTATAGAAGACTTCAAAAATCTAAATCTAGACGTTCACAGACACAAATAGATAAAGAAACTTCTTTTCAATCGAAAAGAAGACAGAGCTTTTCTACAAGCTCAACGAGAGAAGGGGAGGAGAGGCTACATAGGAAGTGTGGACAAAATATATGCTCTCAAACATTCTAAGAGAAGATCTAAAGATGAAGCATTTCAACGTCAAGTTAAGAAAGAAACTATGAGAAAGAAAATGAACACAACAGTGACTCAATTTTAGTGACTCAATTTTCGTCAAATAGTTGTTCCTCCGAGGAAGAGCCAAGTACATCAAGTACACCAGTCACCATAAAGGAGAAACTTGGTAGTCATAAACCAGCAAAGGTTGTATCAAGAGAATTAGTAATGACACTGGACAGAAACAAATTAAGTGATCGCCAAGCAGTATCAGTAGTAGCAGCTACTGCATCTTCTCTTGGATATTAAGTTGATGATATTGTTCTGAGTAGAAGTTCAATACGGAGAAAACGAATATCAGTTCATCAGCAAATTGCGGATGACATCAAGCAATCATTTGAAACTGATATTCCTCTAACAGTTCATTGGGACGGAAAGCTTACCCAAGATCTTACTGGTGATGATAGTGTGGATAGACTTCCAATTATTGTATCAGGCGGAGGAAAATCTAAGCTTCTCTCAGTACCTAAACATAAATCTGGCACAGGAGAAAATATTGCAGGTGCTGTGGTCAAAGCTTTGGATGACTGGGGGCTACGAGATTGTGTGCAGGCAATGTGCTTTGACACAACTGCAAGCAACACTGGCGATAAAAAAGGAGCATGTACTCTTATTGAAAGCATACTTGAACGGCCGCTCCTCGGACTAGCTTGTCGACATCACATTCTCGAAATAGTAATAGCATCTGTCTTTGACAAATGTCACGGCGCTGCCACTGGTGGTCCAGATATCTTGTTATTTAACCGTCTTAAAAATAAATGGAAGACTTTTGACACAAACAAGTTTGAAATTGTTCAAATCGATGTATCGGAAAAGGCCAGTATAATTGAAAATTGCAAGCAACATTTGACTAAATTACAACCTCGAGCAGATTACCGAGAACTCTTAGATTTGACAATCATATACCCTGGAGATGTTCCTTTTGATGGCATTAAATTTCATCAACCCGGAGCGTTGCACCGTGCGCGATGGATGGCGCGAGTGATATATGCAATAAAAATTTGTCTTTTCCACAAACAAATGGAAGTCACTAGACGTGAACTAGAAGAGATGCAACGTTTTGCATTATATGCTGTTCGGTGCTACGTACATTAATGGTTTTTAGCACCCATTGCTTCCTCTGCACCAGCTAATGACCTATCTCTTCTCAAGAAACTTCAATCCTACGATGATAAAGAAATATCTGTGGCTGCATCTAAAGCGCTCTCTCGCCATCCCTGGTATTTGAATGAAGAGCTCATCGGACTTTCTTTTTTTGATGAAGAAACGTCACTGGAAGTCAAGCGAAAAATGGTGAAGGCGCTGGATATGAATGGCTCTCAAAATCCTCCTAAACGGATAAATTTGAATGTGAATGATCCTAACCTGCAAGACAAAACACTAGCTAGCTTCGTCAGTTCAACAACTCGCAACTTCTTCACAAAATTAGTATTGTCAATGGACTTTTTGGGCAGAGATCCTGCTGAGTGGAACGCTAATGATGACTACAAAGCTGCTAGCAATTATGTAAAAAATATGAATGTTGTAAATGACAACGCTGAGAGATGTGTTGCTTTAATTAAGAACTTCAGTGGCCATCTTACGAAAAGTGAAGAACAACTCCAATATCTTCAACAAATTGTAGAGCAGCACCGTAAGCGTTTTACAAACGTAAAAAAGTCAGCAATAAAAGAGGGACTTAGATAAAGGAAATAAATGGAATAGAAACAAAATTAGAGGACTGTGGATTAGGCCTATAGGGGATACCACATTAAAAAAAAACGCACCGATAACAGCTACCTCAGGGGTGGTATGGAAACGATGAAATGAATGATATAATTGATATAAAAAATATTAATATAAATAATCCGATTGGAGAATAAAATGAAATGTTTGACCTCCGTGCGGCACCTCTAAATATTATCCGATTTGCATAAAAAATGGTACTTATAATTCTTTAACCATTCTTCACAATATCCACTGGTCCCATATCAAAAATAATAAATTTGAAAATTCACCCTTATAGGTTGGTCCAGTCTAATATATATATAAAAAATGTGTATATATATATATATATATATATATGTGTAATATATATATATATATATATATATATATATACACACGGTATATATATATATATATATATATATATATATATATACACACACAGACCGTGCATGGAACAAGGAACTCTTCTGGGATAATTAAATCCACTATAGTCCGAATAAGTAATAGTAAATGACAAATACCATAGTTTTTCTTTTTCATGATGCAAGCCCGTTGTGGGCAACGGGTCTCTCGCAAAGAGGTCCCATAAATATAGCTTCCCTCACCAGCTATCTGCAAAGCAGACAGGATCCAGCTTTGGGACATGGATCTAGGGTTTAAAGCAGCCTAGCCCCACTACATTTAGAACCTCAATATAAGTAAAAGACTCGTTGCATTCACGTCGGATTGAATAAATCAAAGAAAAAGGGGTAACTATTATATTTTTAGCCAAAACCAAAACTTAAACCTCAACTGGCAGAATTGAGCGTCCACTTTTCAAAGCACATAACATGTCCGTTTCATGATGGGAATGAACTCAGAATGGTTCCCTGAGTTTTTTATGATATACACAGAGATCCATGTCCCAAAGCTGGATCCTGTCTGCTTTGCAGATAGCTGGTGAGGGAAGCTATATTTATGGGACCTCTTTGCGAGAGACCCGTTGCCCACGTCGGGCTTGCATCATGAAAAAGAAAAACTATGGTATTTGTCATTTACCATTACTTATTCGGACTATAGTGGATTTAATTATCCCAGAAGAGTTCCTTGTTCCATGCACGGTCTGTGTGTATCATAAAAAACTCAGGGAACCATTCTGAGTTCATTCCCATCATGAAACGGACATGTTATGTGCCTTGAAAAGTGGACGCTCAATTCTGCCAGTTGAGGTTTAAGTTTTGGTTTTGGCTAAAAATATAATAGTTACCCCTTTTTCTTTGATTTATTCAATCCGACGTGAATGCAACGAGTCTTTTACTTATATTGTGCAGGTGTTCCCATATATATATATAAAATAATATATATATATATATATATATATATATATAAATAAATGTGTTACCAATTGAATAAGGGGTTTTCGTTGAAATGTCTTTAAAAAAAATTAGTGTTTGGTGCATTAACTAAATTACTTCGGGTTACTAATCATTCATTAACGAATATATTTCATTTATTGACTTTATTCATTACTATATTATTTGATTAAACCAAGGCTAGTGCACGTGGCTTGCCTTGTTTGTTTCCCGAATCTATTACTACACGAGGGTTCATAAGGTTGAAATTCCCTTGGTTTGCCTCATTTGTGTTTCAAATCTATCAGAAACGAGGTTTCATTAGTTTCATTTTCCCTTCCTTCGAGGGATAAAGTAGACTGTGGTCACCTACCATGGGAAAAAGGAAAAACGGAAAGAAAAAAGTCGGTCGAATAGCGGACAGATAAGTATTATTAATACTTTTTCTTTTACAGATATTTCGTCGGTAGCTTATTTATATATTCATTTAGTATAAATTTGTGTTACACGAACCTGTTTCTGCGTTTCAAGAACATTTTTGCGGGTTTGCGCAGGTGACGGAGCATGAACTTCCCCCAAAAGGGGTTCCGTGTCCTAGGAAGGTAGCCTAAGAGAGAGAGAGGAGAGAGGAGAGGAGGAGAGATGTTCTCGCAGGGCATATTTTATCGCATACTGGACCTCTCGGCCTCAGCAGTTGGCTTAAAAGTCTCAATCAGCCAGATAGCTTAATCTGGTTTAGAATGCATAATCATCCATCGTCCTTTAGCATCAGTCGGCATAAGCAGCCAGCCGACTTAGAAGACAATACATAAGAATATATGGGAATAAAGAACAGAAAAAAACAGAAGAAACGAAGAAAGGCAATGTAGAAAAAATCAAAGACCATCACACTGCAAGATTATAAATTGGGAAGCAATCAGATCACACATGGCCCAAATAGAGTGGAAAACAGTTTTTGAGAATAAAACAATCAAAGAAATACTAACAATCTTGGAAGAAAGGAAACTGGAAATTTTAGAAAAATATGCTCCGAAAGCACGCACAGCCAAAGAGAAAGAGGAAAAGGATCGAGATGCAAAAAGCACAATTTTCCGCAAAAGAAAGGGACTAGCGGAGAAGTTAGTTGTTGTTGTTGGTTAGCCGATCAGCCCACCCTGATCGAGCAAGCTGGCGGCACGCAGGTAACCGATCGCCCTCTCCGGAGTGGACCAGAAGTTCAGCGCACAAGTGATGTGTTGTGTTCTCTGTTGTGCTGGAGCGGTACAGCCTGTCATAATGTGTTCAATTGTTCGTGGTGTGTCCTGGCACAAGTGGCAGTGTCGTCTGTGGAGTTGTCTAGTTTGTGTTTATATCTGTAAGTTGGGGAGATGTCTACTAAGTTCAGATCTGCTCAGGCTGGTCTCTGACCTGTCAATGGGTGGGGGTTTCGCACCTAGGATCGCATTCGGACCGAATCATTGTGTCAGTGCTTTGTGGGTTAGGTGTGTGTGTATGTTTTTCCTGTACTGTGTGATGTCTGTGGGGCGTGGTATGGAATGGAGTATTTGGTTATGCCTCTATGGTGTTACCTTAATGGTGCGAGGTGTTGGTGCATGATTGTACATGTAGTGGCAAGGGTGTTGTGGGTTAGTTGTCGCTGCTGCCATGAAGTGTGTTCCCCTCATGTCTATGTTCCCTAACTTTCAGTATTTTGTTTCTGTGTGCAGGTGTTCTATTGGTGTTGTTTGAGTACATCCTGTAATGATACGAAGTGCGTTGTTTTGTATTGTCTGTAAAGTGTTTATGTGTGTGTTTGAGATAATTGGTGCCCAGCATGGGCTAGCATAGTCCATAACTGAGCGAATATATTGTTTGTATATGAGTAATGTTGTTTCCTGCTGGTGTCCAAAGTTTGTGCCTGTTAGTACCCTAAGCGTGTTAAGTCTTGACGTACACTTGTTTTTAATGTCCTGAATGTGCTTTCCAAAAGATAATGATGTGTTGTATGTGACCCCAAGTATTTTGGTCCTGTGAGTGTGTGGAATGTTGTTGTTTAGTGTAAGCAGTGGAGTTATCTGGTGTTCTTTTGTGCTTGTTAGCAAGGTGATTGTTGATTTTGTGGACGCTACTTTGAGTCTATTGTGTATGAGCCAGTCTTGTATATTCTTTATGTATGTTTGTAGGTTATCTGTAGCGGTGTCGATGTTGCTGTGGGTGGATGTTAGAGTAATATCATCTGCATATGATGATAAGGTAAGCTTGTTATTTATGGGTGTTGGAATGTCATGCATGCATAATTTGAACAGTGTTGGTTAGAGAACAGAGCCTTGAGGGACCCCCTTCGGAAAAAGCTTTGGATGACTTGCCATTAAATGTGACATGTGAGTATCTTCCTGAACGATAGTTGCTCAGCCACCTTTTGGTGTTGTTGTGCATGTTTGTGTCGAGTATTTTGTTTATGAGAGGGAAGCGTGGGATAGCATCAAATGCTTTACTAATGTCTACTGTTGCTAATACTGTAGTGTACGTTAAGCTGGTCGTCTGGAGTTGATGCCATCCCCGATGTGCTGCGTGAGGTTAGTGAGTAATGTCGTAGTTAAGTGGTGAGGTCTGAATCCATGTTGAGTAGGCGATAGTGTTATGTGTGGGTTGGTGATTTGTAAGATTAGTCTTTCTTTTACTTTGGAAGGTGTGCATAGTAAAGTAATGGGTCTATAGGAAGCTAGTTCTGTTGGATTTTGGTTTGGTTTGAGTAGTGTAATAATTTTACCTTGTTTCCATATGTTAGGAATAATACAGTGTTGGTATGAATATGTGTTGATGTTTGTGACAGCTAATATTCCCTGTGGGCCCAAGTGTTTAAGGTGTATGTTAGATATGTTGTCTGGTCCAGTAGCCTTCGAATTCTTAATGTTTTTGATGATCTTAGTGGTCTGGTCTGTATTGAAGGGTGTAATGGTAGTGTCGAGTCTGTAGATTTTCTTTTGTGTGGCTGTTTGTCCGTCTGCGTGTTTCTGGTTGTTGTCTCTGTTTAAGTGACTTATCTTTGCGTAGTGATTAACTAGAATGTTAGCTTGTTGTGTATATGTTTGGATATTATTTTGGCTGCGACAGATACTGCGTGTGAGGTGTGAATGCCGCTATTAGAGTGGGTAATGCTGTTTATAGTCTTTATAGCCTGCATGTATCTGTGGAGTGATTTAGTGTTGTTATGAATTCCCTAAATGTTTCTCTTTGTTTTTCTTTAAGTTTGTTGTTTATTTCTGTGTTGAGCTGTTGTATCTGCTGTTTTATCACTTCTGTGTGTGGTGTTTGTGTGTTATGTTTTAGGTTGTTACGTTGCCTTATGAGGTGGGCTATTTCTCGAGTGTAATTTGGGTTGTATTTCCTAATGTTGCCCTTGGGTATGTATTTGTTTGCATTATTGATGATCTTTTTAAATGTATTGAGTGTTGTATTGATGTTTGTAATGGGTGTGCTGTTTAATGTGGTGAATTGTTCCTCAGTCTGTATTTTGAACTGTTCCCAATCAACTTTCTTGTAATTTCTGTAAGTGTGCCGAAGGCTGTTGGGGCAGAGTGTAGAATGTGTTGTAATGATGATGGGCAGGTGGTCTGATGACAGTTGTTTTTCTGTTCTCCAGTGTTGCTAGTGACGGGGAACAGAACGTGATGTCTGGGGAGGAGTTTGAGTATCTTGCTTGATGTGGTATGTGTGTATGTTCTTCTGTGCTGTTAAGAATGAAGAGGCTGTTTAGTTGTGTGTCTATGTTGGCGCCTCTGATGTTGTTTTGGTTGTGCAGGTACCAACTAGTGTATTTAGCGTTGAAGTCTCCTCCTAAGATGACATTAGTGAGAGAGGCCAGATTGTGTAACTGGATTGTAATTGGCTAGCACCTGAGGTGAACTATCTGGTGGGATGTAAATGTTGATGAGTGTGCTGTTGTGTTTTGCGTGTGTTTTAATGTTAACTGCCTGTATTTCTATCGTGTTATCTACTTGGATTGTGTTTGTAATGGTTTGGGTGGCATCAGTGTAGCTAATGCTTTTACGTATGTAAGTGATGAGTCCACCCCCGTGACCCCCAGGACGATCTTGACTGATCGCCGTGAAGTCAGGGATAGTGGGTGTTTTGTGTGTGCATTTTAGTTTTGTTTCTTGTATAAGTGCTTGTGAATGTTTTGTTTGTGTACGAATTCCCTAAGCTGCATGATTTTGTTTATGAGGCCATCTACATTGTACTGTAATATTTTAATATTATGCTTCTGTATGTGTCTCATTGTCCTATTGTGCCTATGTCTTTGTGTATGGTGACATGTGTAAGTTGTAGTGGGGCCTGAATTAGTCTTAATGTCGCCGGAGAGTAAGAGTAGTCCGGGGAGCACGTCCAGCACATAATTGCTCACCTTAAATGAAAAAAATAGCACGTTGGTATAAGTCCGGACCAGGGAGCCGATCGGCACTCTGACCGTGCCACGCAACAGGTCGTCAACTGCCAGTCTGGCCAACCGTAGATAGCCCGCTGCACGGAGTTTTGAGGAAGTTTAGCCACCAACGCGTTGATGTTTCGGTTTGACGTCGCCTCTTCTTCGCGTTGACGTTCCACGTTTTTTCGTTGACGTTGACGCGCTGACGTGTCCCGCTCTGGAGGATACAGCCACTGCTAGAAGCTTCCTCCTCATCTGCCAACTTTTGGTTTTAATACTGTGTGTAGATTCTGTTATTACTGTGAATTTATTACGAGAACATTCTCTGTTATTTTGTGCTTATCCTTCGTCTGCAATTTTGTGTTGCTCTCTTTCTTGAAATTCTGAAAGTGTATTGCCCGCCTTTCTGCTAAATTGCTCTAATATGGACTCTGTTTCTTCTCTTTCTTCTTCTTTTAATTTTCACTAGAAATATGTCTAGAATCCAATACAGAAATCTTATTTGGAAGAATTTAGCACCACAAAGTTAAGACTGTGAAGCACAAAATATAAAGTTTCAACAACATAATTAGGTACTTTCCTTACGCGAACTTCCTTCAGAGTTTCTTCATATACTGTGAATATCTTCAGAGTTTCCTTGTTAATCAATCTGATACTTCCGTTGTTCGTGAAGCATGCAATCAAACAAGTTCTCCAACTGTTGTCAAGGCCAATGACACGAGTCGGAGAAGTTAGTTAATTGCAGAGGTAACAATACCAGGAAAGTAATACAAGAAAACCTGGAGAGTATCGATAGGGCCATACAAGCCCTGATTCAGGGTCACACAGAGAGGGAAGAAGAAAAGGCGGTAGAAGTAATAAAGGATAATCGAAAATACTTCTATAATTATGCGGAAAAAAACAAAAACGCGCGCCGCTATCAGGCCCGTATGGAAAGGAAATAAACTAACCGACGCTCTAAAAGAAATATGAGAAACATTGACAGCCCAGTATGGAAAAACTGTACATGCCTGTCATACACTTTACATTACAGTTCACAACAAGGCCTAATTCAAACCCAGGCCTAAACACCCCTACAGTACTTTTGTTTCATGATTCAATACAAATTATTAATGTATGAAATTGCCTTGGGATTGGCGACAAAGCCTTTTCGAAATGGGAATAATTGTCATACGTAGAACCAAATATGTAAGCATTGGGCCTTCATAACAAGAAACATGTATTTTTTCGTATCAAAATTTTCCATCCTGACTCATACAAATTACTTCTAGAGGAGAAATAATAAAAATACAAAAATTAGACATCTGGGGATTTTCCGTTTGCAAATAAAGCGAATTTAAGGCAAAAAAATCGCTGTCTACTTACGAGCGCTGCTGTAGGCAAGGAAGATGTGTTTAGTCTTCCTATAAGTTTTGGGTGAAACACTAATAAAATAAGACTAATAAGACCTAAGGAAACGTCTATCCCTTCAAACATTTAGGCATACTGAATTGCCTGTATTGATTAAACTGAACAAACTCCTTGCGTAACCCTATCACCTACATCAAGAGAGAGGCGCGATAAGCAACCGCGCGACCTACAATCAGAAGCAAGATCCAACGAAATAAGAAGGTAAGGTACTTTCCTTTCTGACCATTAGGCAGTGCTAAATACCAAAGGGAAATAAATTTAATAATTTAACCCCCCCCCCCCTAAAAAAGAAACCTACTTAACAAGGTCTTTTGAAGACCTCCACAAACACAACTTTTTAACGAAAGAACGTAGGCTCTTTATCGTCGACTATAGCATTAAATCTGGCCGAAATTTTCACCGGATCACCACGATGATAGCAATCAACCCATAACCCTATACAGGGTGTCCCAGAATTAACTATCTATTTCAATGAAATCGGACAAATTTTTTAAAAACACACTTTTATTTATGTTTATCATGTTTAATATGTGTTAAAAATGTATAAATTTCTAAATTTTTTTCATAATTTTATTTTCATAATTTTTTCATTATCTGGTCCAATGAAAGACCGTCTGAAGTCATAGAATGGCAAAGAGACTCTCCAAAAGTTAACGTGTGGCTTGGAATGACCAAATCCAAAATTTATGGCCCATTCTTCTTTGCGGAAGCAACTGTAACAGGTACCGTCTACCTTGATATGCTTCAGCAGTTTCTCGGACCACAGCTTCTTGATGATGGCATTCTTGATAATGTTGTGTTTCAACAAGATGGAGCACCATGTCATTATGTTCTAATTGTTCGAGAATACCTCAACAGACGCCTTCCGAATCGGTGGATTGGACGTGGAGGACCTCGACCTTGGCCTCCGCGTTCTCCGGATTTGACACCCCTGGATTTCTTTGCATGGGGTTTCATAAAAACAAAGGTTTATCGCCAAAAGATCAATAGTTTAGCTGAACTTAAAGAACGCATCCAGTTGGCAGTGCGGGAGATAACACCTGAAATGCTTCAAAATGTGTTTCGCAGCGTTGAGGATAGATTTGAAATTTGCAGAGATACAGACGGTGCACATGTTGAAACTTCTCAATAAAGTTTTGACTTATGATTTATAAATCTATTTGTTTTTGTATCATAATTTAGTAATAAACACAAAATTATGTGTTTTTATTTAATTTGTCCGATTTCATTGAAATAGATAGTTAATTCTGGGACACCCTGTATAGTTTTTTCACATGGTTGCCCGTTCATGAGGGGACCCGACCTCTCTAAAATTTAAACTAATGGAGGCTAGGCTTAATTAATCAGATATAAGTCTTCCTTACTGTACCTAACGTAACCATCGACAAAGGGCAAGGCTGATGATAACAGTAACCAAGCCTCATTCATTTAAGAGGCGTAACTCACTTTAACCCTCAGTTACTTGCGTGGGGTATTAAAACATAAATAGCCGCGTGGGGTCAATGTGACCCCAATTTATATATATTTATTTTATTTCAAATCTTCTTTTCTTGTCAGCTGTAATGATATAAAATTAGGTTAATAAAGCCATTAATATTAAAAAGTCCAAAAAATAAATTATATTGAAAACAAATCAATCAAACATATATCATATCGTATCATCATATATAATGTATAACTCGTTTTAATTTTCACTTTCAAAACTCTCTCGATCATTACAATTTGATACACATTTGATACACATATGCAACTTGCAAATGAATGCATTACATCTTGAGCATCTCGTTGAACGTTTGTTGTCCGTATTTCGTGGGCATATTATACATCGCCCTCTAGATGGCCCTGGGGTCAGAACTCAGCAGAAAGCAAAACGCAAATGGTCGCGTTGGGTCAACGTCTACTAATAAACACACAGAACCAGGCGCACTAAGCAACTGATTAACACTCAAATATAAACAACTCGATGAGTGTGGAAGGTACTGTGGGTGTGGTTATTACAAGTGTTGCCATTCGTATAAAATTGTTCATAGAATATTTGCTTGGGTCACAATGACCCCACGCGAGTAACTGAGGGTTAAGTCCTATATAAAATAGGCTAATTTCACCCTAGGCCTATTTAGTAGGCCCAATTTACTGAAGCTTTTCAGAAATGTGGACTGTTTCCGATTTTTTTGAAAATAAGATATTTAATGTAGATGTTTACGCTGATTTAAAAAATGTGTCTTTTTTTGTAGAAATGAGCTGTTCAAAAGTTGTTTTTTATTGTAATTTTGTATTAGGTCAAAAACTATAACAATACAACTGAAAACTAATGCAAGAGTTATGTATTCTTTGGTAATCTTGGCTTATGTCACTAAGTATTTGTGTGAATAGATTTCGACCGTTAATTTTCTGTCGCCACATGAATTCGCACAAGTAGGTATCAATCAGGTCAACTGAATGCCCGGTTAGGTTAATTGGATGCCCAGTTAGGTTAATTGTACGCCCTTGACGATTGGTTAGGTTAAGTCGTGATATTTTCGTTAGTTTTAACGGAAAAGGACCAATTTACTTGACCTTAATTAATATACTCGTACACTAAAGGCCTACTTCTCTTCAGACTTAGGCCTACTTCAAACATTACAATTTAGACATACTAGAACCCCATCTCTCAAAGTTGGTCCTACTGTTTAAACTCAAGGCCTATCTTAACTAAAAACACTTTGTAAACTTTAATTTAATTTATGGTGTAGATTATATAAAAAATTTATGAGAGCAATTTTACTTGCTTATAAGACTCATAAACATCACAAAATTAAACTCAGAACTTTAAACTAACAATAATTAGGGAAAATGAAGACAGAAACAAAACCCAGACCTAGAGCAATTGCACGAACTCGAACGTACTCCCACCTATAATGCTCTTATATTTAAGATAGGGCTAAAAGGTAAGTTTGTTTCCTATGCTTACAACAACTAAAGGTTCCAGGGATTACCTTTTAACCGTGGGCAAAACACAAACATTCTAAGTCGTACTTCATATATAGGCCTACTATAAACATTTTAAGTCCTATTTCATATACCTAAGCCAAACATTCTAAGTTTTACTTCATATATAGGCCAAACACACTCTAAGGCCTCTTTCATATATAGGCCTAACGCATTCTAAGGCCTATTTCACATATACGCCTAACATTCTAAGTCCTATTTAATATATAGGCCTAACACAAATATTCTAAGTCCTATTTCACATATAAGCCTAACTCAGTCTAAGTCCTATTTCACATATAGGCATAAAACAGACAAGGATTGATATAAAGGTCTCAAATAGAACATTTGAGGATCTTTGCTGAGCCAAATCAGTTAACCTAACACAAAAATAAAAAAGCCTACAGCGAAATATACATTTACCGATACAGTATACGTATATATATATGTATACATACACATACTACTCCAAGCACCGCATTCTTCTTTTAAGGAAGAATCATTTAACAGATTTCATCAACAGACACACACACCATAAAATATACCACACAAAGTAAACAAACTCTTAGACACTTGTATTCCTTGCAAACAGATTAGATTCTTCCAAAACCCCAAACCTTCCAGACCTACCTGTAGGACGTGTAACATTTACTCGATCCAAACTATAGATATTGCCTTCACTGGAGTAATGGCTCCAAGTTTTGAAGGTAAAACTTTACAAGACACCAGCATTGCCATGAAACATGCTACAGTAACGAAACATATCTCAATCGATAGGGCAGAAAAAATGGTGAAGCAGCTATATATCATTTTGAAAATATTAGAAAATAACAAAGTTATGATACTTTGAAACAATGTCATTTTTAGCGATATTTAGCGACAGTTTGAGATATATCTAGCGACATCTGCCAATATTTTTAGCAATTATTTGTATATCTAGCGACATTTGGCAACCGCATAGTTACCACACCGTTCAATTACTCCATTAAGTCAGATCTGGTCAGTTTGTGTTTTGTTGTTGAGGCGTAAAGATAGATTGTTGTGACATGTCAGTTACTGTGTTTTTTGATAAGTTTCGCTCTAAGGATAAGGAGCTATTTAAATTTTGTGTTGAACATAAGTTACTATTGAGCGATTTAGTGTCGTTTTTGCCAGAACAAATTGGTTAGGTTAAGTTGTAATATTTTCGTTAAAACTAACGAAAATATCACGACTTAACTTAACCAATCAGTTGACCTAACCGGGCATTCAGTTAACCTTACAGTACATGAAACGGAAAAGATCCAAATGGTGTAAGCTATGATAGGCCTAGTAACATCTTCATAGTGCATAACTTTGTTATTTTCTAATATTTTCAAAATGATACGTAGCTGCTTGTACCATTTTTTCTACGTTATCTACTTTTCGTTACTGTAGCATGTTTCATGGCAATGTGGGTGTCTTGTAAAGTTTCACCGTTTTGAAGACCAAATGGACTCAAAGGAATGCAAAATATATACACACTGTACTTTTTACATGTGCCGCAAACAAAGACAACCTGTCTGGACATGATGAAGGATCGGAGAGTAAAGGCTTTTATTGCTGCGCTCTGTTTATGTGCACATAATTTTGTATCAAAAATTATATGGTCATATAGTAGCATATATTTCAAAGCTGAAGAGAGATTATTCATCAGCATTCTAACAAACAAACACTGGTGTTTGGCCTACATTAGCCATAAACCAAACAACAAAGGTCTTGTGGCCTACCTTGGATATAGGCCAAACAACAAAGGTCTTATGGCCTACTTTGACCATAGGCTAAACAGCAAGGGTCTTATGGGTCACTTTGGCCATAGGCCACACAAGTCTTAAAAACCTAACTAACTAACTAACTATATATATATATTAGGGTGTCTCTTATTTTCGAAGTGTTGATTTGTTTAGGTTGCGCCCCCTCAACCAGTTCCATTGGTTGAAAAAACATCACATATAAAATTGTTTTTGGATTGAACAATTTTTAGAGGTCGCCCCCGCTTATTAAAGTTCATAAAATATAGCTATTATTTATGCAATTAATATTTGAAATTACTAGCAGTTGTCAAGTATACTAAACATATGTTTTTAATTAATTAATCATCATATTTATGATGAATTCAATTAAATGAATATATTAGAGATAATTGTCAAGTTTGTAGCTGAAAATATTGCTTGATAAGACAAGATCAACCTGTTTAAACATGTTTCATCAAGAATGCTCCAGATTATGTTGCAATTGTTTATTTGTCATCATTCAGTGTTCTGCTGTCATAAGTAAAAGGTGTGTAACTGTGTATCACTATATTTCTTTTTTGCTATTATCAGATAATAAACTATGTTATTTATATTTTTCACAATTATTTATACTGATTTTGTTATTAGTGTTTGAAAAAAAATTAATGAATTTAATGAAAAAATTAGAATTTATGCTCTTATACACATATTATGAAGTTTTAAACAATGTTGCTATTTGTCACAAAGAATTTAATTTAGTTCAATGGAAATTTTACCTGACATGTGTTTCATGATCTGTTTCTATCAGTGGCGTCACTAGAGGGGTGCGGGGGGTTTTTGTGCAGTGTTTGAGCAGAAATTTATTATTTTTTATAAAAATATTCCTGTAGTTAGTTATAACAACAAAAACATTTTTCGTAAGCCCAGCTTACATGTATCAATATACCTACAAGGCTAAAATCTATGCTAATTTACTTTTTGAACCTTCTAATGCGCTCCGGTCAGAGCTGTCATTATTACCCAATTACAATGACGCTTCGAATCACGTGGTTTCGTCTGCACGCTCTACAAGCACGCGCTGTTGTTTTCGTTGCTGCTGGTGTTTTTATAGTCGCTGATTTTGTCAAATTTTCTGTTGTTTTAGCTACAATATTGTGGTAATTAGTATTTGTGAACCTATATCAATAACTTTTTGAGAATGAAGTAGTAATTAAAGGAAAAGAAGGAGAAAAATAAAAAAAGGCTTCCGCTCAGTTGTTGCAGCCTCTGTCTTTATGATGTTGCAGCCTCAAATTTATGAGTATATTTCCATATGCATTTGTCTACAACTTCTACATTATTTGGGCCGTTATTGATTATGCAAACCTAATCCATTAATGTATCTCATGTAACGGTAAAGTTTAACGTTAAAATGAACATAATTTTGATGTAGTTCTTAAACGTTTTTACTTCGAATTCTATTGTTTTCTTACCGAATTTTCACTTTAACCACATGAAACTATGTAAATGTAAATACATTTAGGCTGTGCGTATGATATTGTAATTTAAAGGAGTAATTTTAATTTTGCTAGTTGTTTATGTCACTACTATTGCCATTACATTCAGTGATATACGGGAATTACGATTTACGAGTAACATTAGTACAAAAAACATTACTAAGGATTCTGTATGGTCTGGTACGGGAGGAGGTCCATGGGGGGGGGGTGACACCATGAGTTACCGCACTGGGTGACACCAACCCTAGTGACGCCACTGTTTCTATTTCCAATAAAATAGCAAAATATAAATTTCTACTACAAAAATATTTATTCCTTGTTTCTTAGATTAAAAAATAATAGGAATAATAATTGAGAAAAATACGTTAGATTTATAAAATAGACCAAATTAACTTTATGTCTACCAAATTTTTTTTTTTTTTGTAATTTAAAAAAGTCAAAACAGTGATTTAGCCCTGCTCTACAAAACCATAACACTACATTAATATTTTGTTTTCTTATTTTGCAGATGAATACAAGACGACCATTCTATTTGCTCGGATCTACAGTAGATGATATTAAAGGCTCAAAGCTGCCCCCATATAGGCAAGCTTTTGGTTATTTTATGCACCTCCACAGAGAGAAAAACATGACAATCCGCGATGCTCTGCGTCAATCTATTCGAGCCACAATAGTTATCTGGGATAAGGCCAATATTCCTACTCAGCAGGAACCTCGTGCCATGAAGAAGTTAGAGAATTTCTTTAACGAATGGACTTGCTTAAAGAAGCATGCTTCCAGAACAAGCCAGAGCCATAAAACCAAGGAGGCTGATTTTGTAGAGCGATTGGAAGATCTCTTTGACATCGCCCATGGAGACGCTGAGAAGCTGATCAAGAATCGTGAGGACTGGGAGTTCCTTCAACTGCAAAGACAAAAAGGTCGTCCTGGCTCAATCGGTGGTGTGGACACTGTACATCTTCACCGCACAAAAAATGCAGTCAAACGGTTGGAAGCTGAGGCAGAGAGAAAAAGAAAGTCAGAATCTTTGATGGAGGCGTCTACTAGTCAAGTTGTACTGGCTTCTTCCACATCTTCCAGCAACACTGATGAAAGTGAGAATGAGGAGGAGGAGCCCAAAGGAGCTTGTGCTTTACCAAAATCTAAGCAAAAACGAGGCATGAAAAACATCATGACTATTCAGATGTCTGCTGCCCTGGATCGTACACAAATTTCCTCTAGAAGGCAACATTTATCCTCGCAGAGGCAGCTAAAAGCTTTGGTTTGGACGCTTCAGATTACAACATAAACCAACATTTTATCCATCGCCTTCGAAATAAGAACCGAGCTCGTCATGCTAAAGAACTTAAGGAGCATTTCCATGGAGAATGTTCTATGCCAGTCCACTGGGATGGCAAGATGATGGAGGACCTCACCTCGCACAAGCACATTGATCGTCTCCCAGTACTAAACATATGTTTTTAATTAATTAATCATCATATTTATGATGAATTCAATTAAATGAATATATTAGAGATAATTGTCAAGTTTGTACTTGCCTTGTAGACACCATGTTTTAGATTTATTGTTGGGAGCTGCATTTGAAGCAACATTGGGATCTACATCAACTGGTCCAGAGATATTGATCTTTAAGCGTTTTCGTGACAATTGGACTTCTGTTGATCAAAGCCAGTTCCAAACAGGTGAGACAGACACGATTACTAAAGAAGCAATTATCAGTCTAAAACTGAACTAATTCAGTTTGCTAGATCCCAGGCACCTATGCTACGGGATGACTATCAAGAACTTTTGGATCTGTCCATCATCTTTCTTGGAGGTGTCCCCAATAAAGGCATCAAGTTTCGTGCACCAGGTGCCATGCATCGAGCTCGCTGGATGTCCAAAGCGCTCTATTCTATCAAGATGTGGCTTTTTCGAAACCAGTTCAAGATGACTAAGACTGAAGAACGAGGAATTCGAGATCTTTCCCTTTTTTCTGTTCTCATCTATATGAAGGCTTGGACAACATCCTCACTCCCTATTGAAACCCCATTTAATGACTGGCTCCTTATGAGGTCATTGATTAATTATCCTAACAAAAAGATTTCTGATGCAACTAAAAAAAAGCTCTCTAACCACTTATGGTACCTGTCTGAAGAAGCAGTTGGTCTTGCTTTCTTTGATGAGCGAATTACTACAGATGTAAAGAAACGCATGGTAAAGGCATTAGAAGATGAGTCCACTGATAGACCACCCAAGCGTCCTCGGATTCCTGAATCGACCTTCTGCTCTGGTGAAGGACTACACCAACTTGTTACAAGAAATACTAGAGAATTCTTTACTAAGCTGAATTTGCCAGAAGGATTTCTGAACAAGGCACCCAGCACTTGGACATCCAACTGTGAATATTTAAGGGCCAGAGCTATTGTTGCAGCTCTATCTGTTGTAAATGACCGGGCAGAACGTGCAGTAGCTTTAGTTCAAGAGCTGAATAAGAAATTGACAGTGGGGAAGAGCAGCTCCAGTTCCTGCTCCAAATTGTTGCAAAACACCGCCAGAGTCACCCAGTTCCATCAAAAACTGTTCTTCTAAAAAAATAACCATCAATGAGGTCGCACCTTAAAATACACCATATTGTATAATCATTGTATATTAAATAAATGTTGTATAAGGAAATAATGCTAATTAAAGTAATTAAAGTATGTAAATAGCACTGGCATTTTGAATTTATCTCTATATAATAAACTAATGTTTTTTTTTTGTAGCAATGCTTCATTGCTGATTGTATATAAAAAAAGAGCCAGGAAGGATTTTGGATAGGAGAAAAAGGATTGGGATAAAGAAGGATTGAGGACCAAAGGATGGATTATAACAACATCAAGGATAGGTTAGAAAAGGATCAATGATAAATAAGAAGGCCTATACTTATAAAAACGAATCAAACTAAAAAAAGAAGGAAGGAATTATGTGTATAATGAGCATAATCATATGTCAGAGCTATTATGCCATGGTCACCATTTTTATTAGCCGGGGGCGACCCCTAAATATGAGCCAATTTGTGTCAAACTTTCAGGTTTTAGTTTTTATGCTAAATGGAACTATTTTAGGGGGCGCAGATAAAATAATTCAACATTTCAATTTTTGACTACCCAATAAGAGACACCCTAATATATATATATATATATATATATATATATATATATTTATATCAGGTCAATTATATATATATATTTATAGGATATTAAAATAGAGTAAAAAAATGACCCTACCCCACCCAGTGCCGATATTACAACGTTGGTATCAAACACCGTATATACAGTATATCGGGTGGCCCCAAAAAAACGCCTTGAGATTTGAACATCAATAACTTCAAAAATATGCAGTTCACACTTCCAAAATTTACAAAACTTTTACCTCAATCTATTGCTAAGCCATCATAAAAATTTCAGACCTCTACACAAAATACTTTTTCTACAGCTGAGGGAACAATGAGGTATGGTGAAAAAAACGAATATCATAAACTGAAAAAATTGTATTATTCACATCTTATCAACAAATATGATCAATATGTCCGCCGTCCTGCTTACAAACTAATCTTAGCCTTTTCTTCCACGACATGATATATTTTCTGATTTCTGCTGTTATTTTGTCCCAACATTCGAGTATTTTTTTCTTTAATTGCATTTCTGTAACTTTTCTGTTTGGCCTTTATAAATCTTCTCTGCTAGAGTGTTCCATATGCAATAATCCATGGGATTGCAATCAGGTGATTACGTGGGCCAGTCGTTTTTTCCAATGAAGTTGAGTACATTCTGTTGTAGATAATCCTATGTGAACTTGCTGGTATGAGCTGTAGCACCATCTTGTTGGAGCATGAAATCGTGTCCGTAATACAGACGCCGACAATCAGGCAAAACATTCTCCTTTAAGAGATTTACATAGGTTTATGAATTAATTTTTTATTTTCTGAAATGAAATGAATTTTTGTCTTTCCATACCACGATACACCTGCTAATACCATGATTTTTTTGGATAACCGACTTGTCTGGTGATAAAATTTCGATGGAGGAATGTCTCTCTTACGCCGACCATGAAAAACATCGTTCCGGGAGTTTCGAGCAATCTCGATGGTGAAATCTTTTTCATCTGTAAAAACTATTTTTTTAAGATCATTGGACGAAAATCTATCAAACAATTTTCTACAACAAATTTTTCTTTTAGCTCTTAAATTGCTGTCACATCTTGAAACACGGATCTTTTTAAATGCTTTAAGTCCTACCGTTCTCTGCATTCTTTGTATGGAACTTCGACTGATATCTAAATTGCAATTTTCCTCTGAGAGCAGTGTGACCCAGGTCGATCCTCTTGAGATAGGCTCATCATTTGGATCATTGCTATATTGTCTTGAGTGTAAACTGTTTTAGGCCGACCACTTCCTCGCTTCCGTGACGTCGAACCGGTTGCTTTAAGTTTTTTAATTATTCTATTCACAGACGTAACATTACAAGTTATTCCTGGAAATTCCCTCAAAATTCTTGTCCCAGTCCATCTTTTTTCCAAGAAACACTTCAATCACCGCTTTTTCACCGTTAGTTAGAACCATAATTTGAAGGGTAAATTTAAAAACAGTATTGAAGATGGGCGCAGCCTATATCATCTGACGTTTTTCAGAGACTAACAGATTATCTATCGGCTAAGGAAACTAGAGTAGTGTGGGCGCAAAAGGAGAGAGTGCAATGCAATTGCAAATGTTGAACAATGTTTCATAAGGATATGCAAGAAGGGGGAATGTTGAAAGAGCAAAAGGGTTATGCAACTTGGAGGCGGAGTTATCCCCCAAGAGAAAGAGAGAAGGAGAGAGAGGAAGAGAGGTGTTCGCCGGGCAGAAGCCAAGCGCATATTAAGACTTCAGCCGAGCGGCCGTTGTCTTAATATGTTCCTAATCAGCCAGTTGGCTTATCTGGCTGAGATGCCAGATTGCGCTATTTATTTAATTAAAGCATATATTCAGGCTTAATCCGCCAGCGACTTAGAAGGCATAAATGGCTTGTTCAGGTGTACATTATTGAGTTGCCAGATTGAGTTTATTTATTTAATTAAAGCAAATATTCTGGTTTAACCATCCAGTTGACTTAGAAGGCGTAAATGGCTTGTTCAGGTGTATATTATTAGGGTTGAGTTGCCAGATTGCGCTATCCAGATATTTTTGACAGTTGGCTTAGAAATCCGTCAGCCGTTTTAGAAGGCAGTCATTTGATGTAAAAATATGTCGTGTACAACCAAAAGAATTAAATGAAACACTATTACATCATTCTCTATATTTAGACGAATTAATGGATTCAATTTCACGAAATATATAGAAAATAAATATACAATTGAATATATATAATCAAAAATAATAATAGCATAAGAAATACGAACGAGGAATATATATATATATATATATATCAAAGCTATTGACTTCTCCTTAGGGAAACGGAGCTTACAGATGAACAGAAGGATCAACACAACGGCAAACATTTTCATTTATTTGTACTTCAGACGTTTCGACAAATCTTTTGTCATCATCAGTGAATTAAGTCTTAAAACCTTAAAACAAAAGTAAAAAGTGAAAAGTGAAAATTACATCAATACAATATTAAAACCATTAAAATTAAAACCTTAAAGCAAAATGAAAATTGCATCAATACAAAATTAAAATCATTTAAATTTCATCACTATAAAAACTAAAATTAAATTAAATTACCTCAATAGGTAAATACACAATGTTTACATCCACCTCCATACTTGGCAAAGTCTAAGAGAACACTGGATGGTCAGAGGATTAGAAAAGGTATGTCTGTGAGAATCGGTTGGTTAGTTAAAAGAGTTGTAATTTGTAGGATGAGCTATTATTATTAAGGGAGGGTTTGTTTCTATAGATGTACAAAGATTCTAAAATTCGGAGTTCTGTAAGGTTATTGGATCTAGTTAAAATTTCAAACTGAGTTTTGTGAAGGGGATGGTCGTTTTCATTACTATGGTTTCTAATTGCGGATTGTGGAGGGCTACTGAGGGGACGGTTGGTACGGACTGACAAGCCCAAATGTTGAGAAAGGCGCACCTCCAGTTGGAGTTGAGTGCTGCCAATATACGCAGCCTTACAGCTGTCGCACGTTTATTTGTAAACAACATTGGGGCATACAGTTTTGGGGAATTCATCTTTGAACTTTAAAAAATTTGATAATTTAAGTGAGTTGACGAAGGCGAATCTAAAATTTATTTGGGGATAACTAGACTTGAGCAGTTTGGACAATTCACCTCGAATACGCAATGATAAATAACCATAAAAAGGTAATTTAATATATCTGTTTTCTTTTTGTACTGTAGTTATGGGGAGTTTAGTATCAAAAGTGTTATTTAAACATTTCTTTAGTTGGTTATCGAATAGATGAGAAGGGTAGTAATTGTTAATAAAGTACTGTTTTAAAAATTTAAATTCTTCGTTTAACGAAAAGTAATCCGAACAAATACGGTAACTTCTTGTTAATAATGTTACTATAGCACTAATCTTATATTTCTAAAACATACAACTTAAATAATTGGTTCCCAAGCCAGTAAAAGTTTGTTTTCGAAATAGTGAAGTATGGAACTTATTATGAGCCCGTTTAACTAAAACATCCAGGAAAGGTAAGCTATTATTTGTTTCGTTTTCACACGTGTACTTAATATTACTATGTTGTTTATTAAGATAATCAAGAAAAAGTTTTACGTGTGCCTAATTTCCTTAGATTTAAACTTTATAATAAACGCCTCCACAACTCCAAACTATATAAATCATGGCAACATAAATTATTAAATTTGGAGCTTCAATCGAAAACTAAAACAGTGAGTTTTCTCAAGCTGAAATATAAGAATTCTCTGTTTGGTCTAAAATCTAGGGTGTCTTATATTGATTATCATTGTTTAGTTACTAAATTTCAAACTTGCTGTGATAAAATTGTCAATAGACATAAAAGGATACATGCTGCCAAATTGGAAAAATTGGGAATCACTCAGTCGTTTTTAATAATCGAGATAATTTTATTTTTAATTTCTCTAATAGAGTTTTAAGTATTAGAGAGAAAGAAATATTGTCATTAGGCTTAAATTTTGATCTACCTCATTATAAACTAAATTTTTATAAATTTTTCTCTGGCTTTGAAAATCTTCTCATGAATATTAAGAATTGTGAGATCCGACCAAATTTCTCGTTTCATAACTTGGTAAAACAAGTGGAGAGCATCTCTTTTAAGAATTTTTATAATTTTAAACCCCAGAAAGGTGTTTTCTCCCCTCTTTAATAAGCAAGATTTTAAAATTCTTAATAATTTGAAAAAGGATAACTCTGTCATCATTACAAAACCGGATAAGGGTAAAGGAGTAGTGCTGATTGATTCAACAGTTTACATAAATAGAATGGAGACAATTTTGTCGGATACGTCTAAATTTAAAAGGGTAAAAGAGAATGTTCTGTCTAAATTACTAAAACACGAAGATAAACTTAATAGGTGTTTGCGTAAAAAAAAATAGATATATTGCTGACAATACATACAATTTTTTATTTGCTTCTGGTTCTAATCCAGGAATTCTATATGGTTTACCTAAAGTCCATAAGCCAAATTTCCCACTAAGACCTATTCTTTCGGCATGTGGTACATTCAATTATAATTTAGCCAAATTCTTCGTTCCCTTGCTTTCAAAACTCACCTTTAATGATTATTCTATTAACAACTCGTTTGATTTTGCTAAAGAGATAAAAGAGATCAATCATGCCGATTCTCTTACTATGGCCAGTTTTGATGTCTCGTCATTGTTTACTAATGTCCCGTTAAAAGAAACATTAAATATCATACTAAATAAGTTATTCACTACTGATAATACTCTTATTAATGGCCTCACTCAGACTCAATTTAAAAACCTTCTCGAAATAGTGTGTTTTGATAATCTTTTCTTATTTAATAGCAACCTTTACAGCCAAATTGATGGGGTAGCTATGGGTTCCCCGTTAAGCCCAACACTAGCAAATGCATTTCTTTGCCATTACGAAGAAATTTGGTTGAAAAGTTGTCCTAGTAGTTTTAAACCCATATATTACAGAAGATACGTGGATGACACTTTCTTAATATTTAACCATCCTTCACACGTAAAACTTTTTCTTGATTATCTTAATAAACAACATAGTAATATTAAGTACACGTGTGAAAACGAAACAAATAATAGCTTACCTTTCCTGGATGTTTTAGTTAAACGGGCTCATAATAAGTTCCATACTTCACTATTTCGAAAACAAACTTTTACTGGCTTGGGAACCAATTATTTAAGTTGTATGTTTTAGAAATATAAGATTAGTGCTATAGTAACATTATTAACAAGAAGTTACCGTATTTGTTCGGATTACTTTTCGTTAAACGAAGAATTTAAATTTTTAAAACAGTACTTTATTAACAATTACTACCCTTCTCATCTATTCGATAACCAATTAAAGAAATGTTTAAATAACACTTTTGATACTAAACTCCCCATAACTACAGGACAAAAAGAAAACAGATATATTAAATTACCTTTTTATGGTTATTTATCATTGCGTATTCGAGGTGAATTGTCCAAACTGCTCAAGTCTAGTTATCCCCAAATAAATTTTAGATTCGCCTTCGTCAACCCACTTATATTATCAAATTTTTTAAAGTTCAAAGATGAATTCCCCAAAACTGTATGCCCCAATGTTGTTTACAAATACACGTGCGACAGCTGTAAGGCTGCGTATATTGGCAGCACTCAACTCCAACTGGAGGTGCGCCTTTCTCAACATTTGGGCTTGTCAGTCCGTACCAACCGTCCCCTCAGTAGCCCTCCACAATCCGCAATTAGAAACCATAGTAATGAAAACGACCATCCCCTTCACAAAACTCAGTTTGAAATTTTAACTAGATCCAATAACCTTACAGAACTCCGAATTTTAGAATCTTTGTACATCTATAGAAACAAACCCTCCCTTAATAATAATAGCTCATCCTACAAATTACAACTCTTTTAACTAACCAACCGATTCTCACAGACATACCTTTTCTAATCCTCTGACCATCCAGTGTTCTCTTAGACTTTGCCAAGTATGGAGGTGGATGTAAACATTGTGTATTTACCAGTGGCGACTGGCGTATAGGAGCGATGGAGCGGTCGCTCCCCCTTGCTTGAAACAATAAATATTAATTTAACAGATAAAAAATATATTAATTTTAAGATATTAAAATAAATATTCTTGAAATATATTTTAAAAATTCATGTGGCATATCATGATTCATGAGGCATTTTGAGTAAGCCTTCATACAGTACATAATATTTTAAACTTATAGCATAGCTTCAAACAGCGTACCCTGTTTGAATACAAAATAATATTGCAGCCGAATGGAGCGATAGATTTTTCGCTCAAGTAAATATAAATTATATTTTATTGTTGTAATGAAAATATAAGTACAATCGCGAATTTTTTTTATAATAACAACTTTATTTTTCCTAATAGTTACTTCAGTAATAATGATATAAACCATTTATATGTATTTTATTGAAATTATTACTTATTTGTAATTAACTAGAATTGTACGTCTGGCATAGCCGCATATGTTAATACAAGTACTCTTGTGAGCGGCAGTTGGATTCGCGCTAGCCTATTGTGAGTCCGTGTTGTCGTACAATTTTATGAAATCGCACCCCTATACATTTATACCACGAGTCGCCACTGGTATTTACCTATTGAGGTAATTTAATTTAATTTTAGTTTTTATAGTGATGAAATTTAAATGATTTTAATTTTGTATTGATGCAATTTTCATTTTGCTTTAAGGTTTTAATTTTAATGGTTTTAATATTGTATTGATGTAATTTTCACTTTTCACTTTTTACTTTTGTTTTAAGGTTTTAAGACTTAATTCACTGATGATGACAAAAGATTTGTCGAAACGTCTGAAGTACAAATAAATGAAAATGTTTGCCGTTGTGTTGATCCTTCTGTTCATATATATATATATATATATATATATATATATATATAATAAAAATATACAAGACGATGTAGTAAAACCATCAATATATTAGTACAGGAAATAAATAAATATATTGAAAATAATAAAATAAAAAATAATAATATACAAAACGAAGGAGTATAATCAGCAGCATATTAGGACAGGAAATATATATATATATATATATATATATATATATATATATATATACAATTATATTACGGTAAATAATTAAATACATTGAAAATAAATATACATCAAAATACTTTATGTTCTACGGCGCAAAACACTAAACTCACACGTGATCGAGTCTACATTCACATCATTATTGCTTTGCACTGCACGGTAAATCCGTCCGAGCATTACTTCACCGCTCAAGGTGTGCGGTCGCCTATACTCGATATGAATGGCCTACATATCGTTGAATACGATTTTTCTGCCCACTTTACATTCGGTTGGCAGGTTATCTTTAAACACGGCTAGAACACAATCAAAAGCATGCACAAAGAGGTCATCGCTATCCACAACATCATTATTAAATACAAGTTTATAAACATTCCTTTCCAATCGAAGGTTTTTTCTTACCGTCCCGAGCTTTTCAATCGTGAACTCTTCTTCACTCTGCATAGCGTCAATTGAAATAATCTTCCAAGTCGTAACGACAGCTACTCATTATATAGAGATACAGCTCTTCAGAATGAACAGTGTAGGCGAGCTCTGCCCTGTACCGCTCAAATGCTTTGTACCAAAGTTCGTGATATTTCGAAGAGTCTAAACCTTTTAAATATGCATCCAGCTCTAGACCATTCTCGCCTTGTTCATTCCTACATTCGATAAATCCGTCGAGCAGAGCGGTGTATGCGTATTCAAGAACCGTGTCAAAATAAATGCTATCCGTAACACGAGCGTCTAATAGAGGCTTCAGCTTGAGGAATCCAACGATTTCGAACATTCTGTCGAGGATGAAACGGTTTCGTGTAGGGACACCAACGTTATTATCAGATGCATTCTTCCACATCAGACGTACATCAATGCACGACTGATCGTTATTTATACACAACGTGCAAACAACGGCATATGAAGGGGCATCACTAATCTGTTAGCTTCTTGTACCTACACCTGCAGGTATTTTATAACGGTCCTCACCCCACTTCTCAACTATCACGAAGACTTTGTTCATCTCCTCAACACTTAAATAAATAACATTACGTTTGCATGCATGCCTGCAAATCGTTTCAAGTGTATAGTTAATGGTGCCGGTTTCACGCTTGAACACGTGCAATGACTTCGTCTCGGACACATCGTACGCGGCTATGAGAATGCTTCTCAAAGGAAGTTCCATCATATTCGCATGTCTACTCGGTTCAAGCTCTGAGATGACTATGTGCCACAGCTGGGCGGCTCGATGGCGGAGTGAGTTACACCATAAACTTTTGAAGCGTGTACGGGCTTGTTCGAATACTTGTTCCCCATTATAGGGGCAAACAGAATTTTCCGCTACATGAAGCAATACCGGTTTAATGATTTATCACTCACGAGACGATCATTTCCGCAAACTAAACATCTTCACAATCCGGTGCACTATTTGAGAGAAACATATGCCCATATTTATTCTTTTTGTTTAACAATCGATACTTGTCTCTAAAGTCTATTAAAAACTCAAACAGGCCATTAGCCACAACCTCACTACAAACCTCTTCATGATATATATTAATATAGTGGTAAAAATAAAGATTCGCCATGATGACAAGATTTACATTCTCAACCGGAAGGTACGAGTCCTCGGTATGAGGTAACATGACATAATATCGCTTGTCACACCACTCGTCAACAAGACTCACTATCCACAACCGTTGCTTATCTTCTGAACGTGTTGTTTTTTCTACTTCGCGGTATATGTGAGCTTTTATAAAGGTTAGGTCTACAACATAGTTCAATACATCGCTTGTACTACGATCCTACAATGCCCTCGCCAGAATAGCCGTAGAGTATTTGAACATCTTGGTCATTCGCATGGTTCATTGTAACCTTAAAAGTGTCAAAGGAGGGTGGAATAGGGAGTTTTTCAGTATTCACCACATCTTGGCACTTTGCCGAATACCACTTCATAAACGTTGAACACACAATATTAAAGGTAGCTATTACTATTTTTCGTCTACACGGGAGGATACACGTCTGAGCTCAAGGGTATGCAGAGGTCAACTGAGCACGCAGGGATAAAGATATGCTCAGGTAGTGGCAGGAGTCACGCGACAGAACTTACAGTGGGCGGAGCTTAGCCCTTTTTCCTCTACACACAAACAGACACACACACACACACACACACACACACACACACACACACGCACGGACGCAAAGGAGAAAATGAAACCTTAATTGAAGTAAATATACATGATAAATAAACATTAGGGTGGATCGATTTTACATTTTTTTCGATTTCCATATTCTAATAGAGACAAAAACTTGCGGATGCATGAGAAAATAGCCTCTGCAAAATCTTAGCTTAATAGGTAATCATCTTCTGCCCCCGGCAGAGCGATGAAAATCATATTTTAGTAGTCAAAAACGTATTTTTCTTATAATTTTTAAAATATTTCAATATGCATCAAAATTATTCCTAATAAATATAAAGTCGATGAAAAAGACCTCATATGAAAGTTTTTCCAAGCGCGTTGTCCTACGTTAATATCTTTTGCCCCCGGCAACAACGTCAAATGTTGAAAAAATAGGTAATTTATATACATATTTTCAGATCGGCTCTTTGTCTTAAATAATGCATTTATATATTTCCCATAGCATTTATATCGTTGATTAGGCATGAAATAACACACGCAAAATTTTATGACTCTAGAGTAATATCTTCTGTCCCCGAGAAAAGTCTAAATGTGGATTATAATTACGTTAATGCGATGTTATAAGTACGATAAGTACTAAGTACAGCTCCTCGCTTGCTAATTTTATAAAATTTAGCAACCCAGAACTCACCACGAGGAGGTGGCTGTACGTCGAGTTCCACCCTATCCAGCCCCAACCACCCTTCCTTTGGCTGCATGTCGATTTACATACGGTAATCTTTCTTAGAATCAAATCGTGGAATTTTTGTTCGGGAGTGAAGACGGGAGCGGATGAATCCGTCCCTCTCTTCTATTCCACTTACACTGGCAGAGGCTTCGGTTACTAATTTGATGAGTCTCTCGACCGCTTGAGTATGACAAGGGAATAGTGGGATCAGTCCATCAGGCTGGTCTCCCGTCTCAACAAACTCTTTTATTCGGGTATCAGGTATTGTTTTGTAACGGGGGTTCGGTCACCTCAGCCGTTTGCCAGTTGATCATTTCATAATAGTTTTGACTATCGTAGAGCAGCTCAGGCATGGCGAAGGCTCGAATTTCCCCGCTGGTGATTGTTTTGATCGTGCTTTTAATATTCTTCTCCATCCCAATTCTCTTATGTGTTGCTCATCGGCATGTAGCATGGAGGTCAAAATATTTTCTGGGTGAGCAAAGAAAGAATTTCTACGGAGGACTTTCTTGGCGATTGTCTTAGATCTTTGAGGCATGGTCTGAGAGAGACGCATCATTTCGAAAAAATGTTTTGCGCCCTCAGTGAAACTGGAGTTTTTCTTTATCTTAAACCAAATTGGTGCGTAAACTGTCATAATGAATCGCACAATTTCGTTGAAGGTGCTGGAGGGTTCACTGGTTGAAACATAGAGGCGCAGAAATCTATTTTCTGTTGTCAGCCACCTGGAATGCGCCATCTTACCTGAATTTCGAGCCGCGAGAGCTGAAGAGCAGCTACCGCTCGACACTGCTCTGTAGATGCCTAACAAATATTTTTGGTCAGTGCTCAACTCGGCATCATCTATGTCAATGTCGGGAGATGGAATGGCATCGAATTCTGTAATTGGAAGTTTTTCGTCGTTCAGTTGTTTTCCAACTGGTCCAGTAAAGCCCATTGGCCCAGTTGTTTTGCCGTCCAAGTCTTGAATGAGGTGTCGCAGTGATAATTCATTACCGTGTAATAGGCATATGATCCACTGAACTGGCCTTTGTAGTTTCATTTCAATCATACGAATGGCTCCACCCTTTCGACTGGCGCGTCAGTGGCAGCTGCTGCTGGCAGCACTCACCAGAGATGACCTTTAAACCCTAGCCTAGAGTCATAAAATTTTGCGTGTGTGTTATTTCATGCCTAAGCAACGATATAAATGCTATGGGAAATATATAAATGCATTATTTAAGACAAAGAGCCGATCTGAAAATATGTAAATAAATTACCTATTTTTTCAACATTTGACGTTGTTGCCGGGGGCAAAAGATATTAACGTAGGACAACGCGCTTGGAAAAACGATCATATGAGGTCTTTTTCATCGACTTTATAGTTATTAGGAATAATTTTGATGCATATTGAAATATTTTAAAAATTATAAGAAAAATACGTTTTTGACTACTAAAATATGATTTTCATCGCTCTGCCGGGGGCAGAAGATGATTACCTATTAAGCTAAGATTTTGCAGAGGCTATTTTCTCATGCATGCGCAAGTTTTTGTCTCTATTAGAATATGGAAATCGAAACAAATGTAAAATCGATCCACCCTAATAAACATATCGTTAACAATACACATATATATAAATACAATGAAGGATTAAGGTAGCCAAAGGGTACCGTATCATAGGTATCAGGCACCTGGTAACGCTTTCTATAGGTGTTACGGCATACCTTCGTGCCCCTAAGTTCCTTCACACACCCTAGTTTCTGCGCCCGAAAAATGTTGGTCCCCACAGTCAGTTGGAGTGGCTGGTCGCCCTCATCTTCTAAGCACACTAGATCCTTCAGAGAATCAACGTTAACGACTCGACGGTTCATATGGTTAAGCGTGATACCCTTAGCCTTCACGATATACTTCATATCATCCCCCACCCTCACCCGTACCCCATAGGTTTTTGGCCCTGTTGATACAAATGAGTCTGCGTATGCACCATCACCATACTCATCCTTGATCTCGTCAGTTAGCTCTCCGAGGAATTCCCTAATAGCGGGCATGTATTCACCCTCTCTCGCTGTGAATATCACGCTATCTGTTTCAGCGTACAGCACCCTCCGACAAAAAGATTGCAGTAGACACCAAAGTTTGATGCGGGCGTAGGCCATTGCGAAGCTGGCTACAGGTATGTTTGCAACCCGTGAGGTATCTGTGGCCAGTTCGGTGATGTTTACTTTATTATGTAAGTATTACCTACATTCACGATCTCCATAACCTCTTTATCAAGAGCGTTGGCATAATCCCACACTTCACTATAACTTTGTGCCAAATGAACGTTCCCTTTGCCAGTATTCTGTGCAAATTTCCCCCAAAGACTGTTTAGACACAACTTTGCACTAAAGCGCTTGCCAGGATTCTTAACAATTTGGGAACGGTCAAGCTGTATACCTTCATGGGCACGGTAACGCTGAATATAAGCCGTTTTTTCATCTTCGGTATCAATCCCTCGCGGATATCCCGATGTTTCTACTTTATCCTTCAAAAAAGCGTTTATATATGGTGTGAAAAGGTTGGGTAGCTTCTGAAACCTCCAAACTTCATGTATCTTCAATATTCTGTAAAAATGGCGAACGGCTAGGGCCAGCTCAGGGCTTTTATACAGGGGCGGATTAACATTTTCTGGGCCTTAGGCTTAGTATGTATGATCGGGCCCTTTTATTCATGTACTATAAAAATTTAATTTTCATTGAGGGAGTAATGCATAATAGCGCACAAAACAAGAACTACCTAAGGTCAACAATGAAAGACGAAAGGTTGAACTACTTGTCATTGATGCACATCGAGTTGGAGCATTTGCATAAAATTGACTGTCAGGATATTATTAATGAATTCGCAGGCAAAAAATGTCGCAAATTACAATTTTAAATATTTCTATTATTATATATGTATTTCAATTTTTATGTATCTCATTTTCCGAAATAAATACTTTTGTTTGATTGTTTTTTTTTACTTATACACATATTTTTGGCGGGCCCCTAAGACATCCGGGCCTTAGGCTTCAGCCTGTGCAGCCTATAGGGCTATCCGCCAATGCTTTTATATACACATCTGATCTTACGCTGGTTGGTTGTATGGTTACAATCACCGTTGTTCTCCTCTGCGCACTTCAGGCACAGGGGAAACATGAGCTTGTGCTCTATAACAACGGGTAAGATCGGCTTCCATAAATCGGGAGGGGAGAGCACATCTACGAAAGAGAGTCCAAAGTAGCGGTCATTCAAGTTAGCTGAAAACCCTTTGATGGTTGGTGTGGTGGGTAAGGTAAGTTGATTTTCCGCATTTTTTTAGATATCGACTTTGGACTAGTCGAGATAGGTAATATGATAATAACTGACAAAAAATTTCAGATCCCTAGCTTTAACCGTTTTTTGAGGAAACCGTTTCAAAATCGTCAAAAAATCGTACCGAAAAATATCGCATTTTCGCAATTTTCGGCCGAAAAAAACATGCTATTTTCATAAAAAAATCCTGAAAAAAGTTACACTTTTATTGAAAAAAGTAAAAAAAACATGTACAGAGTCAAATAGACACATTTAGATCCCAAGATCATCATAATTTTCACTGTAAGAGCCCTTAGAAGCAAAGGAAGGCCTCATCTGGCAGCTTAGGGCTTTGGCCAGAATGTGTTTGTGCCTTGATTCGAGTCCATAAACAGTATGGGAAGCTTCAGATGTCAGCTTCACGGCCCTTTCAACACTCTGAGAATGTGAAGACAGATCAGGTAGCTCCAGCTTGGTGCCATTCAGCAATGCTTCTTGAAGCTCCTGGTCAGAAAAGTCTTCTGTGAGAGCAGGTTCACAGATGCCACTTTGAGAAAGGTTGATTAGTTCTGACCAGTGGGTAGCTTCAATATTGATGGCTGTGATCTTCTTCAGCCTCTTCTTGGCTGGCTTCCCACTTCTGAAAGAATAATAATTAATTTATTTTTTATTCCAGTTTAAGATTTAATCCCTATTAGTCTCAGAATTGCTGATTTAAATTAAACTTAAATTAAAAAAAAAAACCCGAGTTCTATAAATCCCCATAATCGAATTTTTTTTCAGAAAGAAGGTAAGATTATTTCCATTATCAGAGGGGAAGGGGGGAATTGGGATAAAAAAATGTGAAAAAAAATTCGATTATGGGGATTTATAGAACTCGGGCCTTTTTTTATTAAATAAATCCCCATAATCAAATTTTTTTTTCACATTCTTTTAAATTAATAAATGCTTACCTGAAGGACAGAATTTTCTTGAGAGCAGCTTCTCTCACTTCCAAGTCATCAGACTTCATCATGGAGTACAGCACATTCTCGGGCAGCAAGGCAAAAGCATTTTACTTCAGGTTCTTGAAAGCAACACCCTGGATTTCTTCAGACTGCTGCTTGATCCTTTGGATCATGTTGAAGATGTACAGCTGCTGATTGTGGAACTTGCTGTCCCTTTTGATCTCAAACCAACTGACTGTATACACTTCCACAATGAACTTGATGGCCTGTTAAAGCTTATTCTTTAGTTCTGAAGGGTAAGCACCTCTGGTCCACAGACACATCAATCTAATTGACAAGTGCAAATTATGTGCTGTGTTTGACAATTTTCTTTCTTGCACTTCACAGCATTGTCATCACAGGGACGAACAGGTAGCTTACAGGTGCAAGCAGAAATGTCAAAAAGTTTATCCAGCTTTTCCTCCAGATTCTGCTCCTGGACTGTAGAAAGAGATTTCCTGTTTATCTCTTTTGCTTTCTTGAAGCACACTTTATCCACCAATTTCACTACATAATATTCCTCATACAGGGGCAGCCGCGGGTTCACTGCCTGCCAGATCTCAATCACATCCTTTGCTATCATTTTAGCAATATCATAGTCTTTCAAGTTCGGGTGGCTGTTTTGGAGGAAATAACTGTACTGAATAACTTGGCGGAGGGTAGGAGGCTCTGTTTCATCCAAAGGGGAAGGCTGGCCACTGAATTTTTTGGCACTATCACTTCGAGTTAACACTGCAGACCCGTTTTTTACCCATTTTTATGAAATATCTGAAAATAAACACAATTAAATGAACGCATCATAAAATAACTTAATTTAATACACATTTTATAGGTAAATATCATTAAAATATACAAAATAATACACTAATAAACATCTATAATGCATTTAAAATAAGTTTCATGCATCGTTTTGTTAAAAAAGCCAAATTTTAATTGATTATTTTGATGAAATAAGGTCCGATATTTTGTTTGTTTACATTGCGCGAATGCCGCGCGCGCGATTTTACGCGTAAAATTCGGCAATTTTACAACTTAAAAATAATTAACAATCCTCAAAAAATACAATCATTTTCACAAATATGAGTTGGTGCAACCTTTTTTATACATTAATACCTTTCTATCTAGACTAGTCCCAGATCACAGTTCCAAAATCAACCTATCCTAAATTGGTGGGACCCACCAGTTTTTCAGGCGCACCTACGGGGTACGGATTGTTCTTCATCACGTAGGGGTATAAAGAGCAGAAGTCGTAGTAATGGAGTTTCACGCCCTCCGAGGGCGGAAAGGATAGCTTGAATGGGTTTGTACGCTCTCCAAACAAGCTGTCATCGCATTTGAGGGGGTCCAGCATCATTGAACGCTTGATGGCCCTTATTTCTTCACGGTACTGGTCATCTGTTTCCATCCGTGCATCATACTCATTACGGTGTGTCAATTTTGTCAATTTTTTTCAAATCAATTTTGTAGTGAAAATATAGTGTCTTTTCATGTCAAAACTTGAAATTGGCCAACCAAAATGAAATAAAATAAACCTTACCTACATCAATTTTACCTTAAAGTTTCAGAAATTGACTCTTTTACGAAATAATAGGACATAAATTGATTAACTATTCATCTGTCACAGAATTATCCCACTGATCGCATATGGAGTGTTTTCAAGGTCATATAGTTGTTGTACAATGTACAAGTCACAACATGAATAGAACTGTCCCTCACTCTCAGTCCTCAGTTGCCTCTTAGATGTCATAGACGGTGGTTTGCTGTTATTGCTCTTGTACCTACTTCATAGTTATTCTACTAGACGAATACTACAGTTTAACTGTAAGTATGGATTATTGATTATTACAATTATTTATTATTATCATATTCTTCTGTCTCATTATGTTGTAATCCCATGAAATATTTTTTTATTGAATTTTAGAACATCGAATAACTAAACTTTGAAACATCGTAATTGATATAACATACTTAAATGTTTTTCTTTCTTTTCAGATATTCCTAAGATGCCAAAATTGAAGACAAGAGGTCAGTCGTCATGCCACTTGAGCCTGTTAGTCGGTACAGGCAAGGAGCTTCCCGTATCAGAACTACCAACAGTGCGAGACATGCTGAGACTAGGGTTACTCCTTCGTGAACAAAATACAAAGGATAAAAGGAACTACACAGAGAAAGAGCTCATAAGGGACATGATTCCCCCTCTTCTGCATCAGTGGAAAAAAGCTAATGTGTTATTCAAACCACCTGTACTCAATCAGTATAGAACTATTGAGCTAAAATTAACAAAGCTGTGGCACAAAGCAGTTGAGACATCACTTGGTAAAGGAAAACTAGCAAAGAAAAATAGATTTCTGCACACACTTGATACTCTTCTTGACATTTCTAACTGCCAGTTTCTCCCTCATGCAGAAGAGAACCTCACCCTCACACTGATTGTCGCTGTCCTCGTGAGAAGAAGATCCCTGTTTTGGAGCTAGCTTTCATAAAGGCGCAGAGAACAAAGGAAGGAGGCCAAGGAAGTTTGCAGATTGGTTCGGCAGATTATTCAGAAACCAAAAAACAGATTGATATTGCTAAGAAAAAAGAGAAAATCCGAGAGAGGGAAGAAAAAGAAGAGTGAAGAAGCCACCTAAAGAGATGAAGAGCTCTATCAAGAGGCTTCTCACTTCTTTGAAAGCTCTTCAGATGAACAGAAAGAAGCAACATCAGATGATAGCTCCAAAATGCCATCTGAACCTTCGCCGAAGAGAATGAAATACAACACTAAAGACATCTCAAACATTGCCCTTGCCAGTATTCGCCACCATACGGGGCTACGAGAGACTGCAGAGATTGCCACTGCCGCTTGGATAGATGCAGGCCTCATCAGCCGAGAGGATACATCCTTAGTGATGATCATAATAAGATAAGAAGAGCACAAGAAAAAATAATGAAGGAAATATCTGATCAGCATGAAAAAGATTTGAAGGAGGAAGCTCTCTCTTGCCTTTTGTTTGATGGAAGAAGAGATGACACAAAAGTTCCCCTAGAGGTAGAGGGAATGGACAGAAAGTTTCCTGGTCTCATCAAAGAAGAACACTACTCTGTGTGTTCCGAACCTGGTGGCCGCTATTTGTTTCACTTTGTTCCTGAAGCAGAAGTAGAAGGCAAGAAACATGCAGAGGCAATTGCTGATCAAATAATATGTTGGCTTCAAGAAAGAAGACTTGACAGTTCACTGCAGGCCGTTGGTGGAGACTCAACTGCGGTGAACACTGGATGGCAGGGCGGTGTTATGACGCATTTAGAGAAAAAACTTGGAAGAAGGCTTGTTTGGATTGTATGTGATTTGCACACAGGGGAACTACCTCTTTGTCGTCTCATCCAGGAACTTGATGGTCCTACAAAGAGCAACAACAAGTGGTCAGGCCCCCTTGGCAACATGCTAGATGAAGCAACGGAATTAGAAATAAATACAAAATTTCCAAAGGTCGAAGTAGGCCCTCCCCTTCCAGTGTTGTCTGAAGAACTTATCAAAGACCTCAGCACGGATCAATCTTACGCTTATCGTATTGTTCAAGCAATCAGATCAGGAGAGTTGCCTCAAAATCTGGCTCTCTTGGAGATTGGAACCGTAAGTCACAGTCGTTGGTTAACTACAGCGATTCGTTTCTGCAGGGTTTGGGTTTCCAAACATGCACTGAAGGGCAAAATGCTACAGAATTTGATGTTGATTGTTGAATTTATTATTGGGTTTTATCTTCCTCACTGGTTCAATGTAAAACTTAATCCAATGTGGATGGAGGGGCCCAACCACATCTTATTTCAATTACAACTACTGAGAACCCAAAGGAAAGTAGTGGCGGACATCGTGTTACCTGTGGTGAGAAGGTCCGCTTGGTATGCTAGGCCAGAGGCAGTTTTGCAAGCAATATTCTGCAGCCAATGTACCAAAGAGCGAACTGAGGCTGTGGAAATAATTCTAAAGCTTAGAGAAACATCACTAGATGATGACCAGCTGGGAGACTGCTCTGTTCAGACAAGGAAGGTACCTCCGATAAACGTCAATGCCACGAAATTGTCAGAATTAGTTAACTTGAGTTCGGAAGTTTTGGAGCCACCACTGACAACATGTATACAAACAAAGATTTAACACAACTTAAAGAGGCCCCAATGCAAGTGCCAAAGTGGCCTTCTCACACTCAGAGTGTGGAGAGATGTGTGAAAATGGTCACAGAAGCAGCTAGTCAAGTTTACAGTCACGAGAGGCGAGAAGGCTACATCAAAGCGCAAGTAGCAAGCCGAATGCTGATGTCAAGGAACCGCAGCAAAAAGGACATGACTGAATTGGTTACTTTCAAATAAAGACTCTGAATGATATCTTATTGCCACTTTAAATGTTGATGGGATGTTTGTGCACATTTGTTATTTTGTTACGAATTTACGGAAAAATGGAATTTTTGAATTAAAATTGATGTAGGTAGTTATTTTTTATTGTTTTTGAAGCAAGGATATTATTTTGTATGCCAAATGATTACATTAAATTGCTACCAAATCACATGATTTTCAATTTAGTCATTTCACCCCCAAAATTGACACACCCTAATACTCATGCTCCCACATGATCTTGTGAGTGAACTGGGAGCCTATAAGTTGATCGCGGTTACGGGTCCATGCGAGGATCTCGGCGGGCGATCTTCTATGGAGGTCCCCTGTGATGGCACACTCAGCGCGCGGGCATCCATGCCACCAGCAGCCGTTAAAAGGAATACACAATCTTCTCACCAGTGGCTAGACCCTCACTTAGGCCATCAACCCAAAAAACACGACCTTTGACCTTAACGGGTACTTCACCCGTGTTGCGGGCGTGTTTTATGTATACCCGGTCTGTTGCTGTAGGTGTATGAGCCAGTAAATAGCCTTGTGCCCATAGCTGCGTGGGTTGTTTCTGTGAATGATTACCAGTGTTGGGCACTAAAGCGTTAATCCGATAACAGTTAATTAACGAAGTTAACTTTTTTTAACGGACTATTAACGGAAGTTAATTTCCATTTATCGTTATCGGACCAGTTAACTTCCGATAACTCGATATTTAGTCTGTTAAAGTCCGTTAACACGTTAACTGCGAGGAGTCATTCACGGAAGATCACCGCTCCGCGAATGAATTCAAACCGCCATAACTTCAGTCTGCCAATTCCGTCCTCTGCCGCAGTGGAACGGCTCTTCTCTCTCGGCAAGGACATCCTGAGGCCCAAGAGTTCAAGACTGGCAATTGGGCCTAACTTTGAGAAGTTGGTCTTTCTGAAGGGCAACCAGCACATTGTGTCATCGTCTTTAATAAATGTGCCTAAAATTTAATTTTACCTTTCAGTTCCCGCCATAATAATTCTCTGGTAAATTAAAATTTAGTTAATGGTTAGTGGTTACAAGGGTTTCAAAACATGTAATCAGTACATTTTTTATTAAAAATAAAAAAAAAGTTATTAAGCAAAAAAGTTGCAAAACTTGATAAAAATACAGTTAAATACCTATTTATTGTTGGATTTTGCATAAATAAACATTTTCTATGGGTTTTAAAGCTTTTTTCCTTGATTTTTTTAAATGTTAGTAAAGAAATAGTTATCATTAACGGATTATCGTTAACTTCCGTTAACTTTGTAGTAAAGTTATCGGATTATCGTTATCGGAGTTAAAAATTGGGGTTAACGGATTATCGTTATCGAAGTTAACTTTTTGGTTAACGGTGCCCACCACTGATGATTACTAGGGTGTCTTTAGGCATGAATTAATTCTTGAACACTGTAAAACATAATGAGGGGATCGTGGTCGCGACTTGCAACGGATAGCATTAGAAACGGGCTATGTACAGTGCTTACAAGAAGTCTCACGCCTCTGTCTCGTCCCAAGCTAGTCTGTTAGGTATAAAATGGGCGGTCCTTATGGCAGCGGAGGTGTGTTCGAATTGGTGCACAAATTGCTCTAACCCCATCATTGACGTCCACATTATCTTTATGTTGATCACTCTATCTATTTATATATAGAGACATACTGTATATAGATATATATAGAGTATGCAGGGGATAACGTGTCTCAGTCCCAGCTATGGTATTTGTCTTATAATTAACAGTCCCAAGCGCAAGTTACGTTAACACCTCCACATAAACTACCCTGGACTAAAATAACATACGTGAAGCCCTTACCCAGAAGCCATTTAAAAGGTGTGATTTAAAAGCTCTCTCTCTCTCTCTCTCTGATCACACCGCATCCCATCAGAGGTCTTCAGCAGGGACATCAGCAATGTATCCATATAACGTTAATAATAACCGAAACTCTGGAAAAATATACTCTCTGCCTTCCGCTCTATCCCGAATCCTTTTCTCTTAGTAACCTCTTAATACAAACTAATCTATCATATTTTGCGACTTTTTAACTCTGGTAGAATTCCATTCCATTCCTATAGTGTAAGAGATACTTAAATTCATGTGTGTATTATGTCATATGATGTGCGTAATAAATAATCATTTTTAAATAGTTGGAGCGTTTAAGGTCATCTGTAATAATCTATAGACTACCCCTCAAGGCCACTCTCAACACTTAGATTCCCATAAGACACAGGCGTCTTCAAGTAACATGAATGCGTAGAGATCTAAGGTGTTAGATTCCATATTATATAATTTATGTGCTAGGTTTAAGAACGCTGGCATTGAAGGAGGGGGGGAAGGGACAGTAAAAGCGATAATAGGTTTAATGAAGGAAGTGGAATGAGGATGGAGGTAAGCGTTGCTATGTCGAAGGAAACGAGGTTGGGTGGGGAATTACGAAGGGAGGAAGAAAGGGAGCCAGAGATTATTAATCTAATTCTGCCACCACGTTCTCCTGATATGAATCCGATTGAAAACCTTTGGGTAATGATGATTAACGAATAGGAGCAACGCAATGAAAGAACATTTGAAGCACTTTTATCTCACACGAGGAATAGTTGGCAGAGCTTACGTCGAACACCAAACATTCCCTACAATCTGGCCTCTTCTATGCCGCAACGATTGCAAGAAATTGTTGATGCCGGAGGAAGCTATACGAAATACTGATGTTAAAGCCATGACGTAAATGTGTATCGAATATATATTTATGTTAATATATAATTTTATTATATTTTTATGTTTGACATCTATAAAAGTATATATTGTGACCATGAAAGAACTTTACTTATCCTTAGTTAGAATCTTTTCTTGCAATGTCTACGCTCGTGGAGATGATAATATATGCATTGTTGAAACAAACTATGAGAAGGTAATAGTTTCGGGAAAAAATAAAAACTGGCAACATCGAGGCCATCACATGATTATGGGAATTGTCATATGATATGCTACCAATAAACTCTTACATACTACTATATACAGTATACTATATTACATAATAATTACGATGAACAAATCAAATGCAAATTTCTCTGATTCACGGCCCACCAGTCTTGCTTTAGACTAATGACTTTCATAAGATGGAAAAGGTTTAACATAGTTCGCTTAATAGGTTACCACTTAAAACAGTGGATAAACTATCTATTAGTGAGACGACCGTGACTTCCTCGAAATGCGAGCGCGTGAGAGGTTCACTGAGAAATTTGGTCATTAGATTCTTCACGTACGATATGTATCACAAACAACAATATTGACAACAATTACTTGATATCAGTCATTGCATTTGAGCAAATAATTTAGACCTGCGTCAAAATAACTAGGTATCATGCCATGATTTGGGATATTTGCCGAATTAGTCGTTCTCTATTATGATGACTAGGATTGCTCCATAACCATCCCAACATCCCGAAACTTGGTCATTCTGCTTCTTAATCATTTGTATTTTAAACACTAAAATGTAGCAGAAGTGACGTAATAATGGACGTCATTGATTGGGTTAGAGCAGTTATGTGCACCAATCCGAACACACCTCCGCTGCCATAAGGACTGCCCATTTTATACCTAACAGACGAGCTTGGGACGAGACAGAGGCGTGAGAGTTCTTGTAAGCACTGTACATCCTTCTAAAGGCCCGGAAACATACCCTAAGAACACGCACATCATTCACGCAATAACGTCCACATTCATTAGCTATATTGTATGCACTAGCTTCATTAAAACTGTTGTAGTAGTGGTCAAAATCTTCACGCTCACTATCACTCATGTCGGTGTAGTTAAAGTAATGTTTGGGTGGAGGTAGTCCTACGTAATTCAAAGTTTCGTTAGTGAAGAATGTGTAAGGGAAATACCCTTTTGAAACTTCAGCGGCTAGACCCATGACCTTGGGTAGCTTTAGTAATTTACAAGGTGTGAACAGCAGGTTGTCTTTAAACTGTACATTACCTCTTGTCTGCCTCTGTATTAGTTTGTTGCCTCTTTTCAAGGGATCACCTGTAAATATCGCACATGACTCATGTTCAAGCAACTCCTTATAAAGGAACTGTGTGTCAAATTTCGCACCGTTATGGGCAAGAATATACACAGTCATTTTTTTTAACTTATCCGCTAACTTGACAATATAGGATACAAAGAGTTTCACAGGGCTGCCGAGTGCAGTCGTTTTTAAAACGTTTGTCCGTTTTCCACATTTGTGGCACTCGCTACACTCAATCTCCATGTACTCATCACAGATAGTCTGACTTACAAGTAAATGTGGAATAACCTCTTTGGTTTCAGCGTTCGTGTAAGTTTCTATATCGTAGTACACGGTTATACAAGGGCTATTTTTAGGCTTAGCATCTTTCATATAACATACATACTTCACTACATCCGCCTTATATTTTTTATGACATGTAGAACAGTGAATTTTATCGCATTTATGTTTGAAATTCCCCCAATTATCCATCATATGAAACATACCGCACTTACAAATCCTCATTTTCCTGCAAGTGCCAATTGATTTATGGAGTTCAAAGCATTTATTATTGAAAAATGTACGTCTAATCACATTACATTCTCTCTTCTCGGTTTCAAATTCACGACTTTCACATTTGGGGCTTTTACACTGCTCACATACCATGTAGCAATCCTTACAATGTTTCACCATATCATCAGCAAACTCGAGACATCCCTTACGCAAATCATGATGCCTTCCATATTTTCGACTTTTATCATAACTGGCGATGTTCCTGACAATCCCAAAATAAGTGGAGGTCTTGTAGGATCTTTCACCCTAATTTTAAAAACATACACAGTCCTACGACGATTATCCATTCCAAATACGACAATACATGCACTGAATTCCTGCTCGGCCCTTCATAGTTCTTCAGGACCCATATTACACAAAAACTCAAGCTTACAATCTGAAGCCAGTTTACGGGCACGCTGCACAACCGTTGGCTGCCAAATTTTTTGCGTCCATGTATTTAGCACAGTGAACATATGAGCTAAGATTATTGCTATAAAGCTACAACCACGATTGACGTTTAAATGCCTTCTGTAAATAACCGGAGAATTGAAATTAAGAGTATAAGGTGTGGCACTATGACCCGCAACCCTGAATACTCTGTCAATATCTACCATGAAGTTGTCCATATTGAAGACTGTACTACTTTGAGAGGCCTGCATTATACGGCCCAAGATATATTCTATGTCAACAGCAGCCAAACGTCTGAACGGTATTTCTACCCAAAAATCATCTCCGTCCCCGTCATCTGACCCGAACCTGAAGAAAAACCTCGTCCGGACTTCACGTTCATCGCGGTTCTGAAGGACAAACTCCACAATACGTTCAACTACGCGTCGCAGTCCGTTGGTATACAGGGATACAGGTTCAACCCTGAGCACGTACCGACTTCTAGTCAGGGCATGGGTGGGGGTAGCGGTGCGCACCAACTCAAATGTTATACCATCCTCCACAGTATGAAAAGCTTTGAACTGTCGCATGCTACAGGTGTCGCTAGTGAGGGTTCGTCAGCGGGGAAGGTTTCTGTAGGTACACGGCCATCGGGTTCATCTGTGATATCGATGATGGGGGGTTGTACATCGTCGTCATTCACGGTTCTGTGGAGAAGAAAAACAAAATATAATGAACAGCACTCAAAATTTGTAATATTTTGTAAATGACCCACTTAGGGGTGTGACGTGTTAGAGACGGACTCTGTAGAAAAATTCAGGTTCCAAGCCCCTCCATATGTATTATATCTGGCCCTACAGGATGTGAAAAAACTGTATTTATGCTTAGAATCATTAAAGATAAGGCGGAGATGTTCTTAAAAAATTGTGCATAAAGTAATATGGTGCTATTCGACATATCAGTCAGTGTTCAACGAGTACTAAGATGAAATTTTGTTCCACAAAGGTGTATATGACGTTAATTCGTTAAAAGGTAATGAACATACAGTTATTGTAATTGACGATCTCATGTTCGAAGTGGATAAAACGTTTGCCGAGACATTTACAGTGTTCTCCCACGATTTTAACATAAGCGTATTCTTCATCAACCAAAATCTATTTTTCAAAAACAGATACATGCGCGATGTTTCGCTAAATACATAATATCTTGTCTTATTCGCACAAAGTGAAGATGTGTCACAAATTGGGATATTCGCCAACCAAATGTTCCCGAATCAGCGTAAGGAGTTTTCGGAGGTTTATAAAGAAGCCACAAGTCAGCGTTCTGGATATTTGCTTTGTGACCTTCACTCGCGAAACACGTTTAGGGTGCTTCTAAGAACGAATATATTCCCAAACGAACCTGAAGCGGTGTATATTCAAGAATGACAAATAGGCTGAAGAAATATCGTGAATTAATAAAAATCTATCAACGATTGCCCCGGGCACTGCAACAGATGTTTTTTAAAAATATCGACTCTGGCTTTTTAAAATGCATCTGTGAAATCTGTCTTAATCTTATAAAGGTGGTAGTGATTCCGCACGAGTTGTATGCTTCATTGCAAAGTTCAAAGATTCCACACACGGCTCTAGAACCCGGTAAAAGTAGGCTCAAAAGAATAGAAAGCGAGTTGCTAGCTCTATTAAACAGAGAAAAGTCACCTGATGAGAAAAGTCTCTAGTACCAAGAGGCTTTGCAGAAATTTCTCCATGAGTACAAAGATTATAAGAATCCGACAGAGCTCCCCGTTGTTATTAGGCACAGCGCGAGCAGTGCTGAGCATGGCAACACAGGACCTGGACCCGACGTTAGAGATGACCAACCAAAGAATAACAGAAAACAACACATCGAGCATGTATTAAAAAGCAGTCTCCCACATACATTGAGGAATAAAGGCTAAAGTCTTTATAATCTATTGAGTGAGGACCCCATCTTACAGTGGGCCGATACAGACGAGGTCATTGTTGAAGGAACAAGGGTTCAAGGATCCAACATCATTGACATTGTTCAAGATCTGGTGAGAAAGTGGGACAGGCCCTCACGAATAGGATGGAAGCATATCAAAGCAAGACTACAACAAATAAATGTCTCCAAAACATTGATAGGTAATCTGAATATGTTAAAAGACCTGGATCAAGTCTCGCATGTGTCACAACTGAGTACGCCATCGCCTCCCAGCAGCAGCGTCTCTGAAGAAGAGAAAGAAGAGAACAAACGGCCAACCTTATCCAAGTGTCTCTAAAATACGCAAATGGCTAACATATTAAATAAACGTTATTATGACATTTCTCACCCCGCCTCCTATGGGGCGTTAATAAACTGTACAGAGGTGTTTACGGAGTAGGGAAAAAAGATGTTGAGAGGTTTTTGCGGGAGCAGGACGCTTATACACTTCATAAACCGGTGAGAAAAAGGTTTAAAACGGCCAAGACAACAGCGGCTTCGATTGAATCTATTTTGCAAGCGGATTTAACAGACATGCAAAGATATTCAGTGTATAATGACGGATACCGCTACATCCTATTCATAATAGATGTATTCTCTAGATATCTGTGGATAATTCCAATGAAAAATAAATCGCCTGAAACAGTTGCTAAACCGACCAAAACGTTGATGTTTAAAGAAGATAGGGTTCCTGGCTATGCTTGTACAGATATGGGGAAAGAATTTATAGGTGGCGCTTTTCTGAACATGCTGACAGAATTTAATATCAGTTACTACACTAGCAGTTCTATACATAAGGCCTCTTTAGCTGAAAGTGTTCAACGTACCATAAAGGAACGAATGCATTGCTATTTTACACATAAAACACATACAGATATATAAACGTTCTCGGGTCATTGGCGTCGTCATACAACCGTTCACACCATCATACGATTGGCACAACTCCTAACAAAGTTTTAGAAAGAGGTACGCGTCCAGAGGTGAGAAGAGCTGGAGCAGCGCCACTACACTCTACACATTTCAAAATCAATGATTACGTAAGGCTATCACTTTCGGGAAATAAATTCGCGAAGGGATTTGAGCAAGGATGGACACGTGAGATTTTTAAAGTTAGTGCTACGAGACCTGAAGGCGAGATAATGAAGATTTGAATGGGGAAGACATCGCTGGAGGCTTTTACCGCGAGGAGTTGAAGAAAGTGACATTTAAGTTAGAAAAATGTGTGTTTAAAATTGAAAAAAATTTAGGCAGCAAAGGTTCAGGAAAGAGAAAAATGTACCTGATGAAATGGCTGGGTTACCGAGAAAGTTTAAACACCTATATAAAAGCTGCTGCAATAATGAAGCTTAAATAGTATGCAACATGGCTCCTAGCTACTTCTATGTCACACTCCCGTCCTCTTCTTCTCTCTTTGTACATCCTAACAACATCCTGGCCAACTTTGTGACAGAACTCCACGGACCCATTGAATTGGAGCGTGATTCATATGAGGTAGGTTTATGTGAACTCCAGTTAGTCACCAAATTTTTAACTCTTGAAAATGAGCAAATCATATTTCTGATCCTTAGAAGAATCGATGAGTACGAAAAATTAGACATAACCTTAGACAATACTATGCGATCAGTCCTGTTCGGTGGGGCAGTACTATAGCACAAATGTATCGCTAGGAATCGGCCATTATGATACAGCCATGGACATTGTGACGGGGTTAAACAAGAGTCTTGAAAAGTCGTACCTGACAAACGATTTACTTTTTGAAGTCGTAAACATAGACACGCCTGCATGCACATTGAAGTTAAAATCAACGCTTAGTAGAAATATTAAAGATAAAGAGCTGTTCACAATTGTGGCTGAGGGCCGATATAGCGCAGCTCTCCAAAGAGATACCTTTCACGAGGCACAGCATGACTTGTCCAGCTTAATGTATCATTGAAGATGGAGAAATTGGGTGAAAGCTCTCCATCCCCAGACATGTGCTATATTTACAGCAATATCGTAGAGCACCAATTTGTTGGGGACACCCAGGCGCGCTGCTGCGCATTGCACACATCCCCAACCATAGAGGGAAAAGTTTGAGCATTACATATGACAAGCCCCATTATGTGAATGTTGCGACTAATCTATTAACCAACATCTCGATATATATAAGAACGATTGAGGGAAAAAATTTCCCATTCGGTGATGGGAGCTTAACAGTGAAACTACACTTTCTTCGTTTATAATGACCCGAAGGCCATTCACATCAAGTCTATCGAGGGTGAGATATCAGCGTGGGAGTGGGCTTGGATCCATTTTTTCACCATACTACGCACCGCTGTCCCACTGTTGAAGAGGGCGTAGATACCTAGGGAGGAAGGCGTTACAACAGGTTTTAACGCGGCAGAAGACATAATGGGTGGAACTAACCTAAAGAAGCTCTAAAAAAACATTTAAAACGTACACGGGACGAAATCATCAAAGATGCAAAGAGAAAAATGCGTGGTGGCGGAAAGAAGAGAGCTGCCAGGAAGAAGGGGTTACCATCACGTGGCGCTAAACGTAAAAGGAAATAAAAAAAGAAGTGCTCTAAGCGTATGAACCTATGGCTGATCATTTTTTTAACTGATATAAGCTGAGGACACTACTCTCACGAATCATAGGCTGATTAGTTGTCGAGAGAGGTGGTACTATTTCTGACTCGTCATGGCGCGTTTCATCCATCCGTGTAGTTCACAATGCTGTAAATCGGAACTGTCCCTCTTTGATATGCCCCCACTCAGGTCTCTATTGAGCATAGCGACTTTATTACAATTAACCCATTAAACACAATTAGTTCGCCGAGTGCCCCTATAGAATTCGTGATACCCAGCTCAGGCCCTTACTTTTTTGACCCGAGCTGCATGCACATGTACGCTAAACTGCGTATAGCCCATTCAGATGGAACGGACTGCGATGATAGTTACTCTGCATACCCTGAAACCAACTTTTACACTCCATATTCAGCCAGTGTGAGGTGTATTTAAATCAGGTTAACATCTCGGCAGGAACGGGGTATTATCACCTACGAGCCTATCTGGAAAATGTCCTCAACTTTTCAAAAGAAGCGAAGGACACCTTTTTAACCGCCGAGGGCTATTATCAGACTAAAGATGAAATGGTATAAAGGATAAATTTAAAAATTCTAAAAAAAGATATACGAGTGTTTTGGACGTCTTCATACAGATTTCACATTCCAGGAGAAACTGCTTATGAACGGCATCGATCTGAACTAAAGCTCAACCGCACGAGTCCTGAGATCTGCATAAATCTGGGGTCTGATCAAGAAGAGGGCGCAAACCCGTTGTGATTCACATAATGGAGACGTATTTGCGTGTATACGCCGAGTGAAATTAAGTTCAAAACAAATAGAAATTGAGAAAGACTTAATACACGCCACAGTAAAATACCCAATTAACAGGGTACAGATCAAACTATACACGGTGCCCGCCGGGTTGGCCTCGAAGCAACTAGAAAACGTGGCCCTTGGAGTTCTACCTAAAAGGATATTAATTGGAATGCAGGACCACGCCTCGACGAATGGAAAATATAAAAAGAGTGCCTTTAAATTCGAGAATTTCGGCCTTAAAAATATACTCTATACGTAAATGGCATCGCTTTGGAGGGACTATGATACGACTACTCATCAGACGCTGTGTTCCCGCTCTGCGCGAGAGCTTATAGTAGTCTGGCTCATAATACAGGTGCATGTGACGAGCTTGGGTTTGGCGTAACGCAGAAAGAATTTGTCGAAGAATTTAACATTTATTCATTTGATATTACCCTGACTTGTCTGCTGGCGTAAATACGCACTTAAGTCCACAACAGAGTGGGAATATCTCAGTCAGGTTGGAATTTGCCAAGCCTATAGACGCTCCTATTAGTGTACTCGTGTACCTCGAATCACAAGCTCTGATAGAAGTTGACCGTGTCAGGAACGTGGTCACAAACTTTTAAAATGGACGCAAATACACTCCAGAGAGTAATGAAAAGTGACCGAATCACACGCTCCAAATTTATTGGTGTGTTTGCGAAGAATGAAATATTGAAATTGCCAACTACGAGAAACTAGTACGGGATTATCGTGAACACTGACATTGTGGGGGGTGAGGGGATTCATCGGTTTGCAATCTATTTTAAAAATAGGGAAAATGTACTATTTTGATTCACTCGGCACTCAGCCCTGGAATGGTCCTGTGGTTGTACAATTTATCGAGCAGATACATGTACCTGAGATTGTATGGAACCAGTACCGTTTTCTAGGATATTATAGTAACACGTGCGGCATGTATTGCATTTCATTTCTCATGCACATGTCACGTGGGAAGGGATTTATAAATTTTTAAAAATTATTCCATTTGTGCGGCACTGAAATGAATGATAAAACGTATGCAGACAGATAAAAAAAGGTTACCATATGTGAGCACCCGCTGTATTGTGTAAAGGTGTATATCTATATTGTGTAGAAGCCTATTTGTCGCCATTAAGACTTATTTAATGGACACTGGTTCCGCTTTGTTAACATGATTAGTTCATGCTGAATCAAATAAAGTTAAGTAAAAATAAATTAGTTTAATTAAAGAGATACAATAAAGGAAAATCTCGATTTGGACGCCAGGCAAATTGTAATCACAAAGCAGATATCCTGATAGGTTTCAGAAGTAAGATTAGCTGGGTGTGCTATGCTTTTTCTGCCTGCAACGGGTCTCGAGCCCGCAGACAATTCTTAAGAGTTTTGGTAATTTTAAAAACCTATCTCTAAAACTTTCCGTAAATTATCGAGAAATGTGCAACTAAAGCCACACCATATATATATGCCGAAATAACCGCGAAAGAAACAGAGAATGAGACAATAATTAAAATTATTTTTCAAAACGCATTTATTGTGGCCTTTTATAAATTAACACTGATTGAAACGTTATACATAGGCCGAGAATAAAGCACAAACTATTTTTCAAAACGTATTTACTATGGCATTTCATATGCTAACACTTAATGAATAGCGGTGTATATATAATCACAAATTAAACAATTACATCTATGCAAAGTCGTTAGCGGGAAAATCGTTCTCGCTGCCACAAATTTCTGCAATGGATTGCGTTGAAAGTAGGGCGTTCCCTTCCACAGCGTTAAAAGGTGGAGCGCAGCTGTTGGGTAGAAATCTTCATCTTCAAACAATTCGGGAGAGTTGTAGAACGACTCTTGACTCAAGGTTAGGTATTTTAAAAGCACTGAGCGAAAAAAACGACTGAAATGGAAGCCTGTGATGAAAATGCCCCCTTTTATAGAAGGGTCGTAATTGTGAACATCCCACAGTACCTGATTCGCGAGCTTCCTATTGGCTATCTGTGAATTTTGGGCGACACATAATGCGTGAGTGATGCCATTCACTGGCTGCCCCGTGAAATCTGGGGCGTGTCAAATATTCCAATTCGTAGAGAGAGAAATGCGTTGTTTTTTTATCTTTTATTCTGCCCCGATGATATGATGATATGATGGGGAATTTTAACGTTTGATGAGCAATCATTTATACGAAGAACTTAAAGAGGTTGGAAGATAAGTTTGTAAATGAATTTATTGTACCTCATCTAAAATAGGTTCGGAAAAATTTATTTCCTCTGAAATATAAAACGTCACACACTGGAAGGTAATTTCAGAAACAATTATCCATGAAGGAAAAATCATCAGTGCGCGAAGTTCGAGACAATTCTCCCAGCTGTAAAAGTTTATTGGGGCCCAGGTTTCGCGAACGATACAATAAATCAATTTAAAAAAAATGACAGAGTATTCCGAGTTGCGGGTCATTAAGTCGAAGTTATACTGCCTTACCTTCTCTCCATTTCCCTCAAGCTTTACACTCCAACTTAGCCCTACTTTTAAACGATATATATATATATATATATATATATATATATATATATATATATAAGAGAGAGAGAGAGAGAGAGAGAGGGAGAGCGCGAGAGAGAGATTTGTACATATATAGGATCACCTTTGCTTTCGATGGCTACGGCTGGAATTGTTCATTCTGACGAAGGTCAAACTTTTCACCCCGCTCTAGACCTCTAGACCTACGGTTTAATGGAGATATATATATATATAAGAGAGTTACAAGCAGTTACAAGGAAAAGAAGTACCTCAAGAGGCCTTGCGGCCCATACCGAGGAGGTACCAATGGCAATCGGTGCCAGGGAAAATTTTCTACACACTCAAATAGCGTGCAAGATTTGGTCTAACCTTTTCTTGAACTGATCCATAGAGGAACTGTTCACAACTTCTGAAGGTAAACTGTCCCACGTGTCACAGATCTTATAGGGAAAGTAATTCCCACACACACTAGTCCTAAACCGTTTCAAATCCAACTTCCAACCATTGTTGCGAGTTGGGTTATCATTTAAACTAAACATGCTTCTAAAATCGACATCGTTGAACCCGCGTAACAGCTTGCAAACCTCGATCAGTTGACCGCGCAGCCTCCGAGTTTCCAGCGAAAACAAGTTCAGGGCGCGTAAGCATCGATTGTAGCCCATATGCCTAACGGAAGGGATTAACTTTGTGGCCCTCGCCTACACTCGCTCCAGCCTCTCAATATCTTTCCTGAGGGTGGGCGACCAGAACTGCACAGCATACTCCAGGTGCGGCCGAACCAGGGAATTGTACACAGAGAGCACAATCTCCTTGTTTCGAGAGTGAAATTGCCTCCTGATATAACCCAACAGCTTCTGAGCTTTCTTTTCCATCTCTACGCACTGTTTCGTAAACCTAAGGTCGCTATAATTAGCACACCCAAGTCCTTTTCCAAATCAGTCGCCTCGATATTACTCCCCAACATCGAATAGTCGGACTTGGGATTGGCATAGCCAATGTGCATCACCTTGCATTTACCCAAGTTAAACGGCATTTGCAATTTTTCGGACCACACTCCTATCCTACCTAGGTCCGCACGCAGTTGCTCGATCGCTTCGGGCGTCCCAACATTGGCCCCAAGCTTGGTGTCATCAGCGAATTTGCGATCCGACTGACGATGCCATCGTCGACATCATTTCTGTAAATGATAAACAACAGCGGCCCCAAAACGGAACCCTCAGGAACACCACTAGTGACCGAGGCCCAACCCGAACAAACCCCTATAATTACAACCCTCTGCCGCCTATTCCTCAGCCAGTTTTCAATCCACCTACCTACTTCCCCACCGATACCCAGCGCGCGGACTTTCGCCATTAGCCGGCGGTGAGGTACCTTATCAAAGGCTTTCTGAAAGTCGAAATAAAGTATATCAATCGCCCTACTCTCATCATACTCACCCAACATGACGTGGAAAAACTCGAGCAAGTTGGTGAGACACGACCTATGCTTTCTAAACGCATGTTGGGAGTCCCCAAACAGCTTGTAAGAATCCAAATGGTCAATGATGCTATCCGCTATTATCCCCTCTAATAATTTACCTACAACTGAAGTGAGACTAATGGGACGATAGTTCCCTGGACTTTCGTGATTCCCTTTCTTAAAGATAGGGGTCACGTTGGCTTCCCTGCAGTCACCAGGCACCTGGCCCGTCTCCAACGATATGTTGAAAACTGTAGGGTCGCGCACCTCCAGCAACACTCTGGGGAGAAACTGGTCTGGCCCAGGAGCCTTAAACGGGCTCAGTTTGTCTATTCTATCGGGAACGACTGTCGCTGTGCATCGAACACTATTCAGGCCAGCACCTGCCTGCCTGATGCCTGGCTCGGGGATGACGCGAGTGTCCTCCCTGGTGAACACTCCCGCAAAGTACTTATTAAGTACATTAGCGATGTCCGCGTCGGAGGTCCGCAGAACGCCACTTCGGTCCTCTAACGAACCTATCATGCTTCTAATGGGCTTTCTACTATTAATATAACTGAAGAACTCCTTAGGGTTCCCTTTGCAGAAGCTTGCCACCCGTAGTTCTTCGTTACGTTTCGCTAGAGAGAGAGAGAGAGAGAGAGAGAGAGAGAGAGAGAGAGAGAGAGTTACAAGGAGTTACAAGGAAAAGAAGTACCTCAAAAGGCCTTGCGGCCCATACCGAGGAGGTACCAATGGCAACGGGTGCCACGGAAAATTTTGTACACACTCAAATAGTGTGCAAGATTTGGTCTAACCTTTTCTTGAACTGATCCACAGAGGAACTGTTCACAACTTCTGAAGGTAACCTGTTCCACGTGTCTCAGATCTTATGCGTAAAGTAATTCCCACACACACTAGTCCTAAACCGTTTCAAATCCAACTTCCAACCATTGTTGCGTGTTGGGTTATCATTTAAACTAAACATGCTTCTAAAATCAACATCGCTGAACCCTCGTAAGAGCTTGAAAACCTCGATCAGTTGACCGCGCAGCCTCCGAGTTTCCAGCGAAAACAAGTTCAGGGCGCGTAACCGTCGATTGTAGCCCATATGCCTAACGGAAGGGATTAACTTTGTGGCCCTCGCCTGCACTCGCTCCAGCCTCTCAATATCTTTCCTAAGGGTGGGCGACCAGAACTGCACAGCATACTCCAGGTGCGGCCGAACCAGGGAATTGTACAGAGAGAGCACAATCTCCTTGTTCCGAAACTGAAATTGCCTCCCGATATAACCCAATAGTTTCTGGGCTTTCTTTTCCACCTCTACGCACTGTTTCGTAAACTTAAGGTCGCTGCTAATTAGCACACCCAAGTCCTTTTCTAAATCATTCACCACCATATGACTCCCCAACATCGAGTAGTCCGACTTGGGATTGGCGTAGCCAATGTGCATCACTTTGCATTTACCCAAGTTAAACGGCATTTGCCATTTTTCGGACCACTCTCCTATCCTACCTAGGTCCGCACGCAGTTGCTCGATCGCCTCCGGCGTCCCAACATTGGCCCCAAGCTTGGTTTCATCAGCGAATTTGTCGATCCGACTGACGATGCCACCGTTGATATCATTTATGTAAATGATAAACAACAGTGGTCCCAAAACGGAACCCTCAGGAACCCCACTAGTGACTGAGGCCCAACCCGAATTAGCCCCTTTAATTACAACCCTCTGCCGCCTATTCCTCAGCCAGTTTTCAATCCACCTACCTATTTCCCCACCGATACCCAGAGCGCGGACTTTCGCCATTAGCCGGCGGTGAGGTACCTTATCAAAGGCTTTCTGAAAGTCGAGATAAAGTATATCAATCGCCCTACTCTTATCGTACTCACTCAACATGAAGTGGAAAAACTCGAGGAAGTTGAGACACGACCTATGCAGTCTAAACCCATGTTGGGAGTCCCCAAGCAGCTTGTAGGAATCCAAATAGTCAACGATCCTATCCGCTATTATCCCCTCTAATAATTTATCTACAACTGAAGTGAGACTAAGGGGACGAGAGAGAGAGAGGGGATAACTCCGCCTCCAAGTCGCATAACCCCTTGTTGCTCTTCCAACAACCCCTCCCCCCTTTGGGGGTGCCTTGCAAAAAGGGGGTGCCTTACAACAAACTTTTCAATCCACTTTAAACCTACGATTTAACGGGGATATATATATACATATATATATATGGGATGAATTTCACAATAAAACACGTGAAATGAATGAATGCTGCAAACCCACAAGGAAAAAGAAAAACGATTCCAAGGCCTTTCGTGTATTCCCTGACGAGGTGTAGCTTTGAATACACGAAAGGCCTTGGAATCGTTTTTCTTTTTCCTTGTGGGTTTGCAGCATATATATATATATATATATATATAATATATATAGAGAGAGAGAGCGCGAGAGAGAGAGAGAGTGAGATTTTTACATATATAGGTTCACCTTTGCTCTCGATGGCATCGGCCGGAATTGTTCATTCTGGCGAAAGCCAAACTTTTCACCCCGCCCTAGACCTACTGTTTAACGTGGATATATATATATATATATATATATATATATATATATATATATGAGAAAGAGAGAGAGAGCGCGCGAGAGAGAGAGGGATCCCTGCTAGGGCACCCTGGTTACCCATTTATCTACCAATCGTGGAAGGATGTTTACACTCCACCTTAGATCTACAATTTAACACGGATCATTAGGACACCCTGGTTTCCCATTTATCTACCAACGTGGAAGGACGCGCCGCCTCCGGGTCTCGAACCCTGCGCACATAATCGCGCATATAGTTGTGTGTAATATTTTATTGGCGTATAGGCGGGTGTGTACGTGCCCAAACGAAGTATACACTGTGCCAACTGGCTGATAATGCCTGGAGGCACTGGCTGATTAGGGGCCTATAAGACAGCGGGCGCTCGGCTGAAGTCTTAATATGCGCTTGGCTCCTGCCAAGCGAACACCTCTCTTCCTCTCTCTCCTCCTCTGTCTCTCTTGGGGGATAACTCCGCCTCCAAGTCGCATAACCCCTTGTTGCTCTTCCAACAACCCCTCCCCCCTTTGGGGGTGCCTTGCAAAAAGGGGGTGCCTTACAACAAAGGGGGTGGGGGATGGCACTGGTGCTAGCACTCTTGCAACATTGATCAACATTTGCAATTGCATTGCACTCTCTCCTTTTGCACCCACACTACTAACTACTACAAGTCTTAGAATAGTTGCTAGATACAGCTATACACATTTAGGATTTAGGATATTCGTTTTTTTTCACCTAACCTCATTGTTCCCTCAGCTGTGGAAAAAGTATTTTATGTCGAGGTCTGAAATTTTTATGATGGCTTATCAATAAATTGAGGTAAAAGTTATGAAAATTGGAAGCGTGAACTGCATATTTTTGAAGTTACTGACGTTCAAATCTCAAGGCGTTTTTTTTGAGCAACCCGATATATAAGGTTGTAACATATATTCTGCTCGATTTTTTTAGTTCATTCAAAACAAAAATTAAATGACTTATAAGGATAAATTTGCTCGAGTTTTTAGTTTATTCACAACAAAAATTAAATGACATAATGACAAATTAATCATCAATATAATTTCCTTCTTTTTCTATAACCTCCTCCCACCTGTAGAAAAGTTTTTTTATGTCACGCTCGAAGAAATCCCTTGGTTTCGAGATAAAAAAAGCGATCACTTCGTTTTCGATAGTTTCCCTGGATTGCAACTTTTGCAGACTTCTGAATAAATGGTAGTCTGAAGGTGCGATGTCCGGAGAATAAGGTGGATGAGGCATTTTTTCCCAACGAAATGCCTCCAACTGGGCAGTGGTGATTCGAGCAGTGTGAGGGCGCGCCTTATCCTGGTGGAATAAAACACCTCTGCGATTAATTAATGCAGGACGTTTTTCTTGTAATGCCATCTTCAATCGTTGGTGATGTTGACAGTAGACTTCAGCTATGATTGTTTGGTTATCTAGCAGAAACTCAAAATGAATAATCCCTTGCATATCCCACCAAACGCATAGCAAAATTTTCTTTGGATGGGGTCCATTCCTTGGCTAAGGTTCAGGCTTTGTTTCACGGCTAAGCCACTGATGTCGACGCTTAATATTGTTAAAGAGGACCCATTTTTCATCCCCAGTGACGATCCGATTCAAAAACGGTGCCTGCAGTTGCCGAGAATGCAGTGATGTGCAAATATCGATTCGATGTTGAAGATTCGCTTGTGACAAATCATGCGGAACCCATTTTCTAACCTTCACTACTTTTCCTAACAGCTTCAAATGACGATGAATGGTCATATGGCTAACGCCGAGTTGCAGGTCAAGTTCTCTTACAGTTACCGTTGGATTTTCCTCCACTGTTGCTTTCAGCAACTGTTCATCTAACTCATTTGGTCGTCCGTCCTGTTCCTTGATAATCTTTCAGACTGAAGTCTCCATTTCTGAACTTCTCAAACCATCTCCTACACATCCATTCGCTCACAACATCATTTCCATAAACTCTTTGAATGTTTTTTGCGGATTCACTAGCGTTAGATCCCTTATGGAACTCACACAGCATCACATGTCGAATATGCTCTTTCGTGGGCTCCATGTTTTTTAAATTACTGTAATATCGTAGGGGTGGCGTTGCAACTGTGTGAAAAACACCAGACAAAATATTCATTAGCCTAATCCTACACTAGCCTAAGCCTACACTAGCCTAAGTCATTCTGTATCATTCTGTATCGTGATAAAACCTGTGCGAACCTATCGCCGAGTGTATTTTGCAACATTTCTAAAACTATTTCACATTATCTTGAGGTTATTCTATTATCTATCGTCCGTTTTCTAATCGAGCAGAATTTGTTACAACCTGATAATAAATGTTATGACAAACACCTGAAAAAAGTGAAAAATGTATATATAACCTAACTTAAACGATTATTAAATCGAAATATCATCGGATGGTTAATGAATAACCTTGTCTGAACCCCAGGTCATTACATCAAGATGAAATACTGCGTCTCACCTCGGACCTAATCTATCTATCTAGCCACAGAAAAGGGGTTTGTTACTCACTTCGCTTCCTACAGGATACCACCTCTAACTTTATTATATATATATATTGTAAATTCTTTTATACTCCAGAACACATATGCGATCACGAGCAACAGTTGAGAGAGACTGATACTTAGAGAAAAAACAAGAATTCGCTTCTCGTTTACTTTCACTATACGACTTTGATTCTGGAGGATCTGATTCACTCCCCTTTTATTATAAAACTAATAATAAATTTTAAATAAAGTCTATTTATAACACAGTATGTACTCGCATACACACGTGTGTATATATAAAGAATGAGTTTACCTCGGGCCAATGGCGGATTATCATTGAGGTAATTGCGGCTAAAGCCTCAGGCCCCCTGCTTGAGGGGGACCCCAATCAACTGAGTTTCGATGATATAATTCGAGATTTCGCAAAATTCTTTGATTAAATATGACAGCGTACACAAACTGACAAATTCCCTGTTTTATTTTATGTTTTATAGGCCCTAAAGTAAAGTTTGTTTAATACTGTTTGGTTTTGGCAAACGGCAAAATACACTGTGTTAAGGTTCTTTTAAGTTTGTTTCTCAATTAGCCTGAGCACCGTATATATAATTCGTGTAAATGTACTATGTAGCGTATATGTACATGTATTGTTAATAAAAATCTATAGAAAAGGGCCCCCAAAATAAAATTGGCCTCAGGCCCAAAGTATAGTTAATCCGCCTCTCCCTCGGGCCATTATATAGTGTATTAATAAGTATATACTTGTTCACTTCTTGCCAAGGTAGCAGGAAATAATAACTGATGTATAGGCTAATAATACGCATATACATACTCTGTTATTTATTTTAACAATTCATTAAAAAATTTATATATATATACAGATCACACTCGCTTTATGCGGGGGATGGGTTCAAAAAAGTTCGCAGAAAGAGAGCCATTTATTGCATGTATTTAATAGGGATGCGTTCCAGGACCTCTACTGATCCCCCCCCAACAAAAAAAAAAACTTTCTCTCTTTCACAACAAATCCAATGATAAATCACCTAATAAAACTTAAAAGAAATAATAGCAGATATTTACTTGAATACTCATTGCACTAAATTCAACAGTAATGGCAAACCCACACATTACAAGATGAGAGTGCTCCACCCGCACCAGCTACACAGCGCAATTCGTGCGCGGCGTACACTGGTCGCACGAGCTTCGCACATCCAACCCGGTCAGTCGCATAATTGCGAATTTCTCTCGCACAAAACGAGAGAATGGTAAAAGTAGAGTCGTCGCATAATAGCGAAATCACATAAAGAGGAGTCGCATAAAGCGAGGGCGACCGTGTATATATATATATATATATATATATATATATATATATATATATATATATATATATATATATATATATACACTCCTTAACCTCTCAGCGATCATGAGACAGTGTTTAAATTGACTTAATTATTATTTAAAAAATGAGATTTTATTATAGAATCGGGTATATGTGACGACTGACGAACTGTATTTAGTTCATATTTTTATAACAATTTGGCTATATAAAGAAAGAAGGTGCCTTTAGTGACTGAATTTCTTACAGAATATTGAAATTTCCTATCTTTTGAATAATGGGATTCTTATCCACCCAGCATTCCCCCATATCAAAATCGGTACATACCTATGACTGTATTTACTTAAGTTAGTTACCTAAACTTTGATCACTACATCGTCAGAATATTCTGTTCCAAATTATAACCATTTCCAATTTAGTTTCATGAAAGAGCAAAGAAGACGATAGCGAAATACTGTAAACTAATCTCGATCCAAATCTTTGAAACAGTTACATTTCCTTTCAAATATTTATTTTAAGGCAATGTGAGATGTTCCTCAAAAGACAGTTGAAAAGTACGAAACGATTTTCAGTCACGTGCTGGTGGTCACTTTCAATAAGTGTGGAAAACTGATCTTTTTAAATTATTAAATCTCATATTTTTATCCATAATAATTAAGCTGGTAGTTTGTATAAGTTAGCTTTTGATGTAATATTGTACATAAACTTCTTTTCTACGGGTATGTGCAAAAACATTTTTTATTTCATTTGAAGAAATTGTAAATATTTCGGTCTCGATTAACAGTATTATACATATAAAACAACCTTTAATTGGGATTAGGGTTGCCAGATTTTTCAAATGCACATGCGGGACAAAAAATTTTCTGAGGTTTTTTTTAAGACCAATTTTTTTTTTAAAATTGAAACTAGATTTCTTCATCGGTTACAACAAACAAAATTAGAAAAATTTTATTACAATAATATTTAACAATTAAACATCGTGAATAAATTGAAATTATTATATATAATACTGAAATTCTAAATCAATTCATCCCTATAAAATTTGCTTAAAAAATATTTTTTGCGAGACATTTTGAACGCGGGATTTTGACGCGGGACTTTGAACGCGGGATTTTTGGATCAAATGCGGGACTGTTCCGTAAAATACGGACGTCTGGCAACCCTAATTGGGATAAACTGGATTGATTGAGTTAATATGATCACATCTCCTTTCCGGTAAATTAACGAAGTTAAGCGACGTTGGATATGGTCAGTAGTTGTATGGATGACTGCCCTCTGCATTCAAATAATGTAATAACCTTCAGATTTAAACTGTAGCTCATCGCTCTGAAGGTTATTGAAATCAGTTGAATGCACCAAAATTCTTGAAATCTCTCTTCAGTTTTCCTTGTGGGTATGCATCATTTATTTATATCACGTTTTTAACTGTGAAATTCATCCCATATATATATGTCCTGGTTATCTTAAGTCATCGCGACAATTTATAGGGTACACGTATAGGTCATCGCGACGCGAGCGCTCGTGTAGCGACTTCAGCTGCAGATTCAGACTTAATTTTTTTAAATTTAGTAAATATAGGCATTGATGGTGTAGCGGTTAGCATCGCTGGTTACGAATCCACTGACCCCGGGCTCTATTTCTGCCGTTAGCAGAAGGTGCGCAGCTCACGCAGTTTTTCATTCTTCCATACTTCCAAAGAATAAAAATTGATTCGCAGGTAAAGGGTACCCGTGGTAGGTTAGAAGATCTAACTCGTGCGAGAACTTTGTAATTTCTGGTCACCCACCTATACATTTTTCAAGAATCATTATAACCCCTATCTTAAGTAGGACTTATTTTAAAATGTAGTCCTTATTGTTCTGTGGCCGAAAGTCTAAAATATTTTTACATGCATTATAAATCGTGTTCTCCTTTTATGACAATGATAATAGAATCTGTGGACAGTATCCTTCGACGTACGGGTGTAAGGTTTTTAATTTTTTAATTTAAAAGTTTGTAGGTTGGCTTCTTTAATAAAATATCATCACTTAAATACATGGATAGTTAAAGGAAACAAGTTTGATCTTTCAATTAAAGAAATTAATTTGAAATCTTACAAAGTTTAGCAAAGACTTTTTTATAAAAAAAATTTATTCTAGTTATGTTCATTTTAGGTTCTTTTGTACTACCATAAGAAGAAAAAGAAATAAGTCTGGTGAATATAAAGAATGATCATTCAAATTTTATTATATTTGATACAGGTTTCGCTTAAGAGGGTGTCGCGTTAGAGATGGATTCTCTAGAAAAATTCAGGTTCACGAGCCCTTCAACGTGTACTATAAGTGGTCCTAGAGATTGTGGTAAAACAATGCTTATGCTTAAAATTATTAAAGATAAAGATGCCCTGTTCTCAGAACCTGCACACAAAGTTATATGGTGTTACTCAACACATCAATCAATTTTAAATGATTACAGACATCGTATTATTCCACAAAGGTATTTACGATGTTGGGTTGATAAAGGGGAATGAACATACGGTGATTGTAATCGATGATCACATGTTAGAAATGAATAAAACGTTTGCCGAAACGTTTACAGTATTCTCCCACCATCTTAACATAAGCGTATTTTTCATCAACCAAAACCTATTTTTCAAGAAAAGAGTATATGCGAGATGTTTCACTGAACACAATACCTCCTCTTATTGGCTCAACGTCGAGATGTTTCACAAACGGGGATATTATTCAGTCAAATGTTTCCTATTCAGCGTAAAGAAGTTTTGTAAGTTTATAAAGAAACAACGAGTCGACATTACGGGTATTTGCTCTGCAAACTTCACTTCGAAACACAGTTAGGGTACTTTTAGAACGAATATATGTCCAAACGAGGTTGAAACAGTGTATATCCCATAATGACAAAACGCATAAAGAAATATCGTGAATTTATAGAAACATTTCCTCACATACCTCACACTCTCCAACGACAGTTTTTCAAAAATGTGGACCCCGACTTTTTAAAATGTGTCTGTGAAGTCTGCTTCAATGTTATAAAATGCAACGTACCAACGACACCTTCGCAGAAGAGTCGTTTACGTCGTTACAAGAACATAATACGAGCACTCGTTCGTAAATGACAAACTGTGTCAAAGAAAAAGCGAATTATTGTACAAAAATATGGTTCATTCGTGCCTGTCTTATTTTCAATTTTGGCTCCCATATTGAAAATGAAAATGAAAAGGTTTATTGGCAGACTATAGTCCATATGACAAATATTATTAATACAATGACAGTTCATATACTAAGGATAGAAATATATACAATTGATTAGAAATAATACTGCACTGTCGAAGTTAAGTGGAGCTACAGACAGACGTTTTCGTACCAAGAAGTCCATAGCTTAGAGGATAAATGGCAGGACTCATGAATAGCTTGGATGATCGGGTTGGTTGATTTTTTAATTCTTTGCATTAGACTGTGTTCAGCACGTCTTGTTACCTCCGGGAAGCTCGGGACATTGCGGGTAGCAAACATTTGCGAAGCTGAGCATCTTGGGGGAATTTATGTAAGAGTCTAAAAGACCTGTTGTACAGCAAATTTAGGGTTCTGCCAGAACCTTTTTTATAGTTCACCCAGAGTTGCTGACCGTATATATTACTGCAGAAAGTACGAAAGAGTGTGTCTTTAACTTCACTTGTACATAAGCGAAAGTTCCTTATGGTCATATTCGCTTTAGCACACAGGCTTCGAGATTGTTTTCTTATATCCGAGTCATCACTCAAGGAGCTGGTACTAGTTTGACCCAAATACTTAAACTCTTGTACTTCCTCAATTACTTCACCATTCATTTTAAACCTTATATCAGCTGGCTGATTACAGCTTTTAGGATGAAATTGCATAACCTTAGTTTTTGTAACATTAAAAAGAATATCATGTTTCTGCGAATACACTTCGCAGACTTTTAGTAGCCGATCCAGACCTTTAACAGAGGGACTTATTAACACCATATCATCGGCATAAACTAAGTTATTTATCCTTGTGTTATCTATACAACATCCTACTGTTGCCTCATTAAGTGAAGCAATTAATCCGTCAATATACATATTAAACAGCATAGGGGAGAGCAAGGAGCCTTGTCTCACCCCGCAAGAGGAGCCAAAACACTCGGATAGTACATTGCCCCACCTGGCAGTGAAAGATTGGTGGGAATACCAAAATTTCAATAAATTTAATATGTACATGGGAACCTTCCTGTCTTCTAGTTTTGCAAATAAAATATTGTGGTTCACCCTATCATATGCCTTACTTATATCAAGGAAACAGCTATAAATGGTTGAATTACTGTCAATGTATTTAGATATTGTTTCTTTAAGTACATAGATACACAGGTCAGTTGAGTGGGACCTTTTAAAGCCAAACTGATTAGATGTCCATAGGAAATCATTTAATCGGAGTAACAAGAGTTTTTCTAGTAGTTTCGAGAAGAAGGAAGCGACAGCAATAGGCCTGTAATTATTGCTGGACAGAATGTCTCCGTACTTATTTTTGACCAGGGGTAAGATATATACCCTCATGAACTCTGCAGGGATATAACTATGAGCAAGCATGGCTGATAGGAGCAATGATATATGCAGACATACTACGTCATTTGCATATTTTAAGTGCTCATTCGATAAGTCATCTACCCCTGACGCAGAACCAGTCTTTAACTCTTTAATTAATCTCTTTACTTCAGAAAATTATATAAAAGTATTTTCTCTTGTCCCTCCCACAATCGTTTCGCTGCAATCTATCTTAAGATTATCCCTACTCACACTGTTAAGAATGTTAGAGTAGTGGATTTTCCACAGCTTTGCAATTTCATCCTCCCCCGACACCCCATCGATTGTCGGAGGGAGGACATTTTTGACACCCGTTTGATTCTTAACAAATTTCTAAAATTTGTTATTATCATTATTTATGCGAGCTTCACAGGCTTTTGATGCTCGAATAGACTTCTTCCTGTTTACATCGCCTTATGGCCGCCTTATACTGACCCCGACTTCTGCACATATTCATGTATACTGGTCCTAATCTGGGTCTAACATGAAAGCACCACAAATCATAGGCGTCTTTCGATTCCCTCTTCAGGGGGGCAATAAAATCATTCCATCCAGGAATAACCTTAGTATGATAGTTGTAAGATTTAATCAGAGGGCTTCCTGCTTCTCTTAACAGGGATATTGGCTTACTATAATACCTATCTATGAGTTTACAGTGTGAATCATTTGAGCAAGGATTATTACAGGCAAGGTGCAAAATTTCTAAATTATTAAAGAGGTGACATGTTCTGTCTTTGTATTCTATTCTCTGCTGCATATTAACATTGGACCAATCGACGTGATTATTCTTACCTCTTGAGTTTATTATCTAGTTTAATACAATGAAGAAAGTAGTGGTGATTCCACACAAGGTATATGCTTTACTACAAAATGCAAAGAATGAAGAAACAGTTCGAGAACCCGCTAAAAACAGGCTTAAAAGAATGGAAAGTGAATTGCTGAACCGGCTAAACACCGAAATGCATCCTCATGAGAAAGGAATTTTATACCAAGAAGCTCTTCATAAGTTTTTTCAAGAGTACGAAGATTATAAGAAACCTGTGGAGTTACCCGTAGTTATCAAACATAGTTATGAAACTTAGTTATCAACCATGATGAGACTAGAGACGAAACAAACATAGAACGAGAGGGTGAGTCCGCAACATCTCGGACATGTATTAAAAAATAGTCTCCCTAATACATTGAGGAATAGAGAACAATGCCTTTATAATCGTTGAGTGACGACTCCGTTATACAATGGAGAAGTACTGGTGAGGTTGTTGTTCAAGGTGCAACAGATAAACATACCAAAAACAAACTTTTTTCCACACCCTTTGTTTCTTGCTACATTATTTAAGATATATTTTTTACTTTGGCCTCAAGATATCTAGTACCGCGCGTCCGGTATCAATGGCTTGGTCCATGACACTCGGTAAAGAAAGTATTCTCCTAAAAAAATACAGCTCTGTGCCAAACATCCTCTGCAAGGTTAATATATGTACGAGTAAAGTTCAGTCCAATAAGCTTATATTGCTCTGTCAACAAAGGTCTTTCGGCCAAAATATGGTGGGAAAAACTGTTTTATACTGTAGCTGAATAAAAGTATGACAGCTACAGAGTAGAGCGAGTTGACGAACAATGTCCTTCGAAGTTGTAAATGAATATATCTGAACATCGTCTGAAACTACTGAATTTATTTTATGTTTCATGTACAGTATATTAGGGTGTTTCAAAAATAGCTCGCTCTCATATCAGAACTTGCACTGTCCATATTCCCATTACCACTAGTATCAGTAAACAACAACAAAAATTGAGCTCTTAATATGAAGGGGAAGGGGTGGTTCATGGGGGGGGGGCTATTATGATTACTGATCAGTGTCAGCTCTCAAGTCCATGCTGTGCTTACTCATTAATGAAGGATCACAGTTTGAAAAATGCAAAATAAATACGCTAATTAATAATAACACAGGCCAACAAAATGAAACTTTTTTTTTTCATCACAAACATGATCACACTTTTCTTAATGCATTTTTCGCGCTGATTCCGAATCTGGTTTTATTTTTTTTCTAGCACGTATAGTTATATAGATACACTGGTTTTGATATTTTTAAGTTTTTGATATTGCTATAAGAAAATTTCTGGATGTATAGATCACACTTAGGAATGCTAAACAACAAATACATCATATACCTTATTCAATGTACTTATAAATAAAGAATATATACATTATTTTATTAAAAGCGCTGTGAGTGTGATTTCCTTTTGTAAATTTGGCCTGGATTGTCACGATACAGCATCCAACAATGGTCCGCCATCATGCTTTCATTCCAATATCCTTGGTAGCGCTTCTCCATCATCTGAATATCTTGATGGAAGCGCTCTCCTTGCTCGTCACTCACTGCACCAAGGTTTTCAGGAAAGAAATCTAAGTGGGAATGCAGGAAGTGAATTTTTAACGACATTCGACACTCCATTTCTTTGAAGGCATCAAGGAGGTTCTTGACTCCATCCTTATACGCAGGTGACTTGTTGCTTCCAAGAAAGTTTTCACATATCCATTTGAACGCCAGCCAAGCCTTCAATTCCAGCGGACTTAGGAGTTTTTCAAATTCAGTGTCATTCAAAACCTCCCTTATTTGTGGCCCAACAAAAATTCCTTCCTTCAATTTTGCTGCAGTAACCTTCGGAAATTTCCTTGAAAGGTATTGGAACCCTTCAGAATTGACTTTACCCATTGCTTTAACAAAATTCTTCATTAAACCAAGTTTAATGTGAAGAGGTGGCAGATAGATCTTTTGGGGATCCACTAAAGGGACAGACTGGACATTGCTTATCCCTGGGACATATGTATACCTAAGTGGCCAGTCACTTTTGGTGTAATGTTCTATAGTGGCGCGACTGTCCCACAGGCAAAGGAAACAACAAAATTTTGTGAATCCTGACTGCATACCCATAAGCATTCCTATAACTTTTAGATCTCCACAAACATTCCATTGATGACTGTCGTATTTGATTGCCTTAAGTAGTATATCCATATTGTCATATGTCTCTTTTAGATGGACGGAATGGGCAATGGGGATGGATGGCATTATATTACCATTATGCAAAAGAAGTGCTTTCAGGCTTCTCTGCGACGAATCAATAAAGATGCGCCACTCAGATGCCACATACGTCTGAGATATGGCTGTAAATAGTCCATTGATGTCATGGCAATAACAGAGAGGACCGTCTACTGAAAAGAATGCTGTTAATTCAAAATTCCGCTTTCGATAGTAACTAATACGAACATTGTTCTCAAGTAAATTGTTCTCCTTTAGTCTTGAGGCGATAAGCTCTGATTTCTCTTTAGACAGCGATAAGTCTCTAACAAGATCATTCAACTGTCCTTGGGTTAACTTTTTAGGCTCTAAATGTCTACCTTCAAAAGTGTACTCTGGTTCTGTAGATGGTCCGGAAACGCCAGTTGCACCTTCATCACTTTCCAAGTCATTTATGATAGAATCTAGCCTATCACCTTGGGGGAATTGGAATGGGCAATGTTTCATCATGTTTTACTGGTCTACGTGCTGAATCCAAGTTTGGATATACAATCTGGTGTTTGTTCTTGGCAGAAAACCCCATTAAGTTCACACTACAAAAATAACAGTCTTCATGATGATCTCTCGGCTCCCTCCATATCATAGGTATGGCAAATGGCATTGAAGCTTTCTTTTTAAGCCAATCACGTAATCCATTTGAACAGCCAGAATAGATTTGATGTGGCGCCCATGGTTTATCTTGGTCACCTAGATGGCAACCAAAGTATAGCTTGTATATTTTCTTAATGTCGGTTGTAATACTTCGTCGCTGTGTTTTAGCTGTCAACTGGCCGCATACGAAACAGAACTTGTCGGGGTCATTCTTACATTGTCGAGGCATGTTGACTGACCTGAGCAAACTATAAATTCCAAAAAAATGTACACCAACTTGACAACAAGTTCTTGGACTGGACTGATCTTTTGACACACAAATCACGGCGTTGTTGTCTGAATCACAATGCTGCTAGACGTAAAAGCTCACACCTGAAATACATAAGATGTATAATTAAGATAATTGAAATAAATAAGATGAATAAACTAAAAAAACACAATAAAATAAACACAATCAAATGTTGAAATATTAGTATTTTGCCTATTTAAAATGGTTAAATCTGTGTAGTTATATATATGCCTTCACCCTGAAAACTATACGTGCTAGAAAAACTCTGAATGCAGTTTTGGAATCAGCGTGAAAAATGCTATCCAGCCATCACAAATTTACTCTGATGAAAAATCTTTGTTGACCAGTGTAATCAATGAAATCAATCCACAAATCAATCAGTCAAAAGAAATACATTAAATATCAAAATACACTAAATTAGCCTTTGAATAGCCTCCCCCCCCCCTCCGTGAACCACTCCTTCCCCTTCATATTCAGAGCTCAATTTTTTTGGGTGTTTACTGATACAAGTGGCAATGGGAATATGGACACTACAAGTTCTAATGGGAATATGGACACTACAAGTTCTGATATGAGAGCGAGTCATTTTTGAAACATCCTAATACTGTATACAGTATTCATTTGTAAATAAGAAAACATTTGTACCAATAATTATGTATACATAATGTGCCAAATCTATCTATTATTAGTTAATATTTTTCGTAAATAATATCAATACTAATAAGAACAAGAATGAGAGTATAATAATAATAATAATATATTATAATTAGCCTAGATGGAAATGTATTATGTATTAGTGTCTTTTACCAAAAAAATTTAGAAAACTGGAAGACATGCTAAAACCACAATAACAATAACAATGTAAGCAAAAAATAACAGCAATACTTAGTTTATAAGTTTATAGTTTAGCTTCCACGTACATTTGATGAGAAAGTATATTTATAATTTCATTGATATTCATTTATAAATTTGTGTATAACAGTCGAGACATGTAAATATATGAATGTTTACAGAATAGCATACACTCTATTTTAGTGTTTTTCTCTGTTTGGTCACAATAACATTGCATATTACCTACTATAGCCGCATCCTGAGCTTCAGAAGTTCTGCGAGGGCGACTAGACCTGGGTCTGGTAGAAATGCTTCCTTCAGTTTGGTTGCGTGCAACTGGTTTTTTTTATGAACATGTAAACTTTTAGCAACGTCATTAATGGATGATCCAGCCTTTATCATTCCTATAAAGCCTCCTTTCTTACCTCGTATTGTTTCATGATAAATACTTTCTTTCCATTGTTGACAGTTTTTGAAAGTAAATTAAATTCACTCTGACTGATAACTCCGGAGATACTGCCAATCATACTTACTCGAGTAAACAAGTGTGTGATTTTTGTTTTATTTTAAAACTTACAACTTATTTTAGGACTTACAACATAGCTTTATAATTTTATAATTATTTGGATTAGGTTGTTTATCCATATAATTTGTCTATAAAGGAAAAAATTATATTACATATTTAGTATATATTCCCAAATGTTATGACAGTATAAAATTGGCATGGAAATGTACATTTAGCGACGCCATACTTCAAAAGTGTTGAAACCATAAAGATAAAGAAAACCTGCTAGTTTCATTAAACTATTTACAGCTTGAATACCAATTCACATTATAGGATTAAGATATGTATATGTGGAGGGTATATATATATGTTATGTTGGTTTTCAGTTGCCATATGAACTAGAAAAAACTGAAAAGGCTTTCTTTCCATTCCTTATGAGCATATTCTAAAAGACCTGTGTGTATAGACCGTTTCTTTAGAAGTTTTTAATACTAGTGAAATGCTTTATATGACGAATGTATCGGCTTACCCACGTCTTTAAACTGCTTCCAGTGAATCAGCGAAGTGAAGCGACATTGGGTGGTAAGCGGTTGAAAGAGATCAATGTATCGTTTTATCAGCTCTGTAACTATCCTTGGTTCCGAATCCAGGTTCAGTTGTAGGTCCCTCCTCTCATACGACCTATGACGTTGTAACGGATAAAAAATAACTAACAGATTATCTGGTCATAATATTTTACTGCATCTACGTAATTTGATATTATATGAGACGGAAGGGGAGGGTCTGAGAAAAACATATTATATTTTAAATAATGCAGCAAGAAAAAAGAGAGTGCGGAAAAGTGTTTCCTTTTGGTCGTTTTCGTGTAGACGTAGTTCACACCTTTTTCTTCTAAAACGTTTGCAAATTCGTGAACGTTGCTTAAATTACTTTATTTCAAATTCATAACACTGTGTAACACTGATTCTGTTTATATAGAATTTTTTATGTTTTTATATGCATTTGTGGGCGCTGAGTCCAAATCTGGCCTTGGTTTGTGTGTATCATCAATTGTTTCAGAGATAATCCATTTTTCATGTTTTACCAGTATAATGTTATTATGGGCGCAGCAATATCAGAATAATCAGGAATTGTTGAGAACAATCCGGATGTTCGTTGACAGTTTCTTGCTATAGAAATTGCCCGAAACTTCCACTGTGCTATATAAAGAAGAGCGCAGAGTCTGAGAAGTCAGTAAGTGTGAGTACACAAAGAAAGCAGGTTGTTTGTCTGATGGTTACCAGCACTGAGGTACTGTGTTTCTGGGCTTCTCTGTGCTGACGATTTGAGTGTTATCGATCCCTTTTTAGTGCGAACATTATTTCAGTGTTGTGAATACATCTTTTTTCTGGAATCTGTAATCTGTTGCAGATTTAATCGCTCTTCTCTCTATATCTGCAGGTTATGATTAATGTAGTACAGTTTGGTAAAGAGAATGGCAACTAGAGCTTGTAAACACTCGCCAGATATATTCTGCTACGTTTGTGGGTATTACATAGGCCCCAAGCAAGAATCGCACAAGATTGTGAAAGGCACCAAGTTCTGGATCGCGTATCGGCTCTATTTTGGTATGCCTATGGGTGACCAAGATAAGCCTTGGGCACCCCATGTGATCTGTGGAAGCTGCTGCTCCACGTTTGAAGGGTGCCTGCGGGGAGTACGCAAGGCAATGCCCTTTGCGGTACCCAGAATATGGAGAGAACCAAAGAGATACCACGACGATTGCTACTACTGCATGGTAGATGTTTCTAAGTACAGGAAAGTTAAAGGAAGGCAGACTCTTCAGTATCCAAGCATATCATCGTCCATAGCTCCTGTACCACATGGCGAAGGTCTTCCACTACCACGTCCACCAGAACAGGTATCTATCCATTACTTTACCTTCCGTATTTACAGACTGTAGGTCATTATGTGTCGATTTTTCTTAGTGCTGGTGCTCTTCTACATATATAGCTATGCCTATATTTTGTTTCTTTGCTTTGCAGGTTGAAAATGAGGATGCGGCTAGCTCATCTGAGATGTCGGCTGGTGAGGACAGTCATGATGAAGAATATACAGTAACTTTCAGTACAAACCCTCACTTTCCAAATCAGAGGGAATTGGACGACTTAATTAGAGATTTGGGTCTGACGAAATCAGGGTCTGAGCTTCTGACCTCCAGATTCAAAGAGTGGAATTTGCTTGGAGAAGACTGCAAGAGCACTGTATACCGAAAGCGGCATGAAGAGTTTGAAAGGTTCTACGATGTCAGTGGCTCTCTTTGTTATTGCAGCGAGGTTAATGGTCTATTCACAGCTATTGGGTTAACACATATACCCTCAGAGTGGCGCCTGTTTATTGACAGTTGAACTCGGAGTTTAAAAGCTGCTCTACTCCAAAATGGGAACAAATATCCATCTATACCAGTTGCACATTCTGTTCAAATGAAAGAGGACTATGAAAATGTCAAACAACTGCTCACTCAAATCAGGTATGAACAATATAACTGGGACGTGTGTGGTGATTTCAAAATGATTGGTTTCCTGTTAGGTTTACAAGGAGGGTTTACTAAATATTCATGTTTTCTTTGCCTGTGGGATAGCAGGGCTTCAACTGAGCACTATAAAACAGTTCAGTGGCCTCCACGTGAAGGACTGCAACCAGGAAAGTACAATGTACTCAGGGAACCTCTTGTGAAGCCCGACATAGTTCTGCTACCACCTTTCCATATTAAGTTGGGTCTAATTAAGCAGTTTGTAACTGCGTTAGATTTTGGAGGGGAAGTTTTCCAGCAGATTCGGGTCATGTTCCCTAAACTCTCTGAGGCCAAAGTCAAGGCTGGCATCTTTGTAGGACCACAAGTCAAGGCGCTGTTGAATTCAAAGAACCTTGAAGCCAAGATGACTCCGATCAAAAAAGAGGCTTGGTATGCTTTCCGTGATGTGGTTCGTGGGTTTTTAGGCAACCATAAAGCACCAAACTATAAGGAGTTAGTGTCAAACTTGATTAAGTGCTATGGCAAAATGGGGTGCCGTATGACTTTAAAATTACACTATCTGCATTCGCATCTAGACTTTTTTCGTGATAACCTGGGCGATGTGAGTGAAGAACATGGCGAATGATTCCATCAAGATATTCAAACGATGGAGAAAAGGTACCAGGGCCATTGGGATGCTTCCATGATGGGAGACTACGTATGGTCGCTGATCAGAAAGGATAAGAATGTTCATACGCGGAAGTCGCGTTCTTCAGTGCATTTTTAAGGAACGCACATTGCATAACGAGGCTTGTTGTTCTCTTATCGGTTCTCCTCATGATATATATTATATCTTTTGCACCATTTTGGGTTTGTCAAACAATTTTGGCTCAATAAACGTTAATTTCCAATAGTGATTTTATTTTCAGAAAATATTTATGTTAGCCTTCTTTATATACTTTGCCATATGAAAAGTGTGATAACCTATATTTTTGAAACGGTTGATGATAGAGCAAAACCAATATCACTTTTGGAATCAGCGCCCCGAAATCATTAAGAAACGACAGAAAAATCACAATAAACAGAAAATTTTTCAAATGTTTTTACCCAGTGTAATGTCTGCGTAAATATTTGTGTGTTTCATTATAATTAAATTTGTTCTAACTTTATACATTAAATTATAGATATTTATAATTTACCACAGTTAAAGTACCTCAAATTACTGAATTCTCGATTTAAGATTGGTACTATTGCTATATACGTTATATACTGTAATACACAAATATCAGACTCACCACCTTATCGCAAAAGAAAAGAAAAAATAGAACAAATATTTGCTTCACGAATGGTTTTCAGTTGCCATGGGAACTGAGCACATTGTAAATACAGTAAAAATAGGATTTATGTAATTTATAATTTTCGTAGAAAGAAAACTTTGTCACCGACTGCATATTAACTTCACTAACAGCTTTTATCCTGTGCAACATATTCCCTTGATCATTTAATGATTTAAAGTATTTAATCTTTATCAAAAGTAGTAATCGCATATGCATGATAAATGAGTATTAAATATAATATGAATAAATACAAATATTATTAAATATTAAATTTTTATCTATTATTGAATACAATAATTAATTATCAATGAATTTTAGACACTTAAAGTTCGTTTATGGATCTAAATTTTTTATTGCTTTATGTTAATCGTTCAATCCCTTGAAACCTAACTCAGTGCAGAAACATGCCCTCAATAGAGACCATAATAATAAAATTACTGCTTATGCAACTTAATAAAACACAAGTTCAATCTCGAGAAATTCATTGGCTCATTCGCTTAGTTAAGTATCCTTAAATCTATAAGGCCATAGAACAAACCTTTGCATAGGAAGTTAAGTCGAGGAATCCTTAGTTATTAAAATAATTATTCCTTTGACTGCCGGCATTGATCCAATGTTCATAAAGGGCCACTAGATAGCCCTTTGTATATGAAAAGAAAAAGGGATGCGCGGATTTTAAAAATTTACCTCAAACATTAGTAGCGTGACCGTAATCTTATATGCAGTAATAATTCCCATTATAATTTCCCTATTGGAAGGAAGGACATTATCTTGCAAAAGAAGAATGGATTCAACTAAGTCTTTATTGTGAGGTTAGAAACACCATTTTGCAGGATGAAAGGATCAGAAAGGAATCTTTAATGTTCATTGAAATCTCATTCATAGAGTATAAAGTCCATCACACACCATAATTTCTTCCATGCCCAGAATTTAATATACTAAAAACCTATATGCAGTATGTGTATTAGTGGTGGACCGGATGTCAGTTTTTCAACATCTGCGGATGCGGATGCGGATCTTTAATTTCAATATCCGCGGATGCGGATGGGGATATTTAGTTAATCTATCAATAAATATAGAATTATGAGTATATGACATAATTTTTCAAGTTTCGTGATATTACTATTATGGCAGGCAATGCACAAGAATTAAAATTAATATTAATGTTTTCATTATGATAAAAATAATAACTTTCTCAAGAGTTTCAGTCACAGAAAATTCAATGAAACAAGTTTCATTCAATTTTCTGTGTTACCAGGTATTTATATTTTGAGGTTTATATATTTGTTTGTTCATTAATAATTAATACTTTACATGAAATGTGCATGACTGGACCTAAAAGTACTTTATAAGCTAATTTAATTGTAAATTGCATAATTTATTAGAGGTAATATCCGCAGTCAGAAGTGCGGATGCGGATGTTAAAAATGATGCAGATATCCGGTTCACCACTAATATATATATATATATATGTATGATACACACAGACCGTGCATGGAACAAGGAAATCTTCTGAGAAAATTAAATCCACTTAGGCCGAATAAGTAATGTTAAATGACAAACACTATAATTTTTTTCTTTTTCGTGATGTTAGCCCAATATATATATATATATATATATATATATATATATATATATATATATATATATATATATATATATATATATATATACTGTATATATATTGAAACATTTGTTCCCATCAAAGCTCAAACCCACCACCTCTAGAATAGAAGGTGAGGACACTAGCCACTACATTACGACAGGCTGAAAGTTAATACAACCTGTCATTTACTGTATTTAAAGAACCGAGAAAACGCATAACGCTTTCGCATTTTCCATGTTAATCCTCCCGCCCTTGAGGTAATGACCAGAATTTCATTCAAACTATCTGGTACACCACATATCATGCATGAAAACGCACGATTTTTGATAGTGCAAAAATTTTGTCCACCATGATTTGAACCCCCCACCTCTTGAATAGAAGAGTGCGTAGTGTAGTGGCTCGTGCCCTCACCTTCTATTGAAGAGTTTCAGTGTTTGGATGCTGGTGGAGGCAAATTTGACATTGTGCAAAATTGTGCGTGTTCATGCATAATATTCCATATATATATCCATGCTTTCTTGGCTTAACTTGGAGGAGGTGTTCAACATCTTGTTATTTAATTTCAACTTAATAAATCTAGTTCATTAGAGATAATACTTTTCTTTATGCAGGAGAGAAGGGCCAAGGGCGAATGCCAACAAAAACGCACCCTTCGAAAGAAAAATAAGAGAGTCAAAACCAAGATGCAAAGTTTTCGAGATGCTGAACACTGTGTTTGAATGAATGGAGGTCAAAGACAATGGGAAAGATGGATTGAAGAAGGTTGTTCCAGAGATGACAGGTTGAGTAGATGAAAGAATAAGAATATCGATTAACCTTGGCGTTAGAGAGTTGGACAGAAAAGGAATAAGTGTGTCGAAAGTCTCGTACTTCGTGCTCTTCCAAATGAAGGAAACAGGCAGACTCAAAACAGAATAAAACTTTATATGTAAGCTTAAAACGGAATAAAATTTACAGAAAAACAATTATTAAAGAATAATAGTTGCATTTTATATATGTGTAGACTCAATACGAAAATAAACTTTATTTGTAAACTCAAATGGAATAAAATTTAAAGAAAACTACAACCGAAATTGAATAACCTCCCTAAAATAACTTTTGGTACTGTACCTAATCTTTTTTTTAGTTCGTCATCACGATTTCAATATTTCTCCAGTGTATCTCTCTCTCTCATCTAATTTAGTTCTCACGTCCTTATTACTATAAGTATCCTTAAGTTTTACCACCATTATCGTTACAGGATACCGTTGTTTTGCTCACACAAGTTCGATTTTAACTGTTTGATCCTCACTTTCCTTGAACCGTCGTAATTTTACTATTTGTTCTCTGTCTGAAAATTTATTGTTTTATTATTTAATATTAACCGACTCTATTTCGCTTTCCTTTACGCTTGTATTTTCCTCCACGCTTGCACTTCTGTATCATACAGTATATATACTTTGTGTGCCTGAAAAAAATTTCAGCAGACGAATCAATTGTCAGAATATTTAGGTTTCCAACGTACAGTTGCCTGCATATGTAATGTTTCTCGCCTCACAGGCGACTCCGTACATGTGGCAACGCCGCAGTGATAGTCAAGGTACCCCAAATGGGGGAAAGGGGGGGGGTGGAGGGTGGACAACCTAGGCCAACAACATATAACAACAGATATATTTATCTAAAGGATGTGCAGTCATTGACATACAGGTAATTCTAAAGTAATGTCTCTGTTCATAAAGATAAACAATTAATATGATGGTGAACAGCGTTGAACTCCATGTAGTTTACTAAACCTATACAGTAATAAGGTTCTATTATTATTACTGCAAGTCTATATGAACAGCTACCACAATACAACTTTTTATATATAATACTAGTGAATTTGAACCAAAATGACCGTTATCTAGTTTACACTGCTCATGACGCCCGGATAGGAGGTTGCTGTGTGGTGCCCGGTTAATTGAATGCCCGGTTAGGTCAATTGAATGGCCGGTTACGTCAACTGTACGCCCTTGACGATTGGTTAGGTTAAGTAGTGATATTTTCTTTAAAACTAATGAAAATATCATAACTTAACCTAACCAATCGTCAGGGACGTACAGTTGACTAACCGGGCATTCGCTTGATCTAACCTGGCATTCATTTAACCGGGTGAAACTCGCAAGTAGATAGATCACAGCACTGCATTATCATATGCTCACACTACAACAATAATATTCAGACTAAATTAGGTCTAAACCGTCAAGAAATGAACATTAATCACAAATTACTGTTTATGCGAGTTCGTATGGAAAAAAGGTACGCAAATGAAGATTTATTTATTAAAATATTATTAAATATTGCAAATTTTAACAAATAAAGGATATTAGCTGCGTTTTATTTTGTAAAACCCACTTTTTTAATAATTTAGATAGGTCATGCGCCATGTAAACTAGTGCGCATATAAATGCAATTTTTTTTCGTATGTTGCGCATATTTTTCCAAGAAAATAATGTCATTTTCGTTATTACAATATAAAAATTTATTAGTATGCAAATTTCCAGCTAAATCCCCTGGGGTCGTCCATTTGGAAAAGATCCCATTTTCGCTATCATTTGGAATATGGTAAAACATTTCCATTTTGGCAAAGATACCCTTTATTATCTGTGTACATAAATTCTGAAGAAATACCAGCTACATTATTGAATTTAAGTAGACGTAATATTTTAATATGTACACATTATTAAAAGGTATACAGAATCATTTCAAAGTCATATACATTTTATATTCGTAATGCGCATGTGTAGGTCACGCAAATTGCATTTATATGATACTGAACTTAATAATGGCATTGCACAGACATTAAGCTCATGCATTATTTCTAGTACAACCCGTTAAAGAATTGTCTTTTATGCTTTCTGTTTTCCATTTGTTGTACTGTAGTTTTGAAGTTTTCACTTTGTCCAACTTACCTATAATCATTGTTCGTTCAGTATGTTGATCAATCCACAACTCCCATTGATCATTCGGGATTTTCTCCGCCTTAGCGCATTTACACTCACTTCTTTTACAAGAACCGGAGGCATAGCACTTGCAGCAACATATGTCAAATAAATTTCTGAAGGAATCATATATTTACTTTGATAAGTACTGGAAGATCTTTTACTCATGGGATATTTTCAAAGTTCTTGTCCCTTCTCAATTAATCTCTTTACCTTAATTACTATGCTTTTGAAGTCGATTGTTGGAATGGAAACACAAATATATATTATATCATTTACTTCTTCCGCAATAATTTCAGCGTATTTCTGAGTGCTAAATGTTGCAGTAATGAGCTTATGTTTAAGATAAGCTTTGAATACATCCTCACAAGTTGGAAGTTAGTTGCCAGGAAGCTCTGCTGGCGTTCCGAAAACAGAATGTTTCACTTTTTCTCTTGTTATACCAGAAGAGGCCATTGCGAGCTATGCTATTAATCTGAAACAAAAGAAAATAAAATGCTGAATCAGGGAACGCATGATAGGTCAAACAAATGATAGGTCACAAATACACATTAGGTTGTGTCAATTTTGGGGGTGAAATGACTAAATTGAAAATCATGTGATTTGGTAGCAATTTAATGTTATCATTTGGCATACAAAATAATATCCTTGCTTCAAAAACAATAAAAAATAACTCCTAACTACATCAATTTTAATTCAAAAATTCCATTTTTCCGTAAATTCGTAACGAAATAACAAATGTGCGCAAACATCCTCTCAACATTTAAAGTGGCAATAAGATATTCAGAGTCTTTATTTGAAAGTAACCAATGCAGTCATGTCCTTTTTGCTGCGGTTCCTTGACATCAGCATTCGGCTTGCTACTTGCGCTTTGATGTAGCCTTCTCGCCTCTCGTGACTGTAAACTTGACTAGCTGCTTCTGTGACCATTTTCACACATCTCTCCACACTCTGAGTGTGAGAAGGCCACTTTGGCACTTGCATTGGGGCCTCTTTAAGTTGTATTAAATCTTTGTTTGTTATACATGTTGTCAGTGGTGGCTCCAAAACTTCCGAACTCAAGTTAACTAATTCTGACAATTTCGTGGCATTGACGTTTATCGGAGGTACCTTCCTTGTCTGAACAGAGCAGTCTCCCAGCTGGTCATCATCTAGTGATGTTCCTCTAAGCTTTAGAATGATTTCCACAGCCTCAGTTCGCTCTTTGGTACATTGGCTGCAGAGTATTGCTCGCAAAACTGCCTCTGGCCTAGCATACCAAGCGGACCTTCTCACCACAGGTAACACGATGTCCACCACTACTCTCCTTTGGGTTCTCAGTAGCTGTAATTGAAACAAGATGTGGTTGGGCCCTTCCATCCACATTGGATTAAGTTTTACATTGAACCAGTGAGGAAGATAAAACCCAATAATAAATTCAACAATCAACATCAAATTCTGTAGCATTTTGCCCTTCAGTGCATGTTTGGAAACCCAAATCCTGCAGAAACGAATCGCTGTAGTTAACCAACGACTGTGACTTACGGGTCCAATCTCCAAGAGAGCCAGATTTTGAGGCAACTCTCCTGATCTGATTGCTTGAACAATACGATAAGCGTAAGATTGATCCGTGCTGAGGTCTTTGATAAGTTCTTCAGACAACACTGGAAGGGGAGGGCCTACTTCGACCTTTGGAAATTTTGTATTTATTTCTAATTCCGTTGCTTCATCTAGCATGTTGCCAAGGGGGCCTGACCACTTGTTGTTGCTCTTTGTAGGACCATCAAGTTCCTGGATGCGACAAAGAGGTAGTTCCCCTGTGTGCAAATCACATACAATCCAAACAAGCCTTCTTCCAAGTTTTTCTCTAAATGCGTCATAACATCGCCCTGCCATCTAGTGTTCACCGCAGTTGAGTCTCCACCAACGGCCTGCAGTGAACTGTCAAGTCTTCTTTCTTGAAGCCAACATATTATTTGATCAGCAATTGCCTCTGCATGTTTCTTGCCTTCTACTTCTGCTTCAGGAACAAAGTGAAACAAATAGCTGCCACCAGGTTCGGAACAGACAGAGTAGAGTTCTTCTTTGATGAGACCAGGAAACTTTATGTCCATTCCCTCTACCTCTAGGAGAACTTTTGTGTCATCTCTTCTTCCATCAAACAAAAGGCAAGAGAGATCTTCCTCCTTCAAATCTTTTTCATGCTGATCAGATATTTCCTTCATTATTTTTTCTTGTGCTCTTCTTATTATGATCTATCACTAAGGATGTATCCTCTCGGCTGATGAGGCCTGCATCTATCCAAGCGGCAGTGGCAATCTCTGCAGTCTCTCGTAGCCCCGTATGGTGGCGAATACTGGCAAGGGCAATGTTTGAGATGTCTTTAGTGTTGTATTTCATTCTCTTCGGCGAAGGTTCAGATGGCATTTTGGAGCTATCATCTGATGTTACTTCTTTCTGTTCATCTGAAGAGCTTTCAAAGAAGTGAGAAACCTCTTGATAGAGCTCTTCATCTCTGGGTGGCTTCTTCACTCTTCTTTTTCTTCCTTTCTTCCCTCTCTCGGATTTTCTCTTTTTTCTTAGCAATAATAATCTGTTTTTTGGTTTCTGAATAATCTGCCGAACCAATCTGCATACTTCCTTGGCCTCCTGCTTTGTTGTCTGCGCCTTTATGAAAGCCAGCTCCAAAACAGGGATCTTCTTCTCACGAGGACAGCGACAATCAATGAGAGGGTGAGGTTCTCTCCTGCATGAGGGAGAACAATTGGCTTCAGAACACAACTCTATGGGACAGTGGCAGTTAAAAATGTCAAGAAGAGTATCAAGTGTGTGCAGAAATTTATTTTTCTTTGCTAGTTTTCCTTTACCAAGTGATGTCTCAACTATTTTGTGCCACAGCTTTGTTAATTTTAGCTCAATAGTTCTATACTGATTGAGTACAGGTGGTTTGAATAACACATTAGCTTTTCTCCACTGGTGCAGAAGAGGGGGAATCATGTCCCTTATGAGCTCTTTCTCTGTATAGTTCCTTCTATCCTTTGTATTTTGTTCACGAAGGAGTAACCCTAGTCTCAGCATGTCTCGCACTGTTGGTAGTTCTGATACGGGAAGCTCCTTGCCTGTACCGACTAACAGACTCAAGTGGCATGACGACTGACCTCTTGTCTTCAATTTTGGCATCTTAGGAATATCTGAAAAGAAAGAAAAACATTTAAGTATTTTATATCAATTACGATGTTTCAAAGTTTAGTCATTCGATGTTCTAAAATTCAATAAAAAAATATTTCATGGGATTACAACATAATTAGGCAGAAGAATATGATAATAATAAATAATTGTAATAATCAATAATCCATACCTACAGTTAAACTGTAGTATTCGTCTAGTAGAATAACTATGAAGTAGGTACAAGAGCAATAACAGCAAACCACCGTCTATGACATCTAAGAGGCAACTGAGGACTGAGAGTGAGGGACAGTTCTATTCATGTTGTAACTTGTACATTGTACAACAACTATATGACCTTGAAAACACTCCATATGCGATCAGTGGGATAATTCTGTGACAGATGAATAGTTAATCAATTTATGTCCTATTATTTCGTAAAAGAGTCAATTTCTGAAACTTTAAGGTAAAAGTGATGTAGGTAAGGGTTATTTTATTTCATTTTGGTTGGCCAATTTCAAGTTTTGACATGAAAAGACTATATTTTCACTACCAAAATTGATTTGAAAAAAAGGTGACAAAATTGACACCTTAATACACATGTAGGCACACAAATACACGTGATAGGTCAAACACATGGGTCCTACATTTTAAAATAAGCAAAAACAATGTTTATTAATGAATTTTTGATAGACATTGGCATTAATTGATTTTATTGTTGAGATCCTCATACCTGTGAGGCGAAAAATTAATTTAAGGAAACATGCTAAAAAGGATCTTTTGTGGCCTTTGTTTGCAATTTATTTTTTCTTAGTTGCCAGCACCGAAATTAATATTTCTAAAATATATGACTTATTCCTTAATCAGTGACTACTCGGGCATCTTTTACAGATATTGTGATATTCACTGAGAGGGAAGGTGAATATATGCCTCCTATTAGGGAATTCCTTCGAGAGTTGACTGGCGAGATCAAGATGAGTATGGAGGCATCACCTACGCCGATTCTTTTGTCTCAACAGGACCAAAAACTTACGGGATACGCGTGAGTGTGGGGGAGTTGCACAAGTACATCATGAAGGCTAAACGCTTCACGCTTAACCATGCCAACCGACAGATCGTCAACTTTGATTCGCTTAAAGATTTAGTGAGCTTAGAAGCTGATGGAAATGAGGTTGACCAACTACCCCATATGGTTGTAGGAATTCATAACTTCCGGACACAGAAATTGGGGATGTGTGAAGGAACTTAGGGGTACGAATGTTTGTCGGAACACTTACAGGAAACGATACCAGGTGTCTGGCACCTACGACACTGTTCCCTTTGGGTACCATAATGCCAGAATATTTGTTGTATATATATATATATATATATATATATATATATATATACATATATTCTGAATTAGAATTTATTTACTTGTTGACGATATTTTACAGTTTATTTGTTTTTCTATTTCAAATAAATTGTTTCAGCTAGCGTTTCATTTTCACCTATATGTGTGTGTGTGTGTGTGTGTGTGTGTGTGTGTGTGTGTGCGTGCGCACATGAAAAAATCTAAGCACCGCCCACTGTATGGTGCAGTCCAATCAAAAGGGCCACGTGACTCCTGCTACTAATTGGGACATATCTCCGCACTGCGTGTTTAGTTGACCTCAGCAAGCCCTGGTTCTCAGAGGTGTATTTTAGCTGTTGAAGAATACTCGCGTAGACGGAAAATAGTGATGGTTACCTCTGATATTGCCTGCTCTACATTCCTGAAGTGGTACTCGATAAAATCTACAGATGTGGTGATCTCTCAAACAATCGCCAGTCTTCCCTCCTTTGAAGCCTTTAAGGCCTCATTAAATCGTGCGAAGCATGAGAAGCAAGACGTCCAAATACTCTATGGATATTCTGGCGAGAGCATTGTTGGCTTTCGTGGATCAAACGATGTAATGGAATATGTTGTAGAGTTAAAATGTGTAAAGGAACACCTACACCGTGAAGTGAAAGAATCAACACGTGCAGAAGAGAAACAGCGGGTCTGGGTTGTGAACCTTGTTGATGATTGCTGTGACAAGAGGTATTATTTCATGTTACATCATACCGAGTACGCGTACACTGCGATGGAGAATATAAATCTTGTGATTATGGACAGTTTAAAATATTTCTACCACTACATCCATATATATCATGAAGAGGTTCGTAGCAAAGTTGTAGCTAAAGGCTTGTGCGAGTTTTTAGTAGAGTTTAAGGATGAGTATCGTTTGTCCAACAAAAAGTATAAGTATGGACATGTTTCTATCAAATGGATCGCCGGAGTGTTAATAAATGTGCATAGTTCGAGAAAGTACAATGTTGAACACCCCTGAACGAAGATGTATCGTGCGCATTCCGGGAAGTGTGTTATAAAACATTAAAGCCGATAATACAGTACTTCATGTATCGCAGATGGAAATATTCTCTAAACGCCTACCCGTATAATGGGTTACAAATATTCGTATGATTCACCAACGCGCCGCGATTCTTTCATACTGGAACAACCCCGTACATGAATCACTAACGCTCGGCATGACTCATTCCCACCACAACTCCCGCCGAGCCAAACAGGGCGCCGGCGCCTCATAGTCACCTCACAGCTTCAGCCGACTGAACGTGCTCTCCTCACAATAGAAAACGAATAAAAGATGGAGCTCCCTTTGGGCAGTATCCTCAATGCAGTATACGACGTGTCCATGTTGAAGTCTGTGCGTGTGTTAAGGCGTAATACCGGTGCTATTAATTATGTGCTTGAAACGAAGTGTAGACCATCAAACTCTGGTAAACGAATGTTATTTATTTAAGTGTTGAGGAGATGAACAGAATCTTCGTTATAAAATACCTGTTATAAAATACCTGTTATAAAATACCTGTAGGCGTTGGCACAAGAAGAGAACAGATTATTAATGCCCCCTCATACGCCATTATTTGGACGCCATGCATAAATCATAATACAAACCAATCATGCGTTGATATACGGTTGATGTGGAAGAATGCTGGTGAAAATAACGCCCTTATTCCACGCGAAACCGTTCCATTCTCGACAGAATGTTTGAAGTTGCTGACTTCCGCAAAGTAAAACCTCTATTACACGCACGTGTTGCTGATGTGCGATATTTTTACACGGTGCTTAAATACACGCATACTCCCCTGCTTGATGATTTACCGAGTGTAGGGCAGAACAAGGTGAGAATAGTTTGGAAGTGGACGTGGATTTAGAATGTACAGACGCCTCGAAATATCTTAAACTTTGGTACAAAGGACTTGAGCAGTACAGGCCTGAATTCACCTTCACTGTTCACCCTGAAGATTTATTTCTTTATATAAGGAAAGCTCGCCGCGGAAAGAATAAGCCCCCGTTTTGAAAGGAGTGTTTATAAACGTTTATTTAATGGTGAGTTGTAGCAAATGATGCCATCTTTGTGCGTACTTTTGATTGTATTCTATCCGCGTTTAAAGAGCGTGATACTTTGACTCCCAATTGTAAAGTGGGCAGAAAAATAGTGTTAAACGAGTTGAAAGCCCTTTATATTGAATGTAGGTATCTACATTCTTTGAGTGGTGAATTAATGTTAAATCACATTTATTGTGTTGTACAAAGTGATGAGGATGGAGCTGTGGACTCTGTTACGTGTGAGTTTAGTATTTTATTTAAGCGCGTGAGATCTTAAAGTGCGTAATTTATATATATATATATATATATATATATATATATATCAGGTTGTAACATAAATTCTGCCCGATCAGAAAACGGACGATAGATAATAGAATAACCTCAAGATAATGTGAAATAGTTTTAGAAATGTTGCAAAATACACGCGGCGACAGGTTCGCACAGGTTTTATCACAATACAGAATGATACAGAATGAATTAGGCTAGTGTAGGCTTAGGCTAGTGTAGGATTAGGCTAATGAATATTTTATCTGGTGTTTTTCACAGTTACAACGTCACCCCTACGATATTACAGAAATTGAAAAAACATGGAGCCCACGAAAGAGCATATTCGACATGTGGTGCTGTATGAGTTCCATAAAGGATCTAACGCTAGTGAATCCGCAAGAAACATTCAAAGAGTTTATGGAAATGATGTTGTGAGCGAATGGGTGTGTAGAAGATGGTTTGAGAAGTTCAGAAATGGAGACTTCAGTCTGAAAGATTATCAAGGAACAGGACGACAAAATGAGTTAGATGAAGAGTTGCTGAAAGCAACAGTGGAGGAAAACCCAACGGTAACTCTAAGAGAACTTAGCCTGCAACTCGGCGTTAGCCATATGACCATTCATTGTTGTTTGAAGCTGTTAGGAAAAGTAGTGAAGGTTGAAAAATGAGTTCCGCATGATTTGTCACAAGCGAATCTTCAACATCGAATCGATATTTGCACATCACTGCATTCTCGGCAACTGCAGGCACCGTTTTTGAATCGGATCGTCACCGGGGATGAAAAATGGGTCCTCTATAACAATATTAAGCTTCGACATCAGTGGCTTAGCCGTGAAACGAAGCCTGAACCTTAGCCAAGGAATGGACCCCATCCAAAGAAAATTTTGCTATGCGTTTGGTGGGATATGCAAGAAATTATTCATTTTGAGCTTCTGCCAGATAACCAAACAATCACATCTGAACTCTACTGCTAACAACTCCAACGATTGAAGATGGTATTACAGAAGTCTGCAACACCACCTAGATGGACAAAAGTTGCAATCCAGGGAAGCTATCGGAAACGAAGTGATCGTCGCTTTTTTTAACTCGAAACCAAGGGATTTCTTCGAACGTGGCATAAAAAACTTTTCTACAGGTGGGAGGTTACAGAAAAAGAAGTGAATTATATTGATGATTAATTTGTCATAATGTCATTTAATTTTTGTTGTGAATAAACTAAAAATTCGAGCAAATTTGTCCTTATAAGTCCTTTCATTTTTGTTCTGAATGAACTAAAAAATCGAGCAGAAAATATGTTACAACCTTATATATATATATTATATATATATTAAACATATATTGTATATAGAATCCTTCTGCGCTCTCTGTATTATTTTTAATGTGTATATATATATATATATATATATGTATATATATTTAAGTGTGTATTTCCGATCGTATATATATTTATTAAACGGGTATTGTACATATAATTCTTCTGTACTAGTGTATGAGTTTAGATGCCTATATATATATATAAGTATATTTTAATGAGTATATATAATATATATATATATATATATATATATATATATATATATATATTAAGCGTGTATTTTGTTGCAATTCTTCTCTCCTGTTCATGTTATATGTGTTAAATAAATCCAATTACCCATGTTTTGCGTCTAATGTATATACATATTTTGTGTTTCGATATGTATTAAATAATCAGAACGATTTAGCTGTGTTTTATTTCAAATAAATATTATTGAAGGGTATATATACATAAACGATGCAGTGTGTGTGTGTGTGCGTGTGTCTTCTTAAATAACTGGCTGTTTACGTTATATGCTTTCAAACCAACTGGCTGTGATGCTAAAGCCGCCCAGAATGGAAGACGCCACTATGCGCCGAGACATATCAGCGAGAACATCTTCTCTTCTCTCTCCTCCTCTTTCTTTTTTATTACCCTTGTTAGGTTAGGTTACCCCCTTTGGAGGGTCTACCCCCGGGCCTTCTTCAACCCTCCACTCTCCTCCAGATTAGGTTACCCCTCTCTCCCCTTGTTGCATACCCCCTTTCCCACCTTGGAGGTGCTAACCCCTTCCTCCGTGTTGTATACCCCCTCCCCCTCATTATTGATCATGTTGCATTCAATTGATTTGTACTCTACATTTTTGCGGGGATACTACTAAGGACTTTATGCGTAAAAGACTTTTATAGAAATTATTCCGGTAACAATATTAAAAAGATGATAGTAGGTGTGTTGATGAAGTTCAAATTAGAGCCACGTCAAGTACAGTATATTCCATCATACCGATAATTAAAGAAATATGGTGAGAGCATTAGAACTTCTTTCCATGGAATTTAGAAATAATGAAGAAAATGGAGACATCCACGATGAAGATGATTAGGAACTGGAAAACATGCAACTTGGAAATATATCACCAATAAAATGCGAAGCAACTTGGAACTTGCAATCAAGGATCCCAAAAGTCATGGATCAGTTGAAAAAAAATATTTCACATGCGCGAATTCTAGTGAAGAAGCAAAGAATACCAGCGATTATGAGCATTTTAAAGACAAGAAACTTTCATATGCCTATAATGGACGTAGAACAATTGGGCGTTCTACGTCTGACATGATTTTACCCCAAGTTAAGTTGCACCCATTTGTAAAATTTATTGAAATTATAGGGTGTGAATTAGGATTGTCAGCCATAGGCCATTCTAAGGAAATTTTAAAAATACATACCTGTGACAAAGTACAAAAAAAAACGAGTCAGACTTTCAAAATTGTCGTATATTCAAAATTAGAACCTAATTTTTTAGTACTGGTAACAGTTTTTTCAATAGCTGACGTTTCTAAAAACAATGACCAATACCATCGTTGAGTTTTGTACTTTGTTGTTTCTACAACTCTTTTTACTTTGTCATTCAACCACACCAACACCGCACTTTTTAAATCAAAGTTTGACACAACTGGTATGTTATGCCTAACATAAAGATAGTTCATGAGCACATCTGAAGACAGCTGTGAACGATCGGCTGTTTTGAGAACATCTGCTGAATGCGGTTTTGCTGAAACAATCCGACCAAGTGCAAAGATTAACACATCAAATTCCTGATTTTCTAACTGCAGAAGTCTTTTCATCAGGTTTGAAGTTCCAATAATTGAAACACCGGGTAATGCACAGGCATCTCTGTACTCTAGTGCAAATGTTGCTAAGTCAAGATCCAGAATAATGAAAGCATGGCGTTCATTCAATTGTAAGTCAGTCACTGAGGAATCTAAATTTCTCAAGGGGCTCAACAACTTTAAACGATCAGAATTAAAAGCATATCTTTCTTTTAGGAAGTTTATCAAGGATTCAATAATTTCATATCGTACAGCTTTGAAATGGCGTATTGCTGTTGTAACTAATTGATGGCTCACTCTGCTCTTTTTATCAGTCAGCTGGATGCCAAAGAATGTCAAGTTGTCCTCATCTAAATTTTCTTCAAAAGAACTTTCCCATCCACCAAGAAGCGATTGACTCTTCAATGCATCTAGATTGTCCAGGAGATTCTGTACTTTGTTATCCCAATCAATCAAGTGCATTTATTGTCTTGCAGGGACTTTTGAAAAATCTTGAATATAAAAACAAAATGTCTGCAACTATGCACATTGTGCTCAACTTTTTTAGATCAGTAAGATTCTTCAGATGACCATGAGCAGAAGCATCTTCCGATTGCTCTAAATATGCTACGATTGATCTGTATGATGATAGAATACTGCTGAAAAGATGGTAAGAGAATTCTGTCCAACGAACTTCAAAATATTTCAGAATATGATATACTGTTAAGTTTTTTTCTTTTCCAACTTTTTCCAGTTCTTTGGTGCGAACTGCTGATGCATGAAAAAATGTTGAGAGAACATTGCCATCTTGTATCAACATATTCACTTCCTTCACAGTTTTAGAGACTTTGCCAAAGGCCAGATCTGAGCGATGAACTCCACACCAAATTTTGATCAGTGGAAGGTTTGTTTCAGCCATTTTCCTTTCCTTATCTAACATTTTCCACAGGCTCACATGTTCTCCTGTGTTGAAACTCTCTCCATCTGTGACAACACATGTTACCTTGTTGAAAGATCTTTCCAAGGAATAGTAAAAAAGACTGCTTCTTTCACAGCTAATATATATCCCTTGACATATTTATTGTCAAGCTGGAATTGATCAACAGAGCCATCTATTGCAATTGATACAGCAATTGCCGATTTGATTTTTTCAAGTAAATTAGGTTTATCTGCTCGTACAATAAAGTACAACAGATTAGCATGCTGCATTGGTGTTACATATTTGAATTCTTCCACTGGTGGATCAAATGGCTTCACCTCAGCAGCCATATTGAATAGAGAACTCATTATACTGGTCATATGAATTGATGGCCAAGACTAAGCTGAAATTGTATCCCGTTTGGAATTATTATAAACCTCGATCATAAGTCCACCAATTTTATTTGCCAAGTTTTCATTAGCTTTCGATATGCAACTATGTCAAATACACATGGATGTCTTCTGCCTTTGTTCAACAACTGACATCTGTTGAACTCTTGCCACATGACATGATTGTTTATGGATTTCAGAAGTCAAATGAGTTTGTAAACCATTAATTCTCAAAACAACCCCTTTATCAGAGGAGATAACTGGAGCCTTTTCCGGTAGGACATTGACTTTGCTACTGTTTCTCTGAAGTTGAAGCATGGTTCACAGCGATAATGTTTCCTACCACCAATATCACTGCCTCCTTGTTTGGCGACTAATTTTATACACTTATTAACTTACAGCAGTTCCTTTATAGTTTGTTCTTTGGAGGAACTAGAAAATGGTTGATTTTGTTCATCAGTTGTCATCACATTACTCTTCTTTTGACATTTCAGACTTTTCAGTGGTTTCTTCAGCAGTTTCTTCAATAGAACTTACATCTATAGAGTCTTTGGTAGTATTTTCTTTCTTTTTCAAATACTTGTACATGTTCATTTGCGACACAATTTCTTCGTAGGCCTATCGCTCATCGTTTTTCTTTTCCTGAGCCTGAGTGAGTAGTTCCTTGACCTCAACAAGTTGTCATATATATATATACACACACACACACATATATATATAATATTTAGGAGAAATCCAATGACAAGAAGGAGAGTAAATGCCATGAAAAGTGTCTTCTTTAATGCGCAACGTTTCGAGCAATACGCTCATCTTCAGGCTAAACAGTGACAAAAAATGACATTATGAAGTTAAAATCAATAAATAAATGAATGAAACACATAAGACAAAATAATTACTATAGAACCTATTCTTAGAAGCAAAATTTAAAAAGACTAAAAGAAGAGGGTTGAATTCAAACTTTGAATTCAACCCTCTTCTTTTAGTCTTTTTAAATTTTGTTTCTAAGAATAGATTCTATAGCAATTATTTTGTCTTATGTGTTTCATTCATTTATTTATTGATTTTAACTTCATATTGTCATTTTTTGTCACTGTTTAGCCTGAAGATGAGCGTATTGCTCGAAACGTTGCGCATTAAAGAAGACACTTTTCATGGCATTTACTCTCCTTCTTGTCATTGGATTTCTCCTAAATATTAAATTGAAGCTTTGTAGAAGCAACCCGCATGATATATATATATATATATATATATATATATATATATATATATATATATATATATATATATATATATACAGGGTGTCCGAGAATTATCTGTACAATGTTTGGCTGTTATTAAAAGTCAACCATGAAGTGTAGAAATTCCAGTGTTGTCCCATTTTACAGAGAATCTCATTAAGTTTTTTCTGATACCACGTTTTGACAAGTTTTTTAGAAATTTACGCGGGTGACAGACATTGATGATTTAAAAGCAAGAATCACAGCTGCTATTGAGCGAATTGATGTGGATATGCTGCAGCGTACATGGCAACATTTGGAGTATCGATTGGATGTTTTGCGAATCAATAATGGTGCACATATCGAATGTTTGTAACAACGTTACTTTAATAAAAGAAACTTTTGAAAATACAGATTCTAAATAATCTTGTTTAAGAATTTTACGTGTGTTATCAAGAATTTTATTAAAAGATGAAATTCTACAGATAATGTTCGGACACACTGGAATTTCTAAAAAACTTGTCAAGACTTGGTATCAGAAAAAACTTAATGAGATTCTCTGTAAAATGGGACAAGACTGGAATTTCTACACTTCATGGTTGACTTTTAATAACAGCCAAAAATTGTACAGATAATTCTCGGACACCCTGTATATATATATATATATATATATATATATATATATATATATATATAACTTATATACATGCTATATTCTTTCCCACTCTATATGGCATGTCCACATAATCTAAGCCTGCACACCTGTACATTTCGGCACATTTATTACTTTAGCAATTTGATAAATTATCCTATTATTTTATCTTTCCTATACATAGCTAATTCAATTTCAGTACCCATGGTATTCTTCAACCAAGATAAGTAAAGAATGTTGATATAAAAACATATCCAACCATAAAGCATTTGTCTAACTTCTATAACATCACAGCAGAAAAGACATAGGTTAATATTCATCTTTTAACCCGCTCACGCGCGGTTAAAACAGTACAATATATTGAATTGCCATTCAAAACTGACTAAGAAAATATATATCTTATGTTGTGCAAATTTGTTCAAATGTACTTTTTTTAATAAAATATATTTCCTGTTTTGGCTATGATGTACTTTTTTCATAAAATATTTTTCCTGATTGGGCTATTTTTTTCGCTACTCTGCGACTTAATTAGTTGGTTGGGTTTTGTTCTGGCTATTTTTTTTTCTAATTGGATTCAGTTTAGTGGTGTTTGTGATAGAATTATGACGTGCCATTCGTGTGATTTTGACTTTGAGAACTTGATTCGTCATGTGCCCTAGATGAACACAAAGGATTGGCTGTTTTTATCAATTACGGCGTTATTCTCTCATCCTTAACTTACCCGAGATGTGTGATTGCCTAATACGAAAAGATCAGAAGATATTTAGGTGAAATAACCAATATTAACCTGTTAGGTTAATTAAATGCCCGGTTAAGTTAATTGAATGCCCGGTTAGGTCAATTGAAGGCCCGGTTAGGTCAACTGAAGGCCCGGTTAGGTCAACTGAAGTCCTGGTTAGGTTAATTGAATGCCCAGTTAGGTCAACTGTACACCCTTGATGATTGGTTAGGTTAAGTCGCGATATTTTCGTTAGTTTAAATGAAAATGATGAGAACAAACTTTTCTCGTTAATTTCTGGTTAGTTTTCGAGATGACAATATCTTGAAAACTACGCATTTGGTAAATTTATAGTATTACACCCGTCTCCCTTTGGAGGTGAAATTTATGTTTTTCCTATGGTTTTTGATGTGTTTTGAACGAATCTGACCTTCAAAACCGTCGGAGATGACTCATTTTTGAGATAACCCCCCTCCCCCCAGCCGGCAATCGAAAACGAGTCATTTCCGACGGTTTTGAAGGTCAGATTCGTTCAAAACACATCAAAAACCATAGGAAAAACATAAATTTCACCTTCAAAATTGACCTAACCTAACCTAACCTAACCTAACATATCCTAACCTAAAAGAAAAACAGGAATTACCTTATTCACGTGCAGGGGCAGGCTGAGGCTCTTCCTGGAGTAGATTTCGCTTGTCTTTATCTGAAGAAATGAATAAATACCTTGCCAGGTATTGGTATAGATATTTTGACCGAATACCTGGCCTCTTAACCCATTCCTTTAAATCCCGCCAAAATCTTTCGATATTCTGTGTGTGAATTTAGATATTCTCGTTATCCACAAAATTTTTAGAATGATTAATAACAAAATGCTTGTAACCTAAATCACTTATAGTCTTGTAGGTAGCCCAGGAATCACTATAAATCACAGAGCCATGCCTAATGTACTTCTGAATGAGTGGAATGAGTGTTCCATTCCGATAGCAAAGTAATTCAAATTCGAAATGGATGGAGCGCAGTGATTGGGCAGACATGTAACGGTCACACAAACGAACACACAAACGAACGTACGAACACAACTAGATACACACCAAAAAAATGTTTATATCTCGAAAACGAAGCATTTGCGACGGAAACGCTATAGAAGGAAAGTGTCTTAGAATTAAAAATTCTACTTAATGAATATATAATAATTGCTGGACGTTAGACGGGTGTAATGCTATAATAATACCACGCATTTGCACAGGAAACGGATGGCAGATTCGTGCAAAACACCTCAAAATTGACCAGAAAAGTTTGTTCGATTCATAAAAACACGGTGTAAAAACGAATAATTACCAGAAGTACAAACAAGGGTTTAAATCATGCCACATGCAATATGTATGCATAATCTAATAAAATTTAGGGATGAGGGTTAGATGCAAGACAACCATAATTAATTATAATAAATTCTCTAACAAATGAAAAATGGAAATATGGATACGACTAAACCATAGAAATGGTAGGTCGCATGGTTGTGACACTGAAAAAAAAATAGAAAGCAAATATCGAAATTCTATCCAAACTCGCATCAGGCGACTTTGGTTCCTCATGTAAAAATTAACATTCGGACATAAAACCCATACAAACATAAGTACTGTATGAAGACAATGAATATAAGGATCCATATAAGGATTATATAATGATTATATAGGAATTATTCATTGTTCATTTTTACAGGGCTCTTCCCTCTAGAATGATATTAATAAAATACAATTAATACAATACAATACAATTAATACAATACAATAATATAACATCCCAACTAATTCAAACTAGATGATGACTAATGGTTTTTATAATACAAATAAACAAATTGATTTAGACAATCAATGATAGTGTTAAATTTTTAACAAAAATTTATTCTCCTGTGAAAAAAAGATTACACACATAATGAATAGTAGATAAATGGGAAAAATTTAAATTTTAAAGTTCAGGAATATCAAAAGTTACCATGATCGTACAGTCAATAAACTAATTGTATTTACTAGTGTAGGTAAAAATCGAATTACGTAATGGTTGATGTATAGACCTGGGGTCAAGTGTGTATTTACGTGTACTAGGTACAGAGTGTAAGTGGTTGGTGGTATGTCCAAATGGGGAAAGGGATTTATTTATAGTTTAAGTTATACGTAAGTGCCCATACGTATATATACATATACGTGAAATATGTGTATGTGGAATATGAGAGTAATTGGCTTATTCCGTGAAGAACTAAATCATTAGTGGTCATTGGTGGATTAGGATTATATGTATTGTATATATATTTGTGTATATATATACACTTTAAGGAACGGCTTAGCTTAGGGGTTGGTTAAAATAACTGAATAAATGCATGAGCAACATTTTATATATATTAAGCAACAATTATTAAGGTTAAATAAATTCAGGATATGAATAGTGAATTTCCTTTCCAATAAGTATACCAATGATCTTAGAATAAGGTTTGTGTATATATAGTGTGCATACATGGCGTGTGTCTGTGTAGGGATTCGGAAGGTTTTCGAATTAACAAAGTTTAAAAATAGTGTATAATAATTTAAAATGGGAGTAGGGTTATAAAATCCTTTAAGTTTAAGTGAATTATTATTAAATTCTAATGCAGGTAGCATTAATGGCAATGTATTCGACCAATAACATTCATTGCCATATAGTAACAGTATATCACCATTAATATTAACCAGAAGTGTCAGTACGATAATTGAATTTTATTTGACGATTTGACGGGGCATAGGTGATAACAGAGTTTAGTGAAATTCATGGTGAGAGTACGATTATGTAATTAGTTATATTAGAATGGTGTGACAAAATTATTAGAACGGTAAAAATGGCGTTCTGGTATAGAGTGTCAAAATTGGCTATAATTTTGTTTGATACCTTACAAATGGTACAATAACAATTTAACGACAATTACTCACGATTAATTGAATAAAGAAAATGAAGAAGCCAAATTAAAAATAGAAATCAATTATGCACTTTAATGAACTAAACATGGGGTTATAGGTTCTGTATAATACTCTTAAAAATAAAAAAAACACTTAACCTAAATTGAGGTTATATTCGGTCATAATAGGTCAATTTCCCGAACATACGGAGCAAGATAAATTAGGTGCATGGTTAGGTGGTCATACGATAGGGCATGGGGATCATATGGTTACAGGGGATTCACAATCTGGCCGGAACTCAATGGGCTGACCATGCGAGCCTTGCTCACTCAAAAAGGAGGTGGTTTATCAGGATTAAGAAGAATAACTTTTACTGTCATCATAGACATCACAATAATTATCAAAATCGTTACAAACATTTGTAAAAACTGTTTTGGTTACAAATAATAAAATATATAATTTTACCTATATACGCAATTATATATTTATATACGCAATTACTGCATGCAAAAAGACACAGAAGGTTGAATTAAAGACACAAACCTGCCAATTCAGGTTGAATTAAATTTTCTTAAATTAAATTTCCTTAAATTAAATTCTCTTAAATTCAGGTTGAATTAAATTCTCTTTTACAACAAAAAAAGGTTGAATTAAACTGACTGTACTGAACTTGACTTGAACTTGACTTGAACTACAACTGACTACAACTGACTTGGAACTGACTACAACTGACTGGGGACTGACTACAACTTCCTACAACTGTCTTGGGACTGACTACAACTGTCTTGGGACTGACTACAACTGTCTTGGGACTGACTACAACTGACTACAACTGTCTTGGGACTGACTACAACTGACTTGGGACTGACTTCAACTGACTTGCAACTGACTACAACTGACTTGCAACTGACTACAATTGACTGGGAACTGACTACAACTGACTTGAAACTAATTGACTGACTTGAAACTAACTGACTGACTTGAAACTGACTTGAAACTGACTTGAAACTGACTGAGACTTGAAACTGACTGAGACTTGAAACTGACTGAGACTTGAAACTGACTGCGACTTGAAACTGACTCGCAACTGAAACTGACTTGCAACTGAAACTGACTTGAAACTGACTTGCAACTGAAACTGACTTGAAACTGAAACTGACTTGCAACTGACTTGCAACTGACTGACTGACTTGAACTGACTGACTGACTGACTTGAACTGACTGACTGACTGACTGAAAACTGACTGAAAATTGACTGAAAACTGACTGAAAACTGACAGAAACTGAAACTGACTGAAATTGACTGCACTCGAACTGCTATCAAGTGTCTCTATAAACTATAAACTCTCTCTTTCTCTATTATAATAATGCACAATAATTTCAAGTCAATTTAATTCAATAATTTGAAAAAATTGTAAACAAAAATAAAAAATGTAAACAACATTTCACTCGAATGTACGCGAAGGTACGGTAATATTATGTTTGGTACATAAAATAAAATTATTCTATACTAACTATAATAGTGAAAATAACTCATTTTCAATAAAAAAAATGTATCACTGGTGTAGCGAATGTTCACTGTTTCTTGTTAATTCTGGCTTGATACTCATTACATATTAACTGTTAATAATACTGACTTTTCAAATGTTTAGAGATTACTTTTTATAAAAAAAGATCTGTACTTAACAAGATTCCTACGGCGGAATCCTTGACGTGTCCTGAAGACGTGTCTTGCTGGCTACTTGTTCCTGGATGAAGAATGGGCGTCGCCAGTTGTTCTATTTCCAGGGTCTGGAAGACTGGAAGAATCCTAATGCAGGGGTCGCTAGTTTTGTTAATTCTTCTCTTTCTATAGTCTTGGGTTGTCTCGATTTCCAGGTTCTGGAAGACTGGAAGAATCCTGGATGCAGGGGTCGCCACTTGCTATCTTGGGGCAGGGGTCGCTATTTTTTTTTATCCTGGGGCAGGGGTCGCTATTTTTTTTTATTCTGGGGCAGGGTCGCCAGACTGTTAACCCTTCCGTCTATGGCCTGGGTTGGTTCGAAGTCGACGGGGGTTCTGGTTAGGAGGAAGCAACGGATTTGTTTCTTGTATTTTTTTCTATACTACTCTCCGAGCTCTTCTATAGTGGCTCGGAGGATTCTGAGGGTTTCCCCCGACTCTTCTTGTAACGTATCGGGAGATTTTAATGACTAAGTTCTCTGACGAGAGCACGGCTCGAAGGAAAAGATAAAGACTTTTTCTTACTGTAATTTACTGCTAAAATGTTACAGGTAATGCTCAGCCTCGTAGTTTGAATCAGAATGAACATGGAAGAATTTTTGTCGGTTTATATACCCAAAAATAGCTAACATCATTATGATTAAATGTTGAAAAGGCTGCATTATTTTTGCACAATATTTGAAAATAAAGTAAATCTTTTAGCTGTGTTAATGTTTAAACGAATAAACAAGTTATTTGAAGATGAAGCCATATTTTTGTCTTGAACCGCGTATTTTCAGATCTGATGTTATCATGATCTGCCAAGTTAACTAAAAGTGGAAATTGAACTATGCATCTTTATATTAAGATATGCATATGAGCAAAAATTACAAGTTTAAGATTTACAATTACATTTACAAGACATGACTTCATCTTTTATAACGAAGAGAGAATGTATACAAAACATAAACACTGCAACTTTTTTTTTTAAAAAGAACAAGTTAATTATTTGGCAAAATAGGAAGCAACTCCAAAATTTATCCCAACGAAAAAATAATAAAAAAATAATAATATCGCCGAGTGTACATTCCTAAATGGCGACATAGTGTCGGGTCGTATATTGAGTACAATCCCAAGTACATCACTGAGTACGTTGTAATTTTGGTTTATTACAACTATGATTATAATTACCAATTAATTCACATTTACTTATTATCGTCAATTACAGTTTCATTAAAGTACATTAATTACATCATATTAAATTATTACAGTTAATTACAATTAAACAGTTAACTACAGTTTTTTTACAGTGTTTAATATTTATAGACAATTAGGATGTTAGGAGTATAACATAAAGTACATGGGCACATACGGCATATATATATGTATATATATATATATATATATATATATATATATATATATAAAATAACACATAATAATGTTTTATAAATTAGAAGCAAACGAGAGGAGATTTTTATCTCAGAAGCGCTCGCTTCCGCTGTGGTTAGCAGAATTTGACCACTTGCATAAGCATTTATAAGTATTGCGAGAAATTACTTAATTTAAAGAAAAGAAATAAAAAGAATACATGTGAACGTACTTACATGTAAGGTAACTACGTACGTGATCATGATCATTTGCGAACATGTACGAATGCATAAAGTTTGGTACACACATTGGTAGTCACACACTAGGTTGACAATAGGTAGAAAATAGGTAGCTGAATGAATAGTTAATAAAACTAACAAAAGATAAAGGTCAAGAAAGGAAATGGATGTATGAATGAACAACATATGATGTTAAAGAATTTACCATACATTGAATACTAAAGATATGATCGGTGTTCAAAGTATGAAAATGTGAAGGGAATTACGCTACTTTATGACGTCATAGTTATTCAAATTATGCCTTACGTTAATTCATAGTTACTACGCCATAGTTATTTAATTTGTACGTACAGTACAAGTCATTATTGGGAGAATTTAGAAGAGATGAATTAGAGAAATACAGTAATGAATAAAGAAGTACAAACAAAGGTTCAAATCATGCCACATGCAATATGTGTGCATAATCTAATAAAATTTAGGGATGTGGGTTAGATGCAAGACAACCATAATTAATTATAATAAATTCTCTAACAAATGAAAAATGGAAATATGGATACGACTAAACCATAGAAATGGTAGGTCGCATGGTTGTGACACTGAAAAAAAATAGAAAGCAAAAATCGAAATTCTATCCAAACTCGCATCAGGCGACTTTGGTTCCTCATGTAAAAATGAACATTCGAACATAAAAACCATACAAACATAAGTACTGTATGAAGACAATAAATATAAGGATCCATATAAGGATTATATAATGATTATATAGGAATTATTCATTGTTCATTTCTACACACACACACACACACACACATATATATATATATATATATATATATATATATATATATATATATATATATATATATATATATATTAGGGTGGAGTAAAAAAGCTTCTTTTTTTTTGGCTTCGGCGAAAAGTGCGAAAGTTGCGATTAGGTAAAAGAATAATACTTTCAAATTTTTAGCCTGATATTTATTCATCTTCAGGTCTCGCAGTGAACTTGAAGTTTCACTCAAAACTAGTATAAAAATGAAAATTCTCAGTTATTGTGGTTTCTGTTTTTCACGTTTATATAAATAATTTTATGTATTATGTGAGTATGTAAGTATGAAATATACTCTAAACATACAGCTCTTCGCTGATTGCAACAATTTTCTATTGCAATCACCCACAACTCACCACGAGGAGGTAGCTGCATATCGAGTTCCACCCTTTCCTACCCATCCACCCAACCATGGAGGAAATATATTTAATATATAAGAGAATATATATTACATATTTTCTTCTAAATGTATCTTGTCAAATCCACTTGTTTATTTGTTTAATTTGTACTGTGACTTAGTTTCAAATTTTGGCATAAGTTTTCTAGACTGAATTGTTGATCTAATAAACCCGTCACGATTTCTTTCACCACAAACAGCTGTCGATGCCTGTTACCAGTTTCACCTCTCGTTCAACTGATTTTGTGTGGCAGGGATATTTTGTTATCTCAATATTTAATTCTCCGCCAGAGATCAAAGTCCGAAGATAGTCGTTGGACAGGTGCTTAGTGAGTGGAGGCTCAAACCCGTGGACCTCCAGTCTATCATGCGGGTGTAGTCGGATGCTTCAAAGCGCAACTTTGGTACCTTAAAGTGTCGAATACCGACAGCTGCATCAGAAGTTTCCCTGGCTTTCATTATTCTTCTAATTGCTAGCTCGCGAATATGCTTTCGGTTGTCGGTAATCAGGCTCAGAATCAAATTCTCAGGGAGTGCAAAGTGAGCATTCCTTTGGATGACAGGTTGAACAATTGTTTTCAAATCATTCGGCAAATAACGACACTTTTCAATCATAGAAAATAGATGTTTTGTTCTAAACGTGAAATCTGAATTGATCTTGATAGAGAACCAACAAGGAGCATATACTTTTGCCACGAAGGTAGACAGTATGATGAGCTTCTTAGATGGTACTGCGGAAGCGACGTACAGACGAAGGATTCGGTTTCGACCTGGTTACGGTTAGCTAGAATGGACGTGACCTTCCCGCATGAAACACCGCTGAAAATATCATTCAGATACTTTTGATCACAACTCGGGTCAACAACGTCGTCCAATTGTTCAGGTAAGATGATATTGATTGACTTAAATTTGACAGGAGGCATGGTTTCACAGTTAACTAGCTGTTTACCAATTGTACCTGTGAAAGATGTAGGACCTCGAGTACGCCATCCAGATGATGCATCAGATGTCTCAATGGTAGTTTATTAGTATGTAGTAAGCACACCATTCTCTGCAAGGGTTTTTCTAAATGCTCCTCAAGTTTCTGTATCACACCTCCTTTCTCACCAGTATTGATGACTGTTTCATCGCAAACCACAACGATAAGAGCAGTGATATCAAAATCATTTCTTTGCAGAAAATTCATGATAGCCTCAGCCGTATCCTTGGCTGATCCTTATGAAGGAGTCACATGGCCTATGTACGCGGAGCCAGGCTCTTGTATTAGAGTTATGTGTTCTTCAGAAATAGTTTGACGGACAAATTTTTGAGCTTTCTTCACTTGTGCTATGGTTTGGTCCTCCCGACCATCGAAATAAATACCGCTGAATAATTTTTCATGTAAGTATGACAGTGGCTGAGATTCTTGCAGGTTTCTCCGATGCTTACTTCGTTCACGTCGAATTTTACTTCGATAAATGACATGGGATTGTTCAGTATCTTTGATATTCCCGAGGTCTTCTAGTAATGATGATGTTAATGCTGCTGTTGCTCTATCAGATATTCTATGCCTATCACACTCTCGAGCAACAGCTGGGATGGGTGTTCGCATTTGTTTTGCTTTTTTTTCAGAATTTTTACAGTTGATGTTTTTTTCATGAAGAACTGTTCAGAGTCACTTAGTTCACTTGTGTTATCACAATCAGAACTGCTTTCAATCACTTCAAATGATGATTGAATACTATCCTCAGATTTTTCCTGTGACTTCGTCTTTCTGTCCATTTCTGCAACAAGCCTTCTTTCTTTTTCTTTCAATTTCTTTGTTTTCACCACATAAACTCCTGTGATACACATTTTTCTTTCTGTTCGCTGATCTGTCAGAAATAGCCTTTCATCAATAGGAACTTTTCTGTCTTTAGGGCAAGCACACATAGATAACTGTTTGCACTTACAGGCAGCAATGTCAAACAGTTTAGAATTACCTTCATCTCTAAATTTTGTTACTTGTGCAGAGTAGCTCTTAATCATGTGCCTGTTTTTATCTTTAACCTTATCAACTACACTTTTGTGAGCAATGGTGGGAATAGAAGCTTTTTGCAAGGGTGTTTCAACGGCAACTGGTACAGGCTCACAAATGTTTCTCAAAGATGGTTCTTTCCCACCTTTAGATGTCATTTCAGGTCGAAGCCAGGTGTAGTATCGCATTACATTTCCTAGTGTTGGCAAATTATTGCTTTTAAATTCACTGATTCAACCTAAAAACACAGGACAGGCAAATTTTCCGCGGGTTTTAACCTTCTTTGTATCCATTATACTTGTACAATATCAAAAACTTTGCTAGAAAAAGACAAAGTTCAATAATGCACGGTCATTTACAGAAGTGTGTGGCACATGACCTCACACAACTACAGCTCAAATGACACTAATGAATGACTCATGTCTACTGTCTATTGACTGAGTTGCCAATCACAGCGGCCTGTTGCCAGATGTACGATAAGAAAATCAGTAAATGGTATAACATTGAGACCTCTTGCGGGCCCTAAAAACATGCTTGAAATGCAGAAAAATTTTATGTTATATTTTGGGTACAATAGACAACTTTTAAACATATCGTCGCCGAAAAAATCAAAGAAAATTTTTTTCACGCCACTCTAATATACAGGGTGGGCCGAAAGTCTGGATCCATAGGAAAATATTTATTTTAATACATAAATTACAACAAATGGTAAATACTTAAAGTGAATATCAACTTTAACTCGTAAATGCGTATCCGTGATACTGTACAGTAGTTCGTACTCCAGTATAAATACTCAAATACTTTTTTTATTTCAGCCCAGAAATGGCTTCGAATCTAACAACAGAAGACCGGGTAGAACTTGTGCTCATGTACGCAAGACAGGGCGCTACAAACAGAGAAGTTGCTACCATATTCAATAGAAATCATCCTGATAAGCATCCAGTAACACATGCGACTGTTGGCAAGTTGTTTAAACGTTTCAAAGAAACAGGAAGTGTATATGATCGACGGCGTTCTGGTCGTCCAAAAACTGCAACTGATGAAAATACCTCTGCAATGGTATGTGAAACTTTAACGAATAGTCCAGTAAAGTCAACAAGAAGATTATCAAATGAAACACGCATCTCGAGAACGTCAATTCGAAGAATTATTAAAAATCATAAATTCCATCCCTAAGTGTCTCGATGTCAGAGGCCGCCAATTTGAGCATTTGTTATAATTTGTTGTTTATACTGGAGTACGAACCACTGTACAGTATCACGGATACGCATTTACGAGTTAAAGTTGATATTAATTTTAAGTATTTACCATTTGTTGTAATTTATGTATTAAAATAAATATTTTCCTATGGATCCAGACTTTCGGCCCACCCTGTATATGGGGTGTTCGGAACAAACTGGCGAAGACGCCAGTTTCTAAGGCTAAAAAGTCGAAGCCGCTATATGTGTGTATGTTTACTGGATCGGTCCTATTCAAAGGAGTGACATAACGAAGGAGTGACATAACAAAGGAGTGACAAATCGGAGATAAAATTCAAAGGAGTGACACGAAAATACCAACAAAGAAGAAGAAAGAACAAATCCAGAGGGAAGAGAGGCTTGCAACTGTTAGGTTAGGTTAGGTTAGGTTTCTAGTTTTTGAAATAAAATCTTAATTTTAACAATTCTAACAAATTTTGTTTTTTTAAATAAAATTTTAATAATTATACTCCTTTGAATTTTATCTCCGATTTGTCACTCTTTCGTTATGTCACTCCTTCGTTACGGTATTTATGTCACTCCTTTGTTATGTCACTCCTTTGAAATGTCACTCCTTCGATACAGACCCTTACTGGATAGCTCATGACAAGGAGACAGTGGTGGGCACCGTTAACCAAAAGGTTAACTTCGATAACAATAATCCGTTAACCCCAATTTTTAACTCCGATAACGATAATCCGATAATTTTACTACAAAGTTAACGGAAGTTAACGATAATCCGTTAACGATAACTATTTCTTTACTAACATTTAAAAAAATCAAGGAAAAAAACTTTAAAACCCATAGAAAATGTTTATTTATGCAAAATCCAACAATAAATAGGTATTTAACTGTATTTTTATCAAGTTCTGGTCAGACTGAGACTCAGAAGTGCCTGAGACAGAGGCGATCTCAATGTCGAGAACTTCTTCTTGGTGCTCCATGGTTGAAGTTTAAAAGTTGTAGAGAATGCTTGGTAAGAGAGAACTGAACGCTGTCTAGTTGACGATAATACAGAAGAACCTAAAAAAAGTAAAATATCATCGTATAAAATATGTAACTAAACTAATAAAATATTAATTCAAACAAAATAGCAAAATTAATTCAAAATAATATTAATTATAATAATATTATAATATATAATATATAATATTACGTTATATAAAATATTTTATTTTACATAACCCTTTTCTGTGAATTTTCAATAGAAGTAATTTTTCTCTATGTAATTATTTTATCTATAAAATATTTTATCTATGAATTATTTAGTCTATAAAATAAAAATACTTTGTCCATGAATTATTTTGTCTATAAAATATTTTGTCTATGTAATATACGCAATTGTTATTTAATTCGATGACAATATTACAATCAGTGAATAAAAACTATTATTCAAATTTTACATACTATATATACTTTTTTAGAGATTTACTAACGCAGTGTAAAATACTTATTCATTAGTCATTACTATAAATTAATTTTTCTCAACCGTACATTTTACCATACGTATCTCCATACGTATTAATATATATATATAATATTATAGGACTTTTACTAACGTTAAAAGAACCTTCTTACCTCCAATAAAAAGCGCACAACCTCCCCTTGCGAGATCTGGAAGCAGACTGAAGTTATGGCGGTTTGAATTCATTCGCGGAGCGGTGATCTTCCGTGAATGACTCCTCGCAGTTAACGTGTTAACGGACTTTAACAGACTAAATATCGAGTTATCGGAAGCAAACTGGTCCGATAACGATAAATGGAAATTAACTTCCGTTAATAGTCCGTTAAAAAAGTTAACTTCGTTAATTAACTGTTATCGGATTAACGCTTTAGTGCCCAACACTGCAAGGAGAGTTTATTGGTATAGAAAACGGGTTTTCGCACACATGCTGGCTTTCCCTCTTTGGTTCCGAACACCTCAATTATAAATACTAACATGCGAACATACTTTCCTTCATGGCAGATTACCTCACGTCCCAATTGGAGGCGGGTCGAAATTTTGTATTCTTATTCTACACACTGCTCGGAGTTTCCTTTGGGCCCCTAAACAACATACTGTAATTACACCGCAATGCGCCCCCCCCTACCCGTTGCATATGCCCCCCCTTTTCTAAATTGAAATGAAATTGAAACCAATTCTTTGAATTAAAAAACCTGATAAATGACAAAGATTAAAGTAAATAATGATATAAGTAAAGTTAAAGTAAGTTATATATATATATATATATATATATATATATATATATATATATATATAAAATAAGAAATCTTTCTCCGTATATTACTTAAAGAATCAATTGAAGTATACTAAAATCAAAATATTCACCTTAAGATATTTAATTGAAGCATATTAAAACCAAAATATTCACCTTAAGAAATTTAAAATCGTAAATTACTGACAGCACTGGCCTTTCCATTGGAACACAGGTAGCTTTTTTCTCGACTCCAGTATATTCACAATAAATTTATGTCTGTTTTCGTAACCAATTCTATCTTGTGATGCTTCTGTTACCACATTTACAACATATTCTACGCCCTGGCTATGACAGGGAAAAGGAATAAGCTGAAGTGGTTCATTTCGATCTTTAAGAAGATCATTATTTGTCAAATTCTGTAAAATAGGTGGAGGGGTGATGGTTTCGTTGTCCCAGTCGATCATGTTAGGATAATCGTCTGCTTCAAAGTTCAGTGATTTTGGCAGCTCAAAATTTCTCGCATTGGTGCTCCTAGTTCTTGCTCGAATGATGTGCTGAAGAGCCAGCTCTCTGACCTCTCTTCTTGTGTCTGTTATCATTGAGAGTAAGATATTCTCCGGGTGGGCAAAATAGGCGTTATTTCTGAGGACACGCTCCATAATCATCCGATGCTTTTTATCTAAGCCTTTAAGCAAGTGCATGATATACCAAAAATTAGATGCTCCCTCATTTGCCTTCAGATGAGACTTCATCCAAAACCAGCCTGGAGCGTAAACCAGCATTATAATTTTTACTAGGTCTTGGATGTTTTTGTCTGGATTCCTTGTAGAGACATATAAGCGCAGGATCCTGTTTGCTCGTGTTAGCCATCTTGCATGATGGAGGGCACCTGGGGATCTGGTGGCTAACGCTTGTGAGATGCATCCAGATTGTATGCTAATGTACATTTTATACATACATTTTTGGTCACTGCTGAAACTTTTAACAATATCGGCCAAAACTTCTTTAATGTTGCCTTCTACAGGGGTATAATCAATTATATCCAGCTTGGTCAAATCCTCTCGGAGTTTATTTCCAAGAAAACCTTTGAAGGTGTTTGGTCTCGAAGTTTTTCCATCAATTGCTTCAAATACGTGCCTGAAGAGCTGTTCGTTTGCATGCAAAAGGCAAATCAGCCATTGTACCGGCCTGTCCAGATATAATTCAATCAATTTTAGCACTCCGCCTATCCTGCCAGTGTTCACTGGGGTGCCATCGCATAGCAAAGCTTTGAGGGATTCTTTGCTATTAGAATCAACTATAAAAGTTATTATTTCATCTGCAATACAACAAACAGTTCCGTTATCTGGAGCTCTATGATCCATGTAAACATCACCAGGTTCTTTGACTATTACATAATGTTCTTCGTATTCCATTCCCTTCTTTGTCTTAGTTTGATCTTTTCTACCATCAAATCCGATGCCTTCAATCTGTGTGTTCTCTGATTTCACTTTGATTATGTTCTTTTTACCCACACGTATTCTTTCTCTTTTGACTTTTTTCCTATCCAACATATTGGTTTCGTCTATTATTCCCATATCCTTCAAAGCTGCATTTACTATAGCTTCAGTAGCTCTGTAACTTACACGGTATCTATCTGCTGTTATTGTTAAGTTATCAGAAATAATTCTGTTCTGATGGTTTTCTCTCAGCTCAAAATCCGGAACAAAGTCAATATCGTCGCTGTCATCATCAATTTCCATGCTCTCATCTTCCATAATATGTAACGGGTTCAGTTTGCTGGTTGAGGCGACATTCATATCTAGGCTTATCTTGGCTCTTCTTTCTAATCCTTTAACTCTATCGTGAGTCCTTTTTCTTGTGGAAGTCGTTACTCTGTCGAATGGTACTAGTTGGTTTTTTCTTTGTTTCTGCCCCCACAAAAGACTCCGACTCAATCATTGGAACTCTAATATCACATCTGCAATCCGTTCGACTGATTTTTTTATCGTAACAAGTACAAGTGCAAATATCAAACATTTCATCGAATGTGTCCACCTTCTGCTGAAAACTGTTGGTTCTTTGTTTTAATGGTACTTTATTTAGCTTTGCTGCAGATTCTATCAATCGTTCAACTTTTATAGCTATTCCTTCAAATCCTATATGTGGAAAGGAAAACTTCTCCCAAATGGCTTCCACATTTTTAGTGACCATTCTGTAACATTCTTTTGCTGTTCTAGAACCTTTCGAAATCAGTTCTTCTCGTTTTCTTACCAATAAATAATGCCTAAATACGTCAGCCTTTGAAGGAGTCATTGAAGGTGGAAATTCTGCAGGGTGACCAAATGTTGAATTGTGCGTTTTGCTTCTTGTCGCCATGATTTCACTTATTTAGGCCTACTGGCATGAATAACAAGAAACTATTTGTTAAATTCTAGCAATTAAATCATTCATTCTGAATTTAATATAACTCAATCGGAATTAAATCATAACTCATTCAATCATAAACAATCTGAAAATAACAATCTGAAATTAAACAAAAAAACGTGACAATAATTTATATAATTCATCTAATCTATCTAAATTAATCTATGTAATCTATTCAATCTATCTGAAACTCTATCTAAATAATCTATCCAAATTAATCTAATTTACTTAATAAGACTTAATATAATGCATGATTGTGACATTTGGGGTTTATATCTGTGGAGAGAGTAAAATGGGGGGGGATGCTATGGAAGGGGTAACGGGGGTCGCATATACTCATTTTTTTACAAGATGTTGAGATCATCATTTCCAACTACGTGCATACTGTGGATTTGGAGAAACTCGATTTTTGATATGTTTCGACCCCCCTAATGCATAGCCCTTAATGCATAATCACCCAACTATAGACAGTAGCACAGTATTACAACATCCACTAACCACGACACATTTCACCAATAAGATCTTAAAAAAGACAACATATAATAGAGAAGCTATTAATCTTCTCATAAGTTAATAAATACAGAAAAGGTTGTACTGTATTGGAATACTATCCGCACTTTCAAACAAAAACTGAAACATAGTAAACAAAATTTAAAAAAACAAATTTTTGCCTTAATATACAAATATATCTTAAAATTATATTATAAAGTAAATATTAATTTAATTTTATAATAATCCAGATTTTAATTTTAGGGTAACTTAATTATCTTTCAACATAAAAAATACTATGATATTTCTGAAAGTGGGTGGATCCTGTATTTTACTGTGTACAAAGACGATAAGCAACAAACGAACGCTTTATTTCAGACTCAACAGGTACAAACTTGTATACAAGTTATACAAGTGATCCGATTATGAGATAGTTGTCTGGAGTAGTGACTAAGTAGGCCAGTGAACATATAATGAACAGAATGAACATACATACCGTGTAAAAGGAAAAATTATTTACTGTAACATACGTAGAGTAATTTAATTTTATAATAAGATAGACTTTAGTAGGATACTACAAACCGCCACATTTTATTTACGAATGTAAGAGCAGATTATTAACTTACGACGACCAAAGAAGTATTTTATAACTTGTCAGGAAGCCCTATTATAAAGGGTGATCCAGAGAAATGGGACCCAAAAGAAACCCCTGTAACTCTTAAAGTATAAGTCCTTTTATAAAATCATACGCATCTTTCGAAAGAGGATAGTTACAAGTTTGTACAGGATTGTATAGGTTTTGACAATACAAGACAAGATAAGATACAAAACAAAATAAAAGTGTTAGTTAAAACTAACCCTTCAAGATGACTGCATGGACTGTGGAACAGCTGCGTTTCATAACTGAGCAATATTATGAGCATGGAAGAAGTGTAGTTTCAGCTCTTAGAAGGTGATTTTGACATCTGAAAATTTGTCTTGAAAGATCTTTGAGCTGAAACTACACTTCTTCCATGCTCATAATATTGCTCAGTTATGAAACGCAGCTGTTCCACAGTCCATGCAGTCATCTTGAAGGGTTAGTTTTAACTAACACTTTTATTTTGTTTTGTATCTTATCTTGTCTTGTATTGTCAAAACCTATACAATCCTGTACAAACTTGTAACTATCCTCTTTCGAATGATGCGTATGATTTTATAAAAGGACTTATACTTTAAGAGTTACAGGGGTTTCTTTTGGGTCCCATTTCTCTGGATCACCCTTTATAAGACCGAGAATACTCTAGATCAAAGCATGTTATTCAGCAATCTACTCCGTATTCATTCAACATCAAGCATTTTCATCGGGCTGAAACTTTGGAATGATACAAATGCTGACAGAAAGTAATTTTCTCCCCTTATGAATGTTGAACATATTTTCTTCCACAAAGTAAACAACAAAATTTTTCATTAAAATTTCAAGATTCTGATGGCCTATTTAAAAAAGTGGATATACAATTTGAGTTTATAAATTGTTAATATTAAAATTAAAGACGACATAATAAGACTGCTTAATATTTAGGGGGAACTTATATTTTCAAATAAAAATTTTATGTATTTGTAGGCCTTGAGTCTCATGATCGCGATATGACTTTTAGGAGGATTATATTTTATTTAATTTATTTATTATCTGTGTACATCCTCTCTACCCGCTAGTTGATTTGTATAAGAAAATAATTTACTTCCATACCAAAGTACAGTTAATTTAGATTAACTTAATTGGAATTACCTGTTTGACAAAGATTTTATGCCATCTTATGTGAACTAATTACTGAGCATAACATTTATATGCGGAGGATTGCGTGTATATATATATATATATATATATATATATATATATATATATATATATATATAGTAGGAATACAACGGCTGACAGACTTCATCAGTCCCTTTTAAAAAAAATAAAATATCGAGCTCACTTACAACCAACAGCCTACTGGTATAAAACAGATTGTTATTTTCAATGAATGCACAAAATACCCTTTTAATTATCGTATTTTTCGCGCATGGGGTGAACGTCGTCAGATGTGACAGTAATTTATCATTGTCGTGTTTTTACTATCAAAATACAGTATAACCTTTAATAATGACATGTGTACTCCAGTGATTAGTTATGAAAAACGAATATACAGTCTGCTCGTCACTGCTTCGAGATTTGGGATCTATAAAATATACCGGAGCTCAGTTCACTAACCGAGGTCTCTATTACCTTATTGACTGACTCACTAAACCTGTGATAATTAATAATAAATTAAACAACATCAAATAAACACGTCTGTGCTAAAACCCCATTCTTTATGTATACAATTAAAGACAACTATATATCGAATTTTGCGGGGAGGGTAACATTTTTATTATCTACAGAGTTATCTTTTTACATAAGTCACATTACTTTAATTAACACTTCTCTAAACTAATGGGTGTTCTCTAGGGCTTTAGCATAAATAATAGACTCAAAGAACTCTGTAAACAAGTAGGTGTAACATATATTGATCTATGGAACAAATTTTATTGGAAAAGAGAATTGTATAATAAAGATGGGGTTCATCTTAATACAAGAGGTAAGGATGTACTCTGTACAATTTTATTGACGGAAATCCAAAATGAAAATGTAAAATACCTGGGTATGTCCCATTCACTAACAAATGGTACTTCACTGAATAAAATATCTCAAAATAATAATGACAACTGTCAGAAACAAATAAATGGAGTAAAAATTAAAGATGGCCAAAGACCAAAGTCCAAAGACCAAAGTCAACTGATAATAGATCAAAAATTAAAGAAAATGTTGCAGGTTCTCTTTCGCTATTTTATGTAAATGCAAGAAGCATCAGAGATAAGATAGATGAATTTAAAACATATAATGAAACTGAAAAACCAGATATCATGATCATAACTTAGACGTGGACAAAATTTAGCAGTGTACCAAACAATCAATTAAGTGAGCGAGATAATATTATTACCTATGAATTAAATGGCTATGAACTCTTTTATTATGAGTATAAACATTTTGAAGGTGGTGGAGTATTTATTTATGCAAAGTAAAATTTGTCTCCAATAGAGATAAATTCAATAAAAGAAAGTGAAATAGTCGAGTCAGTATGGATAGAAATCAGAAATAAAAATGGTAAAAAAATTAAAATAGGTGGTGTATATATAGACCACCAGAAGGATTTTCAATTAGAGGAATCCCCAAAATAAGAGAGGAGAATCGATATGTAGAAAATGAAATTAAGGAAATAAATATAGAAAAAATAGTTCCTTTTCCGACTAGAATAGCCTAAACACAGCCTAGGCTACGTTGAAGATGGAAGACCTAGGCTAAAGATGAACCAGCCTAGCTATGTGTCCATAAACTGGACTTCCATACTATATTGTTAAACAATTACAACTGAAATGTCAGCTTATTTAACCTAAATTTAATAACCGAAGGGAAATTTATGAACTTCTTACCCTGAAATGATATAAGATCTCAAATTTAATTTTTTGACACCAATAATGAACTTTTTGTTCCGGCTTCTTCGTCTCTACCCCCTCTCGTTGTTGTTCTTATCCCGATTTTTTCTTCTTCCCAAAACCATGTTGCCATTTCTAGCTATGGGATCTTTTTTCTTTTCATCCCATATTTGTTTCTTCGTTGGTGTCTTTTTAATTTTTCTCAGCAAGAGTTCAAGTTCTCCTTCTGATTTACTTTTATTGTTATTTTTTTTTAATGTCAATGTGACTTATCCAAGATTAGGTGGGTCTTCCATTTCGGTACTCCCAAATTTACCACACATTGGGGCCGGCCAGAAGGAAAAATTGCATGTGAAACCCAATTTTTTTCTTTAATATTTTTTAACCCATCTTAGATTACCTATAATTTACGTTTCATTTTTTATTCCATTTTTGTTTTTCCTCACTTTTTAATATAAAAAGTTTTGCATTTTATAAAGTCCTCACTCTTTCCAAATGAAAGGGTGTTGCATTTTAATTTATTTTCCATAGGAAATATTACAATACTCCAGCCCTTATCTTTTGTTGTAACATCTGCCTAGCTTGTAGGGCAGTTGAACGTTGTGGTCTACTATTTGTGGTATAGGTTATTGTAGTAGTAGGACTAGTTACATCATTTATTGAACAGGTTAGGTTTCGTATAGTTTGGGTCAAATTTTGGTTATCATCAGAATCTATTATAGATTCATCTTCATGATAATTTTTGTTAACAGTAGTTGGTCCTACTTCTAGGGGGTATAAGAGTGATACATCTCTTATATGATAGTTTCATCTGAAGCGGTTTTAAGCTTTACAACCCTGGTTAATCCATCTTCCCCAGTTTTTAGTTCTAAAACTCTACCTAATGGCCAACACTGTCTTGGTGTATTTTGTCTCATTAGAACTACATCTCCTATCCTGATTTCCAATCTAGTATTTTCGCCGCCGGACTTTTGGCCGCCGGACTTTTGACCGCCGGACATTTCGCCGCAGGACTTTTCGCCGCAGGACTTTTCGCCGTAGGAATTTTCGCCGCAAGGAATTTTCGCCGCAAAGAATTTTCGACGCAAAATATATAATTTGTATAGATATATAAATATAAGCCTACCAAATTTTCTGAACTCTCTAATACGTCGGGTTTGGATGACTTGGAAATTTTCATTTATTCATTCTCTTAAATAAGTGATTTCATGTACTTCAAAGGTTTTGAACCCTTAGGTTTTTAAAAACCATTTTTGATGGTTTAAAGTGATACTGCACATGCAATAACAGATACTGTCAAAGTTTTATAAAATCGTATTGGAAGTGTGAAATAAAAAACTGCAAGGGAAGAGTGCATACAATTTTAGAAAGTGACGCTAAAATAGTAATTTGCAAAACATTTGGTGAGCATAGTCATTCTGCAAACCCATCAAAGCCTAAAGTGTACGCCAAAATAGCAAGTATGAAAACGACTGCTACTAACTCCCAATTATCTGCAAGATCACTAATTGCCGATGCTTCTGCAAGCCTTGATGATGCAGGTTGTTATCTAATACCATCAGTTGCAACTTCATCAAGAAATATTAGAAAATGGAGGCAAAAGAATATGGATATGTTGCAAAAGTACATAATAGAACGTAAACTACGCTAGGATCTTTAGGAGACATTTTTTAAATGAATCCATCAAATAAAACGTTAAAACTAACGAAAATATTACGACTTAACCTAACCAATCGTCAACTTATTTTTTATTTTTTAAAAATTCTTTTGCGGCGGCGAAAATTCCTTGCGGCGAAAATTCCTTGCGGCGAAAAGTCCGGCGGCGAAAGTTCCGAACGCGCCTGATTTCATTAACCCAGTCTTTGTTTTGTATATATTTATGCCTTTCTCTCAACCCAACAAGGTATTCATCACTCCATTGTTTTTTAAATTTTGTTTTTATATTTGTTATTTGTGATAACACTGATCCACAGCCAAAATGCCTCGGAAATAAAAGTAGTCAATCTTTACTAATTTCGGGTCACTGAATACGAAAATGATGCCTAAAATTGCCAATTGGATCTATTTATAAAGATATCAGGCAACCCTGCACCCTACTAACTGGACTGCATCTGTCGCGTAATATGTAGACGCCTGTGACACATCGACGCATTGACTCTACTGCGCATGCGCGTAGTTATGTTTTTTATTTTAATAAATTAATGTAAATATATACATATATATACAATAAAATGTAATTTTAAATTTATCTTTTACATTATGTATTTGTAAATTATTTATTAAAAAATAGATTCGATCATTTTAACATATTGCTTCCCATAATGTTTTTGATATTAATATAAATGGAATACTAACCTAACTTAACCTTACCTAATTTGAAATTATTAAAATGCAATGTAATTACATTAATTTATTAAAATAAAAAAATATAACTACGCGCATGCGCAGTAGAGTCAAGGCGTCGATGTGTCACAGGCGTCTACATATTACGCCACAGCATCAGTTCATTCGCGGAAGTCATACAGTGCACCCTTGTCAAACTCTTTTTAGTGTTTGCTTTTGAAACTGAATTTTTTTCAGCCTAATTTGAACAAAGATGCCTCGTAATTGCGTGAACAGTGTAGATAACTTCTGTTATGTTTGTGGAGAATTGAGTTTTGCATCACAAAAACGTGCTATAACCGCCGTGATTAGGAAAGCCTATCACCTTTATTTTGGCTGTAAGATTGGAGATCAGGACAAGAGCTGGGCCCCACACATATGCTGCAATACTTGTGCAACAAATCTTCGCCAGTGGTTGAATCGGAAAAGGAAATCTATGCCTTTTGCAGTGCCAATGGTGTAGAGGGAACCAACAGATCATGTCAGCAATTGTTACTGCTGCAGGGTGCCTCCAGTCAAGAAAGGTATTTGCAAGAAGAAAAAGTGGATTTTACAATATCCGAATATACCCTCTGCTATACGCCCAGTACCTCACGGCGAAGGACTACCCGTTCCTGAGCCCCCATACTCATTCTCCCTGGAGTCAGAGGACGAGGAGAATGAAGGAACCTGCGAAACTTGTGAGCCTTCAACTTCACAAGACCCTGAATTTGTTTATAACTTGACATATTCTAAACCGCACATGATAACTCAGAATTAATTAAACGACCTTATCAGAGATTTAGAACTGCCAAAGAGTAAGGCAGAGCTGTTGGGCTCCAGATTGCAGCAGTGGAATCTCCTCGCTGAAAATGTTAGTGTGTAAGTTTCGTGACCGTCAAAAAGATTTTGTCCCATTCTTCATCATGGAAGGTGACCTTGTAGCTTGCAACGACATCGATGGTCTGATGGCAGCTCTCAACATTATTCACAATCCTGATGAGTGGAGACTGTTCATTGATTCATCGAAGTTGAGTCTAAAAGCTGTTTTGTTGCATGTTGGCAACGTATTGCCATCAATTCCAGTTGGTCATGCAGTCCACATGAAGAAAACATATGACAAGATGATTAAGCAACTTACAGAACTGCATAAACTATGACAAACATCAGTGGCAGGTTTGTGGTGAATTCAAAGTTGTAGACAGATCTTCGACTACAGCCGGGCTACACTAACTATTAATCTCTTCTATGTGAATGTGATAATTGGGCTATAACTTGAACGACTATGTAACATGATACTGTTTTGCCGACATTTACTCTAACTCTGGCGAGGCTCTAACTCTGCGATGCTGCCAACGATTGATAAGCCCGGTATAAAGTTTGATTAGTCTGGACTGACGTACGATATTCATTAAGTGACGAATGAGGTGTAATCTTATACTCTATGACGTCAGAGCTATTTATAGATCTCAATGTAAGGCTAGCTAGGCTTTAATTTCAAAATGAAGTGTTAAGCATGAGTCATCCACACATTATGACGTCATGCCACTCGCCATATGCTAAGTTCATTAGAGGAAAAAAAAATTGGCGAGTGACATGGGGCAAAATTGAGGGTATAGTTACAACAACAGGTGCGGCGGTAATACTGGAAGCCGCACTGTTACAAAAACTTAGAAAAAATATTAGTTTTTTTTAAATATTTTTTATTGCTTAATACCATATAACTTTACATAAAATACAATCCTATTCACATAATTAAATGCATATTCATTTTGTTGAGATCCTTCTGGTGTATATTTACCAACATATATTCGACCTAATGATCTTGTTAAATCATTAGTACTGATCTTAATAAAACTTTGTGGGAATTGAGCAGTGACTTGTTGACCTAGTTGACACACTTGATTTAGTCTACGATACATTCTAAACCCTTTAAAAGGGGAGAACCACCTAGTTCTTGGATGCATCATTACTTGCTCTACACTATGTGACGTATCTAAATTAGGTTCCCATAATACAGCATGGGGAACGATTAAATAAGGTACTGGTGATATGCCTACATTAGGATCTCTTTCTACAACCTCTCTAGCATCTTTCCTACGACCTAAAGAATCCTCAAAATTTATAACATAACCAGACATATTCATTTGTGGTATACATTGAAAAGATACACCAGTAACTTGATAATAATTAAAATTTAAAATAGTAGCTTTAGCCTCAGTACTTAATAAATCCAAAGACAAAGTATAAATTCCATCAGTATTAACACCTAATGTATTTTTATCTAAATAAACAAATTTCATTAATGCTGTAAACATATTCTTCCTCCCACGTCTTCTCACATTTCTTCGAAGAGAACGACGATTATATTTCCTTCTACGAAAGTGATGACGTAAACGGCCACGACGATACATATTTAACACCGCAAGAGAGACACGACTAATCACTGCGAAAGATAGACACAGACTGATGACTAAGAAGCGAATGGTCTATTTATAGATTCTAATTACGTCATGTTATGTACAGAATCCTGATTTCGCTTAGCTATTCATTGATTCATCGAAGTTGAGTCTAAAAGCTGTTTTGTTACATGTTGGCAACGTATTGCCATCAATTCCAGTTGGTCATGCAGTCCACATGAAGGAAATATATGACAACATGAGACTGCAACTTTTTGAACTGCATAAACTATGACAAACATCAGTGGCAGGTTTTGTGGTGACTTGAAAGTTGTTGCTATCGTGCTTGGACTGCAGCTGGGCTACACTAAGTATTGCTGTTTTCTGTGTGAATGGGATAGTCGGGCTAGGACTTGAAGACCACGTAGCATGATACTGTTTTGCCGACATTTTCTCTAACTCTGGCGAGGCTCCAACTCTGCGAGGCAGCCATGAGATGCTTGTTGCCCAGCATAAGTTTGATTAGACTACACTGACGTACGTTACTCGATTATACTACTGATGACGTGTGAGATTAAAATAAAACAGTGACGTACAAGGTGTAATCTTAAACTCCGTGACGTCAGAGCTATTTTTAGATTCAGAGAGAATTAATCGTAAGGCTAGCTAGGCTTAAAAGTATAACGCGTGGGGCATGCATGAGTCATCCACACATTATGACGTCATGCTTTATATGCCCTTATATGGAATGGAATGTGTTGGCTAAGAAATGAGAGATTTCAAACATTTTGACCCTTATGAATAGGTTCTTTAAGTCTTTTCTGGTTAAAGACAGTTCGCTGGTAATACTGAACAGCGAACTTAGCCAAATGAGGGAACAAAATATATTTAATTTTTAAATGATTTTTATTGTTTTATTCCATACAACTTAACATAAAATACAATTCTATTTACATAATTAAAGGCATATTCATTTTGTTGAGACCCTTCAGGTGTATATTTACCAACATATATTCTACCTAATGGCCTTGTTAAATCATTAGTTGATATCTTAATCAAACTTTGAAGGAATTGAGCAGTAACTTGTTGACCTAATTGACACACTTGGTTAAGTCTACGATACATTCGAAACCCTTTAAAAGGGGAGAACCACCTAGTTCTTGGATGCATCATTACCTGCTCTGCACTATGTGAAGTGTCAAGATTAGGCTCAAACAAAACGGCATGGGGAACAACTAAGTAAGGTACAGGTGAAATCCCAACATTAGGATCTCTTTCTACAACCTCTCTAACATCTTTCCTACGACCTAATGAATCCTCAAAGTTAATAACATAACCTGACATATTCATTTATGGTATACATTGAAAGGATACACCTGTAATTTGATAATAATTAAAATTTAAAATAGTAGATTTGGCCTGACTAGTTAAAAGATCCAAAGACAAATCATATATTCCGTCAGTATTAACACCCAGAGTATTTTTATCTAAATAAACAAATTTCATTAATGCTGTGAACATATTCCTCTAAGAGCGCCTTCTGACATTCCGACGATAACGATGACGACCATATTTCCTTCGACGAGGATGATGACGCCAACGACGAGCACGATACATTATGAACAGCAGATAACACACGTCTATCCAAATGAATAGTAATAAAAACAATGAGGTGTACGAAAACTCAAAGTCTATTTATAGAATCCTGATTCCACAACATTGAAGAACTATTTATAGAATCCTGATTTCGCTTAGCTGTTCATTGATTCATCGAAGTTGAGTCTAAAAACTGTTTTGTTGCATGTTGGCAACGTATTCCCATCAATTCCAGTTGGTCATGCAGTCCACATGAAGGAAACATATGACAACATGAAGCAACTTTTAAACTGCATAAACTATGACAAACATCAGTGGCAGTTTTGTGGTGACTTGAAAGTTGTTGCTATCGTGCTTGGACTGCAGCCGGGCTACACTAAGTATTGCTGTTTTCTGTGTGAATGGGATAGTCGGGCTAGGACTTCTCTTTACGCCAAGAAGGATTGGCCACTCCGACACTCATTGGAACCTGGAACAAAAAATGTTCAGTATCCTCCACTTGTAGAATCGAGCAAGATTTTGTTACCACCCTTACACATCAAAGAGGGCATCATGAAAAATTTTGTTAGGGCTATGGATAAAACGGGGGTAGCTTTTAAGTACCTCGGTGGTAAATTCCCAAAGCTCAGTGAAGCAAAAATCAAGGAGGGTGTATTTGTTGGTCCACAGATCCGCGAGCTTCTTAGAGATGAGGAGTTCGACCGTATCCTAGGTGGTGAGGAAAAGACAGCGTGGAATGCTTTCCGGTTAGTAGCAACCAATTTTCTCGGAAATACCAATTACAGGGAGCTGGTGGAAAACCTGCTGTTGTCCTATCAAAAAATGGGCTGCAATATGTCTTTAAAGATATATTTCCTCCATTCGCACGTGGAAGTTTTTCCGGCCAACTGCGGAGCAGTCAGCGATGAACATGGTGAACGTTTCCACCAGTATATCTCAGCGATGAAGAAACGCTACCAGGGGAAATGGAGTCCATCACTGTTAGCAGACTACTGTTGGACAATAACAAGAGATACTCCAGAAGTTGAATACAAGAGACAAGCAAAGAAGCGACGGGTTGAATCAATATAAGTGACTGTATTATACAGGTATGTTACTAATATATGGTATACATATACGCAAAATGTGTAACTTAAATTTTCTTGGAAACTGTATCCAATCGGCTGTTTTTATGGTCATATTCGTTTTCAGCACCCCAAAATCCATAATAGGAAACACATTTTATCTCCGAAGCACAAACTTTTTCAAAATTTGTAGACCAGTGTAATCTATTTTGCAAATCATGATTATTATCACTCCAAGGTGGATCATCCAAGGAGATATTGTACTCAGGTAGAGGGTTAATGACTTCTCCTTTAATCAAATGATTAAACATTCTCAATTTCACTAATGAGAGTGAGAAGTTCAAAGAATTCAATTTGTTTTTTACCTATTGATTTCTTTAGGCAATTCTTTATTGTTTGGATATTCCTTTCCCAGATTGCTCCATACCTTGGTGATGCAACAGGGATGTATTTCCATTTTATTTTGTTATTTTGTAGATATGGTATGTGAATTTTGTGATATGTAATTTATTTGGTTTTCACTAGCCTTGAAATATGTTGCATTATCTGTCCAAACAATTTTGGGTACAGAATGCTTAGCAAAAAATCTTCTAAAGCTATAGACAAATGATTCTGCAGAGAGATCACTCACTATATCTAAGCTGACTGCTCTAGAAGATGAACATGTGTAAAGTATGATGTACATTTTTTGTTCTGTTGTTCCCAGACCAACAGTCAAACTTCCTGTATAGTCTATGCCAACTGTTTCAAAAGGCCTAATAAAGGTGACTCTTTCTGTTGGCAAATCAGGAGGATTGGTCTTCCTGAAAGATCTGGAATGAATCCTTTTGCAGGTGACACAGTTATTCAAAACTGTCTTTACAGTCATTCTGCCTTTGGGTATCCAATACAACTTTCTAATGGCATTTAGTGTTTGTGGAACACCCATGTGATAAAGTTCATTGTGTTTCTCTCTAATAATTAGGGTTGTAATGTAATGGAACCTAGGAAGAAGAAGGGGTTGTTTACTGTTATATGTGATTTATGATTTATCTGCCCTTACATCTTAATAAGCCATCTTTGTCAATGTAGAGATTCAAGTTTATTACCACAGAGGGTACTTTGTTCATTTGTTTACCAATTGTTAGAAAATCTATTTCATTTTTGTATTCTGTTTGTTGTACGTGGTTAATCCAATATTTGGTAGCTAGACTTGTATACATTTCATTATCATTATTTTTCTGTTTATTTATTTTCTTTAAACAGTTGTGAATGAATCTGAGACAGTAAGTTGTTGCCCTTACAAGTTTGCCAAAGTCAGAATAATTGTTATAATCTAATAGTGGGTCAACTTTATTTGTGGTTATCATGTTAAGCTTTACAGGATAATCCTCTGGTAAGAAAGTCTGCAGGATTTTGTTTTGTTGGAATGTATCTGAAGGCGTGCGCGGAAAATTCCCAATGGGAAAATTGCCAGTGGGAAAATTACCACTGGGATAACTGCCAAAATGGGAAAACTGCCCGTCAGAAAATTGCCAGGCGGAAAATTACCAACTGAAATAAGGGAAAATTCCATTGGGAGAAGTTGCCATTGACATAATTGCTAGGAGAAATAATTTATGAATAACTTTTCGGATTAAGTACAAGATAAAACTTAATTTGAGGATTGAAAAAAAGGCTTTAAAATTTAAAAATTATTAAAATTACACTAAACTTTATTAAAAAAATAGATAGTAATTGCCAGGCGGAAAATTCTCGAATAAACCTGCGGCCGCGTTTGTCTCAGGATTCATTTCACTGTTCTCATCAGTGTCAAATGGTCGCAAATATTTTTACCCAAGATGGTGTCTATAATTAAGAGTGAACGTGGTCGAGACATAGCTGTAGATGAACTACAATATATGTACCACCAAAATGGTTGCAACAAAAGTGGTACAGTAATATATTGGGAATGTATCGCAAGAAAACAAAAGAGCTGAAAAGCAAGATTACACACAAAGTCAATTACGCACAATTATGAAGTGAAAATCAGTGAATGAGCATAACCATTCAGCAAGCAAAGACAGAGTTGATGCCAAAAAAGTTCATGGAGTATTGAAAGCTAAAGCTGCAGTATCCCATCAATCGAGTCGTTCATTGATTTCTGAATGTACTTCATCGCTGGATGAATATGCTCATTCTCAACTAACAAATGTGAATCACATGAGCAGAAATGTTCGTAACTGGAGACAACAAGCGCGCAATTTCCCATCTGTTCCATTTGGAAGGACAGGTTAGGTTTGGTTAGGTTAGGTTAGCAATTATGGCAATGACAACTTCTTCCAATGGAATTTTCCCTTATTTCAGTTGGTAATTTTCCACCTGGCAATTTTGTGACGGGCAGTTTTCCCACTTTGGCAGTTATCCCAATGGCAATTTTCCCACTTGCAATTTTCCCATTGGGAATCTTCCTGGCGCCATCTGAAGGTTATGTTCAAGTTTTGTCTAGCTTCTTTAATGTCTCTTAATCTGTTACGAACAAAGATGTTTCATCCTGAATCAATTCAGGTCCATGAAACCAATTTTTGTTCGATTTTAGTAATTTACAGGATAATACTCTTGTGAGAAAGTCTGCAGGATTTTGTTTTGTTGGAATGTATCTGAAGGTTATGTTAAAATTTTGCCTAGCTTCTTTAATGTCTCTTAATCTGTTACGGAAAAAGATGTTTTCTGAGTTTAACTCATCAGAGTTGATCCATGCCAAGCAGATTTGACTGCCAATCCAAATATATGTATTTGTGATGTTTACATCATGGTAGACTTCATGGAGAAATCCTGTTATTTTTACAGCTAGATAACCTGCAAGTAGTTCAAGCTGAGGAATAGTTTTCTTTTGTTTTAAGGGTGTTACTTTCCCCTTGACATAGATCAAATGACTGCCATCTTCACCTACAAGGTAAGCGTAACAGCCATACACCTTTTCACTGGCATCGCCAAATACATGCAAAGTCTGAGGCGTATTTCTGTGTCCACAAACTCTGGGAATATTTATGTTTTGTAGTTTATTGAGATCTTTAGCTAACCTTTTCGAGCTATCTTGTTGTTTATTGGTTATAGGATCATCCCAGTCTACTTTCTGTTTCCAAAATTCCTGTAAAAGAACCCTGGATCTGATAGTAGAAGGAAGGAGTAAACTCATAGGACCAAATATTTTTGAACTTTCGGATAAGATATTTCTTTTTGTGTTAGCTGTTGTATCTAGGTGTAGCCTTTTGTGCAGAGTGAGTCATGAACTTTAGAATCTGAGTTCAAATCCCAGATCATACCTAATGTTTTCTCCCTGTTTGTTGGTTCTGTCAATCCTTTGTCTTCTGATTTTATTCTTTGATTTAGTCTCTCGTTATTTGTGATCCACTCTCTTACTTCAAAATTACCTTCTTTCATTATTTTATCTGCTTTTATGTAAACTTCATTTAATTCTAACTCTGTTTTAGTTGATCCTATAAGGTTATCTACATAGAAGTGATCTTTCAAGAACTGAACCACATTAAATTTAAATGTTTTAAACCCTTTATATAAGTCATATGGATCATTAAACTAAAAGAATCTTAGTTGATCTTTATCATAGTCATTTTTCAGATGAATTCTCAAAAAAGCTTTGCTTATATCACTTTGAACTGCATAGTCATCTAATCTAAATCTTAGAAGGATTTTTACAAGGTCTGAAATAAGATTAGGCCCCTCTGTGAGACAGTCATTCAAGCTATGCTTATTGCCATCTTTGAGACTACAGTTATCCACAACTCTAAGTTTTGTTGTGGGTGCATCCTTTCTATAGACTCCTGTGTGAGTAAGATAATGACAGTTGTCTTTTTTAAAGGGGTGATCTATAACTTCCTCAATGAAGCCTTTTTCCAACTGGTCCTTGAAAACATCATCATACATTTTAATTCTTATTGTCATTTTTTAATCTTTTCATCAAATTATACAGATGACCTTTAGCTACCTTCAGATTACCATTTAATTTTGGGCTATTGATCAAGGTAGTTCAATTGAATAATGGCCATTTTCATACATGATGGTATTTTCAAAATTTTCAACCATTAATTGATTTTCGTCTGTATGATCACCATCTTGCACCCCCACTGACCCTAATAGCAAGAGCTGTTGTACACCTTTATCTAATTCTTCAGTTGTTAATGATTTATTAAATATTTCAGTATTTATGTCATTATTTGAGTTGCGTAAGACCTTGTCATAATAGGGCGAGTTTGTTAGTCATATATTTTTATTTATCATTGTTATTTCTTCTTTATCTATGTATCCCAGTGGAGCTATACCCCAGTGAGTATCTAGAGCTATCCCATCTCCTATTCTGACTATGCCCTTCTGAATTAAGTGAATATAATCAGCTCCAATTAAATTGACTGTATTATATTTTTCTTTCTGTTCATTTTGTTTGACAAATGATGTTATACACAATTCTTGTTCATTTTTATGAGTTTGTAGGCCTAATTGATTAACTAATGATTGATCTACAAATGTTTGTTGGGAACAAGAATCTACTAAACATCTTATAGGAGTTGTCTCACCTTTTTTATTTTTTAAATCTAAAGTTATTGTAGGTAGAAGTACACAAGAATTTTTATTGACATTATTTATTGATACATGTCCATTAAATGTTTTTTAATTTTTCTTCCTGTTTTGTTTATTTGAATTTTTAAATGAATCACAAAGACAAGAGACATGATTTAAGCTTTCAGAATTAGCACATTTGAATCTTATTTTTGTTTTGCAGTCTTTGTTAGTATGTCCTGCACCTTTGCAGGACATTGACAAAACATTTGGAAATTCATTCCTTGTTTCACCAAGAGTAGGGTATGTATTTCCCGTTTTCTTTGGAAAATATCCCAAATTTGGGTAGGTAAACAATCAAATATTATGGCTTGGATAAACCATGCTGATTTCTTTAGATCTGTCATTATTTTGTAGATGACCTAACATGCATTCAATTTCACAATAGAAATTGTACAAATTCTGATGGTTATCCTTGGCTGGTTTTATATTTTTCAATTTTATTGCTAAATCATTTACTATTTCTTTTTTATTTAGGAAATTTCTTTCTAGTAATTTGAGAGCTATTTTATATGAGCTGCCTATTGTTGGTAAGGCATCAACCAGTTTTAGGGCTGGGCCCTTTAAATAATTAAGCAGATAACTAAACTTGTCAACATCAGATATATAATCTTTGTTGCCAATTAAACTATCAAACTTTTCCAGAAAAGACTGAAATTTTGTTTGATCACCCTCAAATATTGGTACTTGTAATGTTGGTAACTTGGCTTTTAGTTGTTTATTGTCATCATCAGAAATGGATGCATTTCTGAAGGCATCAATCAAACTTTGATTTGCAGCTTCTAAATTATTTGGTAGATTATCTAAAGCAGCGTATAATTCATTTATATGAGAATCTATTACAAAAATATTCTGTTCTTGTTCACACAAAAGTGCTGTATATGTCTCTTCGCCAACATTTAATCCATCAGTTTCTGTAACAATTTCCTCGTCTATAATTATTATTTCCTGTTTAATTCTATTTAAACCACCCAAAATAGTATCATAATCCCTTTTATTTCGATTTTCTCTCCTATTAAAGCTAGTTAAAAGCCTGGTAATGACTCCCTTCCCTTTTACTGATTTAATCTTTGCCTCAATTGCTTCACCCTCAGCCATATTTTGTTTATTTGGGTTTTCCAAAAATAAGCCCCCAAAATCCTAAAAACCCTCTCAACTTTATAAATAAGCTTTATTTTATATTATGTATACAGTACTTAGCTTTAAGCTTGGTTAAATAGGCTAAGCTTTAGATTACCCTTATTCTAGAATTTTACCACATTTATGGCCAAATGATAAGTTTTGAAGTATTTGAATTATTTCTTATTTTTATTTTTAGTTAGGGCTTCGTAATTTATTATTATTTATATATAGTAAATATCAGAAAAAGCAAAACATGGAATAAATTCTGTTCAGATGTCAAAATGTTAGGCCTATCATTCTGGTCAATATTAACCATCAAAATTTGATAATGCGTAATTTTTTCTTTTTTTTTGTTTGTTTAATTTTGTTTTGTTATTTTATTCAAGGTTAAGGTTTTCACAGCAAAGAACCCTTCCCCACACGGGCCACCATTATAGTTATGGAAAAAATAGGTTCTGCTCCAACTAGAATAGCCTAAACACAGCCTAGGCTACGTTGAAGATGGAAGACCTAGGCTAAAGATGAACCAGCCTAGCTATGTGTCCATAAACTGGACTTCCATACTCTATTGTTAAACAATTACAGCTGAAATGTCAGCTAATTTAACCTAAATTTAATAACCTAAGGGAAATTTATGAACTTCTTACCTTGAAATGATATAAAATCTCAAATTTAATTTTTTTACACCAATAATGAACTTTTTATTCCGGCTTCTTCGTCTCTACTCCCTCTCGTTATTGTTCTTATTCCGATTTTTTCTTCTTCCCAAAACCATGTTGCCATTTCTAGCTGTGGGATCTTTTTTCTTTTCATCCCATATTTGTTTCTTCATTGGTACCTTTTTAATTTTTCTCAGCAAGAGTTCAAGTTCTCCTGATTTACTTTTATTGTTATTATTTTTGAATGTCAATGTGACTTATCCAAAATTAGGTGGGTCTTCCATTTCGGTACTCTCAAATTTTCCACATAAATAACGTAGGTTCAAATGATGTAATTATTGTTGGAGATTTTAACTATAGATATATAAATTGGGTAACATTACAAGCACCTGAAAGTAACGAGAACTTCCTTGATTGTACTATAGAAAGTGGTCTAAATCAGTTATTTAAAGAACCAACCAGAGAGAATGCAATTTTTAGATTTATTATTAACAAATATTGCTGATTCTATATATAACATATCAGTCTTTGAAACACTGGGTTCAATTGATCATTTTATAATAAGATTCAAGATGAAATTTGATTCAAAGTATAGTAAAAATGCAGCTGAAATTCCTGACTTTAGAAATGAAAATATGACTGAAGTAGTTAATGAGTTAAACTGTGTAAACTGGGCTGGGATATTTGAGCTTCAACCAAAAGATATATTTAACCAAAGTAAATCTACACACTATGTATGGGAAAAGTTAAAAAAATAAAATAAAAGATGTTCAAAGTAAATATATTCCTCAGCGTAAAATAAGAATAAAAAATAACAGAGAACCCTGGATAAATCTGTCTATTAAGAAAGGAATAAGAGATAAGAGAAAGGCCTTCAGCAAATTTAAGAAAACTCAAAATGAAATGGACCTTGAAATCTATAAAAATAAGAGACCAGAAAGCAAGAAACTTATAAGAGATAGTAAACGCAATTTAGAGAGGAACTTAGCCAAAAATTGTAAAGGAAATCCCAAAAAGTTCTTTAGTCATTTCAACTTGAAAAATAAATCTAATAAAAAAATTGGACCCCTTCATGCTGACGACAAAATTATTGAAGAAGATTTTGAAATTATTGAGGAGCTAAATAGATATTTCTGCTCAGTATTTACAAAGAAAACTGTAAATAAAATTCTAAATTTTACATTAGTAATACAAGAGAGAGAGATAAATCATATACATATATATTGAGGAAGTGGATATTTTGAGAGCAATTGACAGGCTGAACATAGATAAGTCACCGGGACCTGATGAAATTTTTCCTAAAATAGTAATGGAAGCAAAATATAGCATAGCCCAAGCACTTAAAATACTTTTCAACCTTTCATTGATTAACAGCGAAGTTCCAGAAGACTGAAAAAAAGCAAATGTAGTCCCACTTTTCAAAAAAGGAAACAAAAACCTAGCTAAAAACTATAGACCAATTAGTTTAACTTCAATTATTTGCAAATTACTTGAAAGTGTCATCAGAGACAAAATTACAATATTCTTAGAAGAAGGATGATTAATTAGTAATAGCCAAGATGGCTTTCGAAATGGCAGGTCATGTTTGACAAACTTAATTGAGTTTTATGATAGTATGTTAAAGCATCTGGATAAATAATAATCTGTAGATATTGTGCACTTGTATTTTGCCAAAGCTTTTGATACAGTTCCTCATAAGCGGTTGCTTGTTAAAGTTAGAGCTCATGGAATAAAAGGGACTGTAGCAAATTGGATTGAAGAATGGACTAAAGAAAGAGAAGAGAGAGTTCAGTTAAATGGGACGAGGTCTACATGGAGCCCTGTTCTGAGTGGAGTCCCACATTGGTCAGTACTTGGACCTCTACTTTTTATTATTTATATTAATGACTTGGAAAAGGGTCTAAATAGTAAAACCTCAATATTTGCAGATGATACAAAATTGGGACAAAATGTAAGATCTTTAACAGGTGCCATGAAAATGCAAAAGGACATTGATAAAGTAGTCGCTTGGGCAGATAGATAGGAGATGAAATTTAATGTGGAAAAGTGTAAAGTTATGCATGTTGGTCATGACAATCCAGAATTTGAGTATAGCATGGATGGAAGTTGGATAAATAAGGAAAAAAAGGAGAGAGATTTGGGTGTCATTGTGAATCATGATCTTAAACCTACAACTCATTGTATTGAAATTAGAAATAAGTCTAATGCTAGATTGAACCTAATGCAGAAACATATAGAATATAAATCGCAAGAAATTATAAGTAGGTTCTACACTTCGTACGTGAGGCCTCTTCTTGAGTATTGCATTCAGTTCAGTAGCCCTTATTTAGAGAAAGACAAAGACAGACTAGAAAAAGTACAAAAGAGAGCCACAAGGATGATACCATGCCTTAGACACCTTAGTTACAAATACAAAGAGAGATTGGAGCAGCTACACATGTTTTCCCTAAAGCGAAGAAGGTTACGAGGTGATATGATAGAAGTATATAAAATAATAAATGAGTTAGATAATATAGACTTCCACTCTCTTTTTACAAAGGATCACAATGATAGGACGAGAGGCCATAGCATTAAGCTTTTTCAGCAAAAGATGTAAATCACAGTTAGTACAACATAGTTTTTCAAATAGAATAGTAAAATTCTGGAATAGCTTAAATGAAGAAGTTGTGAGTTCCCATACTTTGGAGACTTTAAGAATAAACTAGATAAATTAATGACTGAAAGAGGTATTTGATAATGACGTTTTGTTGGAACTGGTAATGGTTTGGAGAAGAGGTTTGTGAACCCTTCCCACATATACATATATATATAGTTTATTTTTTATTTGGATAAATCTCATCACCCACACAGAGTGATGGGATGTAGGGAGGCAGCATCTTGGGTTAGGGGATACTCTCTGTCTTTATACCCCCCATTTAAAGAGATTTCTCTGCTAAGCGGTGCCCCCCATAGCACTGTGATGTATGAAAGACTCATTATGTTCACTTGCCTCATAAACACTTTTAAATGGGAGACCCTGAATGGGTGTACATTCAAATACTCTATACAGTCTTTACAGTCCCACCTACTCCTTTTATCTTAATTGTAGAGCTTGTATTATATTATTCAGGTTATAGCTATATAGTTATATAGCTATATACCTACGTGAACCATATACATATGTGAACCATAGACATATGTGAACCGTAGACAACCTGATTCTTCAGGTCTGTAGAACTTTTGTAGGGTACCGTATATATAAGTAGTATATCCATGTAAAACTTCTTGTGTGAGGTAACCATATGATGTCTACAATTAGTACAGTAGTGGTATTGATGAATGATCCACAAGATCCAAGGTTTTCAAGTTAATGTACAGCTAGTAGATGTGTGACAATCTGCAATTTGCAAAGATCAATTGTATCTTAATTTTGCATGCAACTGTATTTATGGTTTGTTTATATTAACAGTGGAGCCACCCAGATGGGCCGAAGGGCCCCTAGTGTGCCCACTATAAAATTTTTACCATGTTACCATATCTGTACAAAGTTACTAAAATGTGTGACTTTACAATTTTGAACATTGAACTCCGGTCTGTCATTTAGTAGCCCAGACAACTAGCTTGTCCAAAACTTTTATTGTTTATAAGAATTTTCTTTATTTGTAACTGGAGCAGCGAGAGCTTTAGCATGTATAAGATTAGACATTCATTTAGATACATAAAGGAATATGTTCTTTAGAATGTGCTTATTCGTTGATGTGTACTTTTCTATCATTGATTTGGTTGTATCGAGTTAATACCTTTTAGGAATAAGAAGTATTAGCAGCAGCTATCTAGACAACACAACGATTATAAATAGAATGCAAGAAATGAGTAGGTAATAGAGTAATGTACATTTAATCTTAGCTTATTATCAGTATTCTATTATTAAGTGACATTTCAATTTGATTTTAGGCACGATTACTTCCGCAATATTTTTTCTGTCAGCATTTAAATCATTCCAAAGTTTCAGCTTCATGAAAATGCTTGATGTTGAATGAATACAGTGATAGATTGCTGAATAACATGTTTTGATCTATTCCCGGTCTTATATGATAGGGCTTCGTGACGAGTTATAAAATATTTGTTTGGTCGTTGTAAGTTAATAACCTGCTCTTACATTCGTAAATAAATGTGGCAGTTTGTAGTATCTTCCTAAAGTCTATTTTATTATAAGATTAAATTACTATACTTATGTTACTGCAAATTTGCTTTTGAATAACCTCGTCTTCCTGATGTGAATTTATAATGTAGTAGCATTACAAGGAGTTACAAGGAAAAGAAGTACCTCAAAAGGCCTTGCGGCCCATACCGAGGAGGTACCAATGGCAACGGGAGCCAGGGAAAATTTTGTAAAAGTTTATTTTTCTTTCAACTATCCTAGCAGTAGTAGAAAACTGGATAGTAAAGTAGAAGGCTCTCTCCCCACCCTCCGCTCCCTCCCTGCCAGAGGCAGGTACGGAAAAAGGTTGAAGAAAATACCTTGACCCTGGAAAAGTAGCCAAGGAAATTTTACAGGAAAGTGGAGAATATATAAATAGCTCTATATTTAGCTTGCTCACAGAGACACCGAGCAAGCGAACTCCTGCAGAGTTTTCTGAGGTTTTAATCTTAAACTATGAGTGTGTTCAGTACTTTGTCTAGCCTATTTTTAAACAGATTTACACTTTGACTGGAAACAACCTCTGAGGGAAGTTGGTTCCAGATATTAACTATTTTATAGGAAAAGAAATTTCCGCAGACTGAGGTCCTAAATGTCTTTACACACTCAAATAGTGTGCAAGATTTCGTCTAACCTTTTCTTGAACTGATCCACACTAGTCCTAAACCGTTTCAAATCCAACTTCCAACCATTGTTGCGAGTTGGGTTATCATTTAAACTAAACATACTTCTAAAATCGACATCGTTGAACCCGCGTAAGAGCTTGAAAACTTCGATCAGTTGACCGCGCAGCCTCCGAGTTTCAAGCGAAAACAAGTTCAGGGCGCGTAACCGTCGATTGTAGCCCATATGCCTAACGGAAGGGATAGAGAGAGAGAGAGATAGAGATAGAGATAGAGAGAGATAGAGAGAGAGAGAGAGAGATAGAGAGATAGAGAGATATAGAGAGATAGAGATAGAGAGAGATAGAGAGATAGAGATAGAGATAGAGAGAGATAGAGAGAGAGAGAGTTACAAGGAGTTACAAGGAAAAGAAGTACCTCAAAAGGCCTTGCGGCCCATACCGAGGAGGTACCAATGGCAACGGGAGCCAGGGAAAATTTTGTAAAAATTTATTTTTCTTTCAACTATCCTAGCAGTAGTAGAAAACTGGATAGTAAAGTAGAAGGCTCTCTCCCCACCCTCCGCTCCCTCCCTGCCAGAGGCAGGTACGGAAAAAGGTTGAAGAAAATACCTTGACCCTGGAAAAGTAGCCAAGGAAATTTTACAGGAAAGTGGAGAATATATAAATAGCTCTATATTTAGCTTGCTCACAGAGACACCGAGCAAGCGAACTCCTGCAGAGTTTTCTGAGGTTTTAATCTTAAACTATGAGTGTGTTCAGTACTTTGTCTAGCCTATTTTTAAACAGATTTACACTTTGACTGGAAACAACCTCTGAGGGAAGTTGGTTCCAGATATTAACTATTTTATAGGAAAAGAAATTTCCGCAGACTGAGGTCCTAAATGTCTTTACACACTCAAATAGTGTGCAAGATTTCGTCTAACTTTTTCTTGAACTGATCCACAGAGGAACTGTTCACAACTTCCGAAGGTAACCTGTTCCATGTGTCACAGATCTTATACGTAAAGTAATTCCCACACACACTAGTCCTAAACCGTTTCAAATCCAACTTCCAACCATTGTTGCGAGTTGGGTTATCATTTAAACTAAACATACTTCTAAAATCGACATCGTTGAACCCTCGTAAGAGCTTGAAAACCTCGATCAGTTGACCGCGCAGCCTCCGAGTTTCAAGCGAAAACAAGTTCAGGGCGCGTAACCGTCGATTGTAGCCCATATGCCTAACGGAAGGGATTAACTTTGTGGCCCTCGCCTGCACTCGCTCCAGCCTCTCAATATCTTTCCTGAGGGTGGGCGACCAGAACTGCACAGCATACTCCAGGTACGGCCGAGAGAGAGATAGAGAGATAGAGATAGAGATAGAGATAGAGAGAGAGAGAGAGAGAGATAGAGAGAAAGAGATAGAGAGAGTTACAAGGAGTTACAAGGAAAAGAAGTACCTCAAAAGGCCTTGCGGCCGATACCGAGGAGGTACCAATGATATTCTACGGGTTACTTGCATGCTTCACATACAGCTGGTGGGAATTTTGCCAGATATGACAATACGAATTGGATGAGAATAAATGAATGTATTTTGAGCAAAAACCCTGTAAATACTTTGTATATTTTTTGTACCTTCGATCATATTAACTGAACAGAGCATGAGAAAATTGTACTATAAGGATGTCATCATTTATTGCACGGTTTGTGAACAGTCGCTAATTTAGAGTTGAAATTTAAGTTACTGTACGAAATGTGTAAATAAAAATGCTATTCCCACAAATTCCTCCTCCTGCTTACTTTGGGTACATTAAAAAAAGAGGAGATTTGCCAAAAACTTGCTTATCTGATTATATTTCAACTTTTTACATAAACGGTTTTTAAATTATTTTAAGCGTTTAATATCGAGTAATGTCCAATACGTAAAAGGGACTGATGAAGTCTGTCAGCCGTTGTAGTCCTAATATATATATATATATATATATATATATATATATATATATATATATATATATATATATAATAAGCAAACAACCACAAGGAAAAGGAAACACAAAGTCCGAGCGCTTTCGTGATATATATCACGAAAGCGCTCGGACTTTGTGTTTCCTTTTCCTTGTGGTTGTTTGCTTATTAATAAGGTCACGTGTTATTTTGTGATTCTAGTGCATATATATTTTTTTTTTTAACTGCAAACAACACACAGTATAATATAATTAATGTAAAGAACGACGCTTATGTAGAAGAGCGCTCCGCACAAGAGCGTTCCTCATCTTGTGCAGAACGCTCTTCTACACAAGCGTCGTTCTTTACATTAATTATACTGTGTGTTGTTTGCAGTTAAAATGTATATTTGTACGGCATGCGAAGGTGCCCCCTCAGGGCATTGGATTCCGCTCGTATGTAGGAGAATTACGACTTCTGATTGATCGAGGTCCTTGGTGTAGTGGATAGCATATCTGACCGGCAATTGGATGAACCCGGGTTCGATTCCTGGGAGGTACCTCATTTTTCCATTTGTTCGTTCTCCCTCCTCATCTTGTGCGGAACGCTCTTCTACACAAGCGTCGTTCTTTACATATATATACTGTATATATATATATATATGAAAAATTATTTCACGAAAGTGACACGTGAAAAATATTTATGATGAATAAAACCACGAAGGGAAAAGAAACACAAAGGGGTGCTCAAGCGCTTTCGTCTAATGACATCCTCAGGAACACTCACTCAGTGTTCCTGAGGATGTCATTAGACGAAAGCGCTTGAGCACCCCTTTGTGTTTCTTTTCCCTTCGTGGTTTTATTCATCATATATATATATATATATATATATATATATACACCATAGAAATGTTATGTTCAGTAATTAGTTCACAAAAGATCGCATAAAAATCTTTGTCAAACAGGTAATTCCAATTAAGTTAGTCTAAAACAACTGTACTTTGGTATGGAGGTAAATTATTTTCTTATACAAATCAACTAGCGGGTAGAGAGGATGTACACATATAATAAATAAATTAAATAAAAATATAATCCTCCTAAAAGTCATATCGCGATTATGAGACTGCAGGCCTACAAGTATATAAAATTTTTATTTGAAAATATAAGTTCCCCCTAAACATTAAGCAGTCTTATTATGTCGTCTTTATTTTTAATTTTAACAATTTATAAACTCAAATTGTATATCCACTTTTTTAAAATAGGCCATCAGAATCTTGAAATTTTAATAAAAAATTTTGCTGTTTACTCTGTGGAAGAAAATACGTTCAACATTCATAAGGGAAAAAATTACTTTAAATATTGGTATTCAATTTATGAAAGAAGCAGAAATTAGATGGGTAATAACTGACATTAAACTCTACAAACATGTTCTGAAAAGCCCGGTCTATGACCTTTTTCATTAAATATGTACAGAAATAGCCTGGGATTCTGTTTTCGTTTAGCATTGTTGCTTTTGTAGCTTTAGTTACTCTTTTACACGATTTATTATTTTTAAGAAGTATGAGCCACAGCTATCTAGTGAACACAACGATTATAAATAGAATGCAAGAAATGAGTAGGTAACAGAGTAATGTACATTTAATCTTAGCTTATTATCAGTATTCCATTATTAATTGACATTTCAGTTTGATTTTAGGCGCGATTACTTCCGCAATATTTTTCTGTCAGAATTTAAATCATTCCACAGTTTCAGCCCGATGAAAATGCTTGATGTTGAATGAATACGGGATAGATTGCTGAATAACATGCTTTGATCTATTCCCGGTCTTATATGATAGTTTCCAGACGAGTTATACAATATTTGTTTTGTCGTTGCAAGTTAATAATCTGCTCTTATATTCGTAAATAAAATGTGACAGTTTGTAGTATCCTACTAAAGTCTATCTTATTACAAAATTAAATTACTATACGTATGTTACAGCAAATAATTTTTCCTTTTACACGGTGTATATCTAAATTTTGCACATTAATACGCGCGCATTGGCGTAGGCAATTGTAAGTTCATTATGTTCACTGTATGTTCACTGGCCTAATTAATCAATGCCCCAGACAACTATCTCTTCGTCGGATCACTTGTATACCTTGTATACAAGTTTGTACCTGTTGAGTCTGAAATACTGTAAAGCGATCGTTTGTTGCTCATCGTCATTATACACAGTAAAATACAGGATCCACACACTTTTAGAAAATAGGAAATAGTATTTTTATTGTTGAAAGATAATTAAGTTACCCTAAAATTAAAATATGGATTATTATAAATTTAAATTAATATTTTCTTTATAATATAATTTTAAGATATATTTGTTTATTAAAGCAAAAATTTGTTTTAGTTTTAAATTTTGTTTACCATGTTCATGTTTCAGTTTTTGTTTGAAAGTGCGGACAGTATTCCAGTCAGTACTTATTACCTTATGAGAAGATTAATAGCTCCTCTATTATCTGTTGTAATTTTTTGAGACGATACTGGTCTAATGTGTGATAGGTTGGTAGGTGTTGTAATACTGTGCTACTGCCGATTGTTGGAGGGTTATGCATTAAGAGCTATGCATCGACGTGGTCGGGGATAGACCCTCCAAGGGGGCGTGAGGTAATCTAACATGAAGGAAAGTATGTTCGCATGTAAGATATATAATTGAGGTGTTCGGAAC
>JAJOZX010000913.1:367500-370000 GCA_023014485.1 Bathynomus jamesi
TGAACAGCCAGAACAGATTTGATGTGGCGCCCAAATGCTATCCAGCCACCACAAAGTTTACTCTGATGAAAAATCTTTGTTGACCAGTGTAATTAAAATAATAATGAATAATATTTACAATAATAACACAGGCCTGCAAAATTGAGGGTCCTAAAAACTTTTTTGAAATTGTATGCTGGTTTTATAGGAATTTGGGGTGCTAAATCCAAAAACGGCCTCAGATTTGCTCCATCACGTATAGTTTTTTCACAATTTGCTATGACGTTTTTATGTTGTAATATGTTACTGAATAAAATAAGTAGTGAAGAATTACCACATGAAACCTATTTCCTGACCATTTCTGAATATATTTATTTAAAAAAACTATAAAACTTGGATACTTACATCTTTACTTAGTGGAATGGCTTAGTAGTCCCGTTTTCTTTTGCCAGTGAAGCTGCGCCTGTTGCATTTCCTTTTGTGCGCTGCTTCCGGATTTTCACGATGCAGCATCCAGCAATAATCCCCCATCATATTAACGTTCCACCGGCCTTGGTATCTCCTTTCCATCTCCTTAATGTCTTGATGGAAACGTTCTCCCTGTTCCTCACTTACTGCACCTAGATTTTCTGGGAAAAAGTCCAAGTGTGCATTCAAGAAATTAATTTTGATACTCATTGAGCATCCCAAAGCTTTGAATTTCTCCAGTATGTTTTCAACAATGAGTGCATATTCAGGGTCCTTATTATTCCAAAGGAACTTAGTAACCACACTTTTGAAGGAATTCCAAGCCTCTTTTTCTACTTCAGTCATCGTAGACAAGAAGTTTTCATCTGACAGCAGTCTTCTAATGTCTGGGCCTACAAAAATACCTTCTCTTAATTTTGCTTCTGATAGGTTAGGGAACTTCTTGCAGAGGTATTTAAAGCATTCTCCACTTTTTTCTAATCCCTTAACAAACTGTTTCATAAGGCCTAGTTTTATATGAAGAGGTGGTAGAAGTACTTTCTTTGGGTCAACAAGATTTTTACGCAAAATATTCTTGCTTCCAGGTTCTAGAGATCTTCTTTGTGGTCAGTGTTTTTGCCCCCAGTGTTGACTCTTTGCTCTGCTATCCCATTCACAAAGGAAACAATGGAACTTAGTATATCCTCCCTGCTGCCCCAGAAGCATGCACAATACCTTAAGGTCTCCACAAATCATCCAGTGATGATCATAATATTTTATCTTTGTAAGAACCAATTCCAAATTCTCATAACTTTCTTGGAGATGTACCGAGTGACCAACAGGTACAGAGGCCTACTTGTTCCCATTGTGCAAAAGAACAGCTTTTAGACTTCTTTTAGAAGAGTCGATTATAAGTCTCCATTCATCCGCTTTGTACTCAATGCCAAATGCCTGTACCAAACCATCAATATCACTACAGTAAACTAAATTGCCCTCATGTGAAAAGTAGTGAATAAACTCCTTTTCTCTTCTTCTATACAAATATATCGATGTTCCAGCTGATAATAAATTTCTTTCTTTTAATCTGGAGCCTAAGAGTTCAGCAGATTCCTTGGATAATCCCAAATCTCTCACTAAATTGTTTAGTTCAGATTGAGTGAACAACTGGGAGTCTTGACTTCCTATATCACACTGAAATTCTTCATGATCAGTATCTGAACCAGAATTACTAGGCAAATCTTCCAATGTTTCTGGTGGAAGCGGAACTGGAACTTCTGGCCCATGAGGAACAGGTCGAAAAGCTGATGGAAGATTTGGATAGAATATGGCTTTCTTATTTTTCGAGTTATAGCCTTTAACATCACAAGAGCGAAAATAGCAGTCATCACAGTGATTTTTTGGGCTCCCTCCATACCATTGGCACACCAAATCTGAATGCTTTCTTTTTGCCTTTACACCATTTCCGCAAATAAAACAAACTTTGTGTGGTGCCCATGGTTTGTCTTGGTCTCCTAGTTTCATTCCAAAGTAGGCATGGTACACTTGCCTAATAAAATTTGTTACGTTTCTTTGATGTTTCTTGATCACAAATTCCCCGCATATGTAGCAGAAGCTGTCGGGACTGTTGACACATCCACGGCTAGCCATGATTCACAACTTACTACAGTACCCAGAACACAATAAGAGTCTTGAATTTAATTTAATAAAGGCTAAATAAGGCTTTCTTAACACTATCAAAACACGCTAGTTCGCTGATATAAAACACAAAAAACAACTCAAAATCACTGAAAAAATTCGCTTCGGATGAATCATTGTGCGCACGTCATGAAATCTCAGTAACAACTGACTCATACGACTTGGCAACCCAGTATGTATAGTCTCTTAGAAGTTTCTAGTAATTTCCGGAAATCTGGCATTTTCTCGAAGTCGCTTCACAAAAAATCGAATTTGTGAAATAACTTTGTGTCGTATGACATTTTTATTGTGTTTTTCGAATTCAGCACACAAAAATACATTGTAAACAGCTAAAATTATGAAAAAAGTTTTTCCATCGCAGGCCTGTGATAATTAATAA
>JAJOZX010000913.1:377500-380000 GCA_023014485.1 Bathynomus jamesi
ATATATATATATATATATATATATATATATATGTATAGAAACGACGTAAGTATAGAGGACTGTTCTGCACACGAGGAAGAGAAATAACGAACAAATGAAAAATGAGGTGACCGCCAGGGAATCGAACCCAGGACCTTCCGATTGCTGGTCAGACATGCTACCACTACACTACGGGCCTCGATCAGTCAGAAGTCGCAATTCTCCTACATAGGGCAGAAACCAATGCCTTGAGAGGGCACCCTCGCAAATCGTGAATATGTACATTTAACTGCAATGACCACGCAGTATATTAATGTATAGAAACGACGTAAGTATAGAGGAGTGTTCTGCACACGAGGAAGAGAAATAACGAACAAATGAAAAATGAGGTGACCGCCCGGGAATCGAACCCAGGACCTTCCGATTGCCGGTCAGACGTGCTACCACTACACTACGGGCCTCGATCAGTCAGAAGTCGCAATTCTCCTACATAGGGCAGAAACCAATGCCTTGAGAGGGCACCCTCGCAAATCGTGAATATGAACATTTACCTGCAATGACCACGCAGTATATTAATGTATAGAAACGACGTAAGTATAGAGGAGTGTTCTGCACACGAGGAAGAGAAATAACGAACAAATGAAAAATGAGGTGCCCGCCCGGGAATCGAACCCAGGACCTTCCGATTGCCGGTCAGACATGCTACCACTACACTACGGGCCTCGATCAGTCAGAAGTCGCAATTCCCGGGCGGTCACCTCATTTTTCATTTGTTCGTTATTTCTCTTCCTCGTGTGCAGAACACTCCTCTATACTTACGTCGTTTCTATACATTAATATACTGTGTGGTCATTGCAGTTATATATATATATATATATATATATATATATATATATATATATATATAATATACGCACATGTGTAATATATATACAGACATGTGTATATATACACACATGTATATATATACATACATGTGTATATATATATATATGTATATATATATATATTTTCTGTTCCTCCTTGATAATGTGAATATATCACGAAAGCGCTCGGACTTTGTGTTTCCTTTTCCCTGTGGTTGTTTGCTGATTAATAAGGTCACGTGTTATTCTGTGATTTTAGTGCATATATATATATATATATATATACATACATGTATATGTATATATGACGCGTTCGGTGGAGAAGGGGCGAACGCCACAAAATTCGAAAAATTAGTTTTTTGTCGTATAATTATCCTTTAAAACCTTTGCTTTACCTATGCAAAAAATTAGATGTTAGTCTGCACCTTTTCACGGTAAAATTTAGGTTTTAATGTATCTCAGAGAAATTCACTCCGCATCATTGCTTCACATTGAACACATCTATCTACTTTCTGGTCACTCGACAATGCCCTGTGATGCTCAATTTGGCCAAATTGAACAAAATATAAAAAATAATTACAGCGATATTATTTACACCAACTAAGATTATGTTACGGCCATAACTACAGCCGTTTCGCAGCGCTTCCTAGTTGTAGAAATGAAACAGGCTGATTTTCTCGATTTTGACGTCCTAAAAACGTACATTGTCATTAGGAAATCAACAACTACTAAATTTACAGATGCAAGAAAGTTAATATTTGACTTTCAACACAAAGAAAGCTACGTAATATCTACTGCATACCGCACAACCCCAGATAATAGCCATCCCGTCAGACTGCAGAAAGGGAAAAAATCCTACAGTGTCAGTTTATTCAATCTAGCCCAGCAGACACTGCAACCAAAGTATTCCAAATTGCTGCCAATAACTAAGGAAAAAATAAAAGATCTCAAAGAATTATCAGACCTAATGCCTGCAACTGCGGTGAACTATTATACAAGATTGTTAAAGGAACTGGAAGAAACCGAAACAGTTGAAGCAGGTAATACAACATTCGACGAAGAGGACCAAATAATGGATTACACCAGTTAACATCAGACGCTATCAATAAATAATATTGTAAAATTTCTTGGCGTTTTATTATATCGACATATTACACAACAATATTTACTCAAATATGTGTTCAAATTCATACAACATTTCAATAAACCGGAAAAATACAAAGGTTTAAAGTTTACAAACTTTAACTGCATTTTGTGGCATAATTCGAAAATGTTGCGTTCGCCCCTTCTCCACCGAACGCGTCATATATATATATATGTGTGTGTGTGTGTGTATATATGTGTATATATAATATATATATATATATATATGTGTGTGTGTGTGTGTATATATATATATATATATATATATATATATATATATATATATATATATATATATATGTATATATGTATGTGTATATATGTGTATATATAATGTTATAATGTTATAATGTTTCAGACCAACAAAGACCCTAGGATCCACTCATGGCTGGTCAACCTAACTGTGGTCGTAATCGTGTATTGTGTATGCCCTCCGTGGTGGCGGAGGGGACCTACAATTTTACGTGAGTTCCGAACCACAAAAACATAAGAAATTTATGTAAAAACTGCCG
>JAJOZX010000913.1:385000-392500 GCA_023014485.1 Bathynomus jamesi
CAGAGGCATAGAAAAGAGCCACGTTGTCCTTTGGATGTCTGTAAATCCACTTCCGCGTGTCAGTCCGCCTCTGCTTTTCAGGGAACGCATTAGTACTTGTTCTATCACCAGGTCTGTGCCGAGTCCGGCCCATAATCTGTCGCTTCTTCTTACCACAAACTTACCTTCCTGGAACATTTTGTTAACGGCTGGATTTTCAGAAGGCAAACTTAACATTTTCTGCAGGTACAGGTATATCGATTTCAGGTAATTGTGATGTCCGGCTGCTGCAATTATGGGGATGGTCTCCAGCATAGCTTGCAAGTGCAAATCCCACGAGCCGGTTCTGTCTGCTGTTATCAAGGAACGTGCAATGTTGATCATTCGCTGATATTCCAACCAGAGTTGACTTGTTTGCGAAGTAGATTGTAGGTCAGTTTTCTTCGCATCCAAAGTGGTAGCAATCTGAGACAATGCATTCGAAGATTCCACATCCTCAACTGATTGTTTGGCGGTCATAACATCGTCGAGCAGGTCACAAGCTTCCTTATGGAGGTCATGAGGAGTTCCATCTTCATTACGAGGGAAAACGTCTGCGACTAGTAAGGTACTAAGAGCTGCATCTACTATCATATGACCACGTATCGCTCTTGAAACAGCTTTTCCAGACATCATGTGTTGCACGGCATTTGGTCCGTATATTTCTTGAAGTACTTCAGACAATCCTGAACCATTCATAAGAGTACCGACTGCTCCCAAAAGATTCATCAGAGTGTGAAATGATCCCAGCATTAAAACAATGTCCAGAACAAAGGCTGATCAAAGGCAATAATGCATGGGACTTTTTGATCGCGTGCTATCTTGCTCAAATATAGTAATGTCGAAAATATGCAGGTCATGTCAGTTGGCGACATATCTATGATGGGAAGGAACGTGATCGACGCCACACCTGGATGTGAGACACTTGATCCACCGTGAATTGCCTGCATTGTTCCGGACCAACTTGGACCTGATCTTTCTGCTGAAGATATCTGCCAGAGAAGACTAAGTCGACTTATGGTGGCAGTGGGTACTGGAAGTTCGCGGAATGAGATGTCCCTCAACATGCTTCTCGCGTGTCTATATTCCCTAATGTCAACGGTTGCAATCTTCTTAATGTCATTGTCACCAACATTACGCCTGTGAATAGAAGGGTGGATCTTGATCTTCGGAGTTATTGCGGCAATCATACCCATTCCATGAAAGGTATTCTTCCCATCCAAAGTGCAGACATCATGATCGACGTTATCTGCTGCTAGAAGGACTGCAGTGTTTTCATCAACAGTAAAAGAGCCAGACCCACTTGCCAGCGCCGCGTTTCTTTCGAATCTTGTTACTTCTGCATACGACGAACAGTAACCCAGCTGATGGAGAACGTCAATAAGGTACCTTGACCTAAAGTTGTGGTGTAGCTGAACCGACAAACCGATCTGTAGTGGACATAGTAATCCTCTAGGACGGGTTGCTTGCATAATGCTCTGCCCAATTGCACCTATTTTTCTTGAAGCATCCTGTCCCGCAAATGCTTTTGATAATAGCAATTTCAGACTGTTGGGAATGTAATCAAGAGCACTTTCTGCAGTGATGTCATTTGGAGATGGATACACATCTTTTCTAGGCGAGTCGACAGACTTGATATCACTTCTGATTATTTTTGCAGCAGCTTCTACTAGGTAAATCTTCTGTAGCTCTATATCTATATCACATTCTTTCGACTTTTTGTGATAATCTATAAGAATTTCATTAGCTGTCTCTCGTAGTGTTACTACATCTGCCTTCCCACTTTCACCTGATATTATGATCTTGTCTCCGTAACGTTCTAAAAGCTTTCTCTTCATGTGCCTGCGTTCGTAGACAGAGCTCTGACTTCCTTGAAGATATTCCTCCATTTTGGAAATTAGGTCTCCAATCAACAGTTGTTCATCATCATTCTCTTCCAGGTAAGCACAGGTCTGAAGGAATGCTTGGTGTTGCTCTTCATTAGTTGGTCTCCCTTTCTTCGAATCATGATCGTCGGAGGAGTATGCGCGAGGAATGTTTTTTCCACTTCGAAAATTTACGCTGCAGGTGTGATGGTAGACACAATCTGCAGCAGGAAGATCACGAAGATAATACTCCAGACGGCCTTTTACATTAAACGACCATTCATCGCAGCGGCTTTCACAGCACCTTTTTATGGTTTCGGAGAACTCTGTAGTTCTTATTTTGACATGCTCTGATTTTGGTTTGTGTTTGGAAAAAAAGTCCACAAAGGTATCACAAAACAAACAGTGAGTAGCACTGGAAAATGCGTATTCATGAAAACGAGCACTTTTCCTTGGTATTGCCTCGGCTGCGGTCTGTCGCTTCTTTATTTCAATGGTCTTTTTATCCGTAAACCTTTTCCTACATACAACGTGAACACTTATTCCAGCTGTTGCAACAACATCGCTTCCACGGCTGCGGCTGGATGCATTTATACCATCTGCTCCTTTTTGCGAGATGTGAACCACTTCCTGTCCGCTGTCCAATTTCTCCTTACAAATCACGCACAATTCTTCAGGGGTCTGCATTCTTGAAGGCGGACGCACACCGAGTCAGCCGTACACCGAGTCAGTCTGAAACAGAAAACACAAATTAATAAACTGTGTTGCAGTATTTAAAAGGAGTACATAATAACAGTTTTAAAGAAAATGACAAGCACAAATACGCAGATTTGATAGTGGGTAGTAGGAATTAAAGAGTTGTATATAATATAAGTTTATAAAGATGTAGCAATGTCCATTCTCACATACACTCCATACAGTATATTTTATTTACATTACGTGACGTCATAGTTTAATACTAGCCGCCTAATACAATTTTTAGTGTCATATAGGTTAATTTAGAAACGAAAATGTGTTTTAAAACATTTTACTGATCAAGAAAAACGTCATAACTCTCTCTACAAAGCGAAATTAAAATTTATTGTATTTCGTAGGAAACTGCCAGTCCGCCATTTTGAATTTCATTTTTGGGGGTGTTCCCGGGGTCCAATTTTGTCGGATTTTGGATATGTTATTCTGCAATGGTTCCTGAGCTGGAAACAGTTTAGAAAGCTTCTGAAGCAATTTTGCCCAGGTTGAAGCTATTTTAGCTCTAGATTGCCTGGACTACGTTTGTTCTTTTCTAACGACAATTTGATCTTAGATAGTCATTTAACCATGGAATTTGTAAATTTTTTGAATTAACTAATAATTACAACATTTATGCTTCAATATCAACACTAAACATAAGTATCTCAAAACAGTCGGTTAAAATATTAGAAAATATCGCACATGAAGTCTCGAAAATAATAATTATAATTTAAACATCTGTAACTTTTTTGTTTTTCAATTTTTAATAAAAATAATTATATATTTAGATTCAGGAGAAAATCTTTATTAAAAACATATAAAAAGTAATATATTTATATCCTCATAGCTGGTATTATCGAACAAATTGGTATACATCTTTTGGGACACGCTGTATATATATTTATATATACACACATATAATATATATACACATATATATATATATACACACATATAATATATATTATATATATACATACATATATATATATATATGTGTATATATATATATATACACACACACATAATATATATATATAATAATATATAATATATTAGATATATATATATATATATATGTAATATTATATCTATACATATTATATTATATATATATATATATACAGATATATACATACATTACATACATACATATAACATACATACATACATACATACACATACATATATATAATATTATATACACATACATTTAACTGCAATGACCACGCAGTATATTAATGTATAGAAACGACGTAAGTATAGAGGAGTGTTCTGCACACGAGGAAGAGAAATAACAAACAAATGAAAATAAGGCACCCGCCCGGGAATCGAACCCAGGATCTTCCAATTGCCGGTCAGACGTGCTAACCACTACACTACGGAGCCACGATATATATATATATATATATATATATAACATATATATACATATATATATATATATACATATACATATATATATATATACATATATACATACACAAATATATAATAATGTTATAATGTTTCAGACCAACAAAGACCCTAGGATCCACTCATGGCTGGTCTACCTAACTGTGTTCGTAATTGTGTATGTCCTCCTTGGTGGCGGAGGGGACCTACAATTTTACGTGGGTTCCGAACCACAAGAACATAAGAAATTTATGTAACAACTTCCTGTACACTGTGTACATTGGCAACGACCAATTTAGCAAAACTAATTAATTACACTGGTATGCATCAATTTTACTGTCAAGGGTTTTGTAAGTGATTCTTATAGAGTTTTTCCTGCTGATTTCGAATCTGCAATCCGGTTTTCTCAATCAGCTCAGGTTATCCGGCTATGGCCTCATAAGTAAAATAGAATTTTTCGTGATTTTGTCAAAGCGGAATTGGAACAGTAACATCTATCATCACTTGTTTCACTTGTATAATATCTTTTTTTACTTTTCAGGCATATAGATAAAATATTTCATAATGAATAGAGCGTGTAAAAATGATCCCAATAGATTCTGCTACATATGTGGGACGGTTACCATGTCAAATAACCAGTCCCAAATCACTAAATTTGTGAAGACAATGTATAGAGCATACTTTGGAATTAAGCTAGGGGACGAGGACAAAAAATTCGCCCCTCATATGTGCTGCAAGACGTGCATTGAAAATTTGAGAAGATGGAGCAAAGGCAGAGCGAAATCTTTGCCTTTTGGAATTCCCATGATTTGGAGAGAAGGAAAGGATCACGTGACAGATTGCTATTTCTGCATGACAAACCCAAGGTGGGCTTATAAATTTATTTTTCTTAAATATTTTGAAATTCTCGTATGAAACTTGACATAATATTCACCATAATGTAATATTCACCATATATAGCATAATATTCACCATAATGGTAATCATACATTTACATAACATATTGTTATAGAAAATACATTTACACATACATAGTTATACAAGTTACATTTACATATACCATGATTGTATATTTTCTTTCTTTTTCTTCATATTGTCCCCGAAGGGACAATATGACTAAAAAAGAAAGAAAATATACAGACTCCATCGACCTATTTCATATCTTACAGACCGCAGCCTTCCCTCACGAGCCGCCACTGTCTGAAAGCTTCTTCTATTTCATATGCAAGTTTTATATCCATGTTTCTGTGTTTTATTTTCAGTAGTTAACAAGAAGAATAAACACATTGTTGTATACCCTGACATTCCTTCTGCTATGAGACCTGTACCCCATGGTCCTGGAATTCCAAACCCGACCCACCTCAAACCTGGACTTCGATGATTCTGATGATGAATCAATGACCAATGCCAATGACCAGTCCCAGTCGTATATACACCTCAAAATACCGCTTCAAATGAGCCGAGGCCTCTCAACCAGGCCAAACTTAATGATCTTACCAGGGATTTAGGACTTTCCAAATTAGCTGCCGAGATCTTGGGCTCACGACTTCGAGAGGACAACTTGCTGGCTCCGGGAACAACATTCTCCTGGTATACGAAACGAGAGGAAGAATTCCGCAAGTTTTTTGCAGTGCACGAAAATACCTCTTCCTTAGTGTACTGCTGCAATGTTGAGGGGCTAATTGAATCCTTGGGCCTGCCATATAACGCATCAGAATGGAGGCTATTTATAGACTCGTCTAAACGAAGTTTGAAAGCAGTACTTCTCAACATTGGGAATAGGGTTGCATCAGTCCCTGTAGCACATTCCGTACAACTTACTGAGAGCTACGATAACATGAAAATTTACTGGATGCTCTCGTATACGACCAACATAACTGGAGGATCTGTGGAGATTTGAAGGTAATACTAATATCATAAGTAAACTATTGCTATTGACTATGTTGTTTTTCCAAAAGTTATTTGAGAGCGTATAAGAACACTTAACTTCCCCACAGAAGTAATACAGTCCAATGCATAGATTTTTTATCTGATAGAACAAATTCTCTAAATTCTTTAAATATTTTCATTTTTTTTCAGATTGTGGCATTTGTATTGGGAATGCAAGGGGGATACACGAAATACCCATGTTTCCTCTGCAAATGGGATAGCCGAGCGGATGAGAAGCACTATGCACAGCGTGAATGGGCATCCAGAGAGAATTTTGAACCTGGGTCGCATAATGTCGTTTCAGTGCCCCTTGTACCACCAACAAAAATTTTGCTCCCACCACTTCATATTAAGCTGGGCTTGATGAAAATTTTCATCAAATCAATGAATAAGGACGGTTCAGCATTCCGATATCTCGAGAGTAAATTTCCTCATATATCTGATGCTAAACTAAATGCTGGGGTTTTTGATGGTCCTCAAATTCGAACTTTGATCAAGGATACTCAGTTCGAAAACGCAATGACTCCAACTGAGAAGAATGCCTGGCAGGCATTCAAATCAGTTGTCACTGATTTTCTTGGCAAGCGTAGAAGTTCAGAATACGAGTCCGTTGTCGAAAACTTGATGGAAGCTTTCAATGCTCATGGGTCGCGCATGTCCATAAAAATGCACTTTTTGTGGTCCCACTTGGACTATTTTCCTGAAAATTGCGGGGTTTATAGTGAGGAACAGGGTGAACGATTTCACCAACATATCAAAATAATGGAAGAGAGGTAGGCTTACCAGGGAAACTGGGATATCAATAAGCTGGCGGACTATTGCTGGTGTTTGAAGCGAGACGTGCCCGAAGAAAAACAGACGGAAAGCCAAAAAAACTTCCTTCCTTCCTCAATAAACTTTTGTCCATATTCATTGTATGAATAAAAGTATTTATTCACACAATGTTTTCATTTTTCACGAGTGTTATTATAATATTACTCGTATCTACAGTGTTTAAGCTAAAAAAATCAATAAATTTGGGGATAAAATTGGACTTATAATAAATGGCCAATAGAGAAAAAACCTGACCTGATTGAGGAAAACCAATGTCATTTTCGAATTCAGCATGGTCGAATTATATAATATGAGTTGAAAAAACCCTCACAGCAGACAAAATAATTTCATATGCATACCAGTGTTATCGATTTAAAACTAAAGATAGAATCTCTGGATCCTGAGGATCACGTGATAATAGACTACTGTCCACAAATATGTTACACTCTATATCTATTTATAACCGATATGCAAATATATCAGATCCAGAGAATCCAGTCAATTTCATTACGGTATCCATCAATACTAGTACCTTGTCACGAAAAATAAGTCACGGTCCATATCGATTGTGGACCAAGTCAAAATTTACGACCATATACATTACAATATATACACTTAGGAGGAAAAGTGTAGGTGTGGCTGTAAAGACTGTACAGTAATGTAGAAATGTGTGTGCACCCATCTTGGGTCTCCCATTTAAAGGTGTTTTTGGGGCAAGTGAAGATCATGAGTTTTTCAATACCTCACAGTA
>JAJOZX010000913.1:397500-400000 GCA_023014485.1 Bathynomus jamesi
GATTAGCTGAGAAGATTGTTAAATTAACTGAATAAATGCCTGAGCAAAAATTCATATATAGTAAGCAAAATTGCTTAAGACTATATAAATAGCAGAGTTAGCACTTACACGCAATGAAATAGTTGATTGTGATATCCAATGATTTTAGCATAAGGTTTGTGTGTATATATATATAAATATATATAGTATATATAGTGTGCATACGTGTGTGTGTAAACGTTTAAGGGTTATTATTATTATTATTATTATAAAATCCTTTAAGTTCAAGGTAGTATCTAAGTATTTAATTAAATCAGTTACACGTATTAAGGTAATAAACAAAACGCACTTAGAGGACCTTACAATTAATGAAAATCTAGCGTTATTAAAATTTAAATTTTGAAGATGGAATTAAATTCGACTAGTAACATTCCTAGCTATACATGAACTATATAACCATTAACATTAACCAGAAGTATCGGTACGATAATGGATTAAAAAAATTAAGAATACCAATTAAAAATAGAAATCAATTATGCATTTTAATGAACTAAACATATAGTATACTTAAAAATAAAAAAACACAACTTAACATAAATTGAGGTTATGTTCCATAGTACCAAAGAGGAATTAACCATGGTTGAACCATTTCTCTGGTTGACACTGGGTTCAACTGGGGTTGGCGTGTTAAAATAAAATAAACTAAAAAGAAAGTTTGGAGTACGACATTCGGGGGAATTGAGTGACTAAGGAGGGGGTATAAGTCTGAAATTGACAATTACGTCTTTTCGTGAGCACTTTGCTCTTTTAAAAAAAAGATTGCTTGTCACACTACTTAGAACAAAAATTAAAAGAGTTCAAACAAAATGGGGGGACGGCATGTTCCTCCCTATAGTAATTTAAAAAGGAAGTCATTGGACATGATTGATTAATTATTACACGATTACTGTTATCATATAATCATAAAAATTATAAAACTCGTTACAAACGTTTGTAAAAACGGTTTTGGTTGCAAACACTAAAATATGTCATTTTACCTATATATTTATATACGCAACAATGGCATGAAAAGAAAAGACAAATCGGTCAATTTCCTTCTTACAAACAAACAAAAAAATTAAACTAAAGACACAAACCGGTCAATTCAGGTTGAATTTAATTCTCTTTTACAACAAAAAAAAAGAAGGTTGAATTAAATTCTTAAATTACATTTTCTTAAATTAAATTCTCTTAAACTACAAAGAAAAAGTTGAATTCAATTGACTGCATTGAAATGACTTGGGACTTGAAAACTGACCCTTGAAATTGACTTCAAAACTGACTTCAAAACTGACTTCAAAACTGACTTCAAAACTGACTTCGAATAAAACTGAAATCTCTGGGGCGGTTGTCCCTCTGGATGCAACCTTCTAACTTGAAATTAACTGAAAATGGAAAATGACTGCACTTGATCTCTATCAAGTGGAGACTATTAACCTCTGGGTTTGGTTGTCCCTCTTGGTGCAACCGACTAACTGAAAATTAACTGAAAACGGAAAATGACTGCACTTGATCTCTATCAAGTGGAGACTATTAACCTCTGGGGTTTGATTGTCCCTCTTGGTGCAACCGACTAACTGAAATTAACTGAAAACGGAAAATGACTGCACTTGATCTCTATCAAGTGGAGACTATTAACCTCTGGGGTTTGGTTGTCTCTCTTGGTACAACCGACTAACTGAAATTAACTCTCTGAAATTAACTCTCTGAAATTAACTCTTTCTGTTACTTTTAACTTCTGTTACTTTTAACTTCTGTTACTTTTAACTTCTGTTACTTTTAACTGTTTCACTCAAAAAAATGTATCACTGGTGTATGGAATGTTCACTGAGTTTCTTGTAAATTCTGACTTGATACTCATTATTAACTGTTAATAATACTGACTTTTCAAGTGTTCATAAATTACTTAAAAAAAAACAACTCTGTACTTAACAAAATTTCTACGGCGAAATCCTTAGAGACGTGTCCTGGAGACGTGTCTTGCTGGCTACTTCTTCTTGGATGAAAACTAGGCGTGGAGAACTTGGAGTCGTGACACACCGGTTCAAGGGTGGATGTTACGAACTGGAAGTCGTGACACGCCGGTCAAATCGTGGGTCGCCACTTGTTAAACTCTTGGCTACAGACTCGCCAGACTGTTATGCCAATATCTTCTATGGTGCTTGGGTTGTCTCTTTCTTATCCTGGGCAAAGGGTCGCCAGTTTTGTTAAAATCCTCTTCTTAAAATATTCTTCTAATTTTGGTAGTAGGGTCGCCAAATGTTTATCCTGGCTATAGGGTCGCCACTCTGTTAGAATCCTCCTTCTTCTATGTCCCTGGGGTGTCTCGTATCGACGAGGCGTTCTGGTTGGGAGGCAGCAACGGATATTTCTTCTTGCGATACTTTTCTTCTATAACATTCTAATTCTTTTCTCTCGCTTTAGGGTCGACAGTTGTTAATTCTTCTCTTTTTATAATACTCTGATACTTTCTCTGATACTA
>JAJOZX010000913.1:405000-487500 GCA_023014485.1 Bathynomus jamesi
GACATTTGTATTTACTTTAGTTTTATGATTATTTTTAGATGCTTCTATTTAGTCACTGAAGATGGCCCCTGAGTGGACCGAAACGTTTGGCCAATAAATGTTAAGAGTCGTATCTCTTGTTTTCATATTCTTATATATATATATATATATATATATATATATATATATATATATATATATATATATATATATATATACCGTACACCAGCACGGTACGCACCCGAAATCAATTTGAGTTTACACAGCACAGCACACACTACTATGTACAATGGCAGTCTGGCAACAGTGTCGAATGGCAATCTGGCACAGTGTCGAAGATAGTGCGTACGTGACAGCCGTACCCATGGAATTTAGTTGTGGTGTTGTCGGTATGGTTGACACAAGCAGTTACTCTGTTGAGGAGCGGTTGGTGGCAAGTGTGTGGGTGCATAAAAGACCGCAAACGGGACAAACAATGACGCAGGTGATGGCTGTGTTTCGGCAACGGTTTAATAAGGCTCCACCACGAAGAGCAGCACTGCTGGATTGGGAAAAACGTGCGTTCGCTCTTGGAAGCGTTAAAGACAGGCCGCAGAGTGGGAGAAAGACAACGCGCTTGGAAACATGTGCAGCGATTGCCGCTTCCATTGAACGTTCCCCAATTAAGTCGACGCGGAAACGATCATCAGAGCTTGGTGTGCCACGGTCAACGATGCGAGACCACATGAAGAAAGACCTGAAAGTGAGGCCGTATCGCCCAACTTTCGTGAATGAACTGTCAGAGGCAGTGGCGGACTGGCTCACAAAATTTTGTTTGCCAAAGGGGTCAGGGGGCCCATAACCCCATTACATAATTCAATTCCAGTCCTATCCTAATAGGCCTATTTATGAGTTAAGTTTGTTTAAATAAAAAATGTTAATTTTTTTTTATAAATTTATTTTACCAATAAGTACAAATATTTTACAAGTACTGCCTGCATATACATACATACATACATACATGCTATACTAAGAGTATTTTTTTAGTTCATTACTCGAGTTTGCAAATCGGTCTATTATAGTTTCCATGTCTAACTCATCCAACATGACCTTTCCTATAGACATCAACATGTATGCTTCCAGATTCTCCTCCGACAAAGAATTTCGTGATCTTGTTTTTATTATTTTAAGCTTAGAAAATGCCCGTTCACACTGAACTTCAGTCACAGACAGTGTACAGATAGCTTTGTACATTTGGTAAAGATTATCATATGCCTTGTCATTAAGTCTGTTTGATGCAAGAATATACAGAACACATGATGGACAATTGCCACAATATTTAGAGCATGGATTCATTTTACTGCTGCTCTCTGCATTATCATCATTCAGCAAAAGCTTAAATATTCAAAGTTCGATGCAAAAGACTGCAATTCTAATTTTACTTCACTTCTATTATCCCTGGAGCAAGCTCAAGAATACCTTCCAATGCTTCTTCTTCAAGACCATTTTTAGTAATATATTCATAATTTGATGGATCGAGGCATGACATATCCTTATATAGTTGTCTATGGTCAATGAAACGGGATTCCAGTGATTGTACAACACGATCCATTATCAAGTTGAACACGTGTACACGATAGTCTGACAAAGAATCAGATGTGTTTGTTTCATCAGCAGCTAGTTCATCTGCCATTCTCTTTGTTTTATGTTTCCTCTTGATTGGTAACTCAGTTTTTTACAAATCAATTTTCACTGTTTGATTTTCATCATTATTGAATTGTGCAATGTGCTCATTGGATTTGTTGGCAAATTTCAAAGCCTGACTATATACTTTATCAAATTCTCTTGATCCTTTCTTCAAATCTGTAATGGATTTTTCTACCATATTCCATGTAGTAAACATATTTAAACCACTTATCTGTAGATAGCTTGAAAAAGGGCTGTAATTTGAAAGATATATAAGTATGTGAATGCTGTCAATATTGTTTAAAATTCTAGAAGGCTAAACAGTAAAACATTTGCCTCCTGTTTTGTTTTTGCATCGAAATTGTTAGAGCTTTGAATAATGGGTAAACATGTCAGAAGATCCACAAAATTACTGATACATATCTCGTCAAAATTTCCAAATATAGTAGTTGCTGCATTGGACTTCCCTAACCACCTGGTTTCACCAATTAGCTTTAATCGTTTCATCTTTTCTTTCCCCAGATGATGTCCAACAACTTCAATCCAGATGGCCATTCGCTTATATGATACCTTCACAAATTTTGCTACATTCTGGAGTAAATTGAAGAAGGAAACTGCTGGTACACAACACTTCGTGGTTTCAGTAACTACTAAATTGAGTACATGGGCATAGCACCATACATGAACAATTGAACATGCTGATCAGCTACATCAGCAATTTTACTCTGTAAGCCATTATATTGTCCATGGTAGCTTGCAGCGCCATCTGTGCTATCTGATAAGCAGTTTTTCGGATCTATTTCAAGACGTTGTAATGTTTCATTTAATAGGTCAAAAAGTCCCTGCCCTGTACCATCATTGCTTGGAACAATTGCAAGTAGTCGTTCATGGATAGTACCATTTAGTACATATCGAAAAACAATACTAAATTGATCAATTGATCCTGGGTTGAATCTACTTGTATGGAATAATACTTGGCCTCAGCAACTTCTTGAGTAATTTTTTCCTGTATCATATTCTTCATAATTTGGGTCAAAGAAGAGATGGTTGTTTTACTCAAGAATGTGACAAGACCACCACGACCATTACTTTGTGCCTTTCTTTGTTCTTCCAATCTTTCGCATCGTTGTTCAGACTTTTCCTTCACCATGGAAACATGAGAAGCCATAATAGGATAATATTTTGCCATCAACTGCACAGTAGCCAAGAAATTTCCATGATTTTCTGTTTCATCAAGAAGAGAATATGCTGACTCATTTCTGTGTCCACGAAAAGGAAGAGCTTGTTTACCTAACATCATTATTATATCTACAACTCTGGCAACAATATTTCTCTGCTTTAGTACTTCATCTTTTCGCTTCTGCAATGATGCATCGAAAAAACGAGCTAAACCACCATCATTTACTGTACTGATATATTCCTGAGCATCCTTGCTATGCATACCAGTTGATTCATGCTCTGATAAGCACTGGCTAATGCGTCTGTAATCATTAAATCCTCGCACAAAAGCAGATGGGTTAGAAGAGGTTGGTGACTCAAATGCCAAGCAAAATGAAGAACATAGTGATCTATTCTTATTATATGTTAACCAGTGTCGTGAGAGAGTGTCACCCATAATTTTTCGCTTATATAACTTTACATTAAATGGCAGATCATGATCATGTGGCTGAATTGGATGCTCTTTGAAAAAAGATTTAAAATCTGTTCGTGCAGGATATTGAAAGAGCTTATCCTGTCTAAATGTTGGTTGATTCTCATCATTATTTAAATCAGCTACTAGATCTTTCTGATTATGTACATGTACAGGCCCAGGTTCAGTTACTGTTATTCCACCAGCTAATTCAGAATCATAAAAATCAGCATCTACAGTCTCAAAAACGTTAGGCATACCTTCATCTTTATGTCCTAGATCTACAGTATCAGCATGAACAGTTGTAGTTGAATTTCTCTGTAAGTCGCTTTCCTCTTTCTGACATGTAGATATAGGTGTTGATATCATAAATGCTGTTATAGGCCTGCACTTTTTTGCTGAATCATTTCTTTCTGCTTCTCGTTTATCTTTCCGTTTCTGTGCTCCAGATTTCCGTTTCATGTGTTCCATTTCCTTACCTGAAATATAAAAAAAAAATTAATAAAATTAATAAAGTAATCTGATTTACTAATTGCATTTAATATAATCAAGATCAACAAATTTCAAAACAAATAACAATGCTTGAGTTATACTATAATGAATGAATATATGTATTCTGTAACTGTATTGTAATGTAATTGTAATGTAATGTATTGTAATCTTTTCTCAATACTATTACATGTATTTTCTTATTTATTTTTATATCTATCTTTATATATAGCAGCTTTATATAAAATATATACATAACTCTATATATCTTTTATATATGGACATAGAAATGGGTAAAATATAGTTATACATATATAACAGCAATAACAAAAATAAGAGACTTACTTTGATAAATTGGAATTGATTTTAATGAAGCATGTAGGCAACTATTAAATAAACTAATGAAGTTAAAAATGTCGCAGTGAGAGGCAGGTTGGCAAAACTGTATTTTAGGTACGTAAATTTATTAATTTTTGCTACTTTCTAAAAGTTTAAAACCTGCAATAATTTTAACAAATTAAAGAAGTATATTAATAAATACAAAATAAAAAAATACAAACAAATAATTACAAAAATCTAAATAAATTATATCTATTTCATGTAATACAAATACTGTCAACACCCTCAATTAAGATTCTAGGATATATCTCATCAGGTCCAACTGACTTATGTTTATTTAAACTTTATATACGAATATGATAGATTGGCTGCCAATTTTTTTTACCTCAAGTCTAGGGGGCCAACTTCCCTTTTTTCTATGGGGGCCCATCTGCCACATGGCAGAGTGACAGCCTAGCCAGTCCGCCACTGGTCAGATGCCGACATCGATCGGCGTTATGAATCATGCCGTGCTCTGTTGAACACATTCACAAGTGCCGTATCCCGCTCAAAGGTTCTTTTCAGTGATGAATGTGCCATCTATCGCAGTTCGCGCGACAGAAATGTGGTGTTCTGGTTAAAAGAGAATCCCCATTTCACGCAGCAGCTGGAACATAATCCACTGCATGTGATGATGTGGGCGGGTATGACATCAGGTCATTTGATTGGACCTTACTTTTTCGATGGATCCGTGAACGCGACATCTTATTCGGCAATGTTGGAGACGTGGCTCATCCCTCAGCTCAGAGATAGGGGACTCAGGGATGACGTGTGGCTGCAGCACGATGGGGCACCCGCACACTTTGCTCTTTCTGTGCGCAACGTTTTGAACGAATATTGTGCAGGCCGCTGGATTGGCCGTGGTTCACCGACATCTCCGGCACCATTACCATGGCCACCAAGCAGTCCTGACCTTACCACCCCGGACAATTCGTTGTGGGGTATTATCAAGGGAGTAGTGGCTGCGCGTCGCTACAACACCAACGAAGAGTTGCGCAGAGCTGTGGAAGACGCCTTTCGCACCATTACTCCACAAATGCTCCGACGCATGTCACAGAGGACATGGAGGCGCATCCGCTTGTGTGTCCAGCATCAAGGTGCACATACGGATCCACTGGACATCTAACCACGAAGTACGTAAGTGACTCAGATTAATTATGATTGATTATGATTGCACATTGGTTGGTGTACGGTGACTTCTCGCCCACTCTGTATATATATATATGTAAGCAAACAACCACAGGGAAAAGGAAAAAGAAACACGAAATCCGAGAGCTTTCGTGATATATTCACATCTTCAGGGAAAAACAAGTAATACTTGTTTACTTGTTTTTCACTGAAGATGTTGTTTCGTGCGTTGGTCTCTCTTCACACGGAGGTCAAGCTGGTGGCCCCGCCTCTAGGTCTGGCCTGGTGGAGGAGCGAGTTGCTTTCTTGCGCTCTCCACCGTACATAGCCAGGCATGCCCGACTCATCTGGTACTGTCCTGAGCCAGGCATCCAGTCTTTTCTTGAAGACTTCAACTTTGATCCCCGTTACGTTTCTGAGGTCCTTAGGAAGCTGGTTGAAAAGTCTTGGCCCCCTGACAACCAAGCTATTTTCCTTCAGGGTTGAGGAGGTCCCTTGTCGGGCCTTTAATTTGGGAACACTACACATTCTGCCTTTCCTATTTTCCAGTCTTGTTTGAATGGTAATTGGGTTTAGTTTTACGTTTGGTACCAGTTTTTCGATCATTTTCCATATGTAGATTATGATGTACCTCTCTCTTCTTCTTTCCAGTGAGTAAAGATTTAGTTTACGTAGTCTTTCCCAGTAGTTGAGTTCTTTGCAGCCATCAATCTTGACTGTGAAATGCCTTTGCGTTTCTTCTAGTTTATTAGTTTCTTCCTTTTTATATGGGGACGTCAAAACTGAGCAGTATTCAAGTTTTGGTATAATCAGTGTTTTTAGCAGGGGAATCATCACTGTCCTGTCCCTTCTCTTGAACGTTCTTAGAACCTGTCCGGCGACTCTTTTTGCTTTATTTATCGCTATCTGATTTTGTGTTTCGAATTTCGCATCATCTGTCATTATTATCCCGAGATCAATCGCTTTCATGCTTCTCTGAATTTCCTCTCTATCTGGAGCATAATATGCAGTCTGTTTAAGTTCTTCTTTTCTACCATATCTCAAGAGCTGAAATTTCTCGGCGTTGAATGACATGTTGTCTTCTGACCATTTGTGTATTTTGTTCGTGTCCCTCTGCAAGGCCTCTACGTCATGTACATCGCTGATTTTTCTGCTGATCTTTGTATCGTCTGCAAAGGATGTTACTATACTATTGCTGTTTACTCCGCTGTCTATGTCTGTTAGCATGATAATGAACAGGAGTGGGGCCAGTACTGTCCCTTGTGGTACTGAGCTGCGTACTTCCGATTCTGATGATGATATACCTTGAATTTTGACGACCTGCAGACGATCACTAAGGAAGTTGCAGATCAATTTTCCCACTTTGCCTGTTATTCCCATGTCTTTAATTTTATGTGCTATTATACCATGGTCACATTTATCGAAAGCTTTAGCAAAATCTGTGTATATAACATCGTAGTTGTCATTGCCTTCCAATGCATGTAGGATATTGTTGTAGTGCTCTATTAGTTGTGATAGGCATGATCTACCTGATCGGAATCCATGCTGATTTTCGTTGAATCTTTCCCGTGTCTCCAGGAAATCATAAATTTTCTCTCTAACTATTCTTTCAAATACTTTGGTGAGGTGGGACGTCAATGACACTGGTTTATAGTTCTTTGCTTGAGATCTGTCCCCTCCTTTATATATAGGGACAATGTTTGCTCTTTTCAAGATGCTCGGTATTTCCCCAGTGCCTAGGGATCTTCTCCATATCCAGTATAAAGGTGTAGCTATTTCATTTTTACAGTTTTTAATCAATAATGCGTTCCAATTGTCCGGACCTGCAGCTGAATGTAGTTTTATTTGTCCTATAGCTCTCGCTACATCTTCTGGTGTAAAATCAAAGTCTGTTATATACTCCTTGCAATTCCTCTTCAAAGAATGCATTTATGTCAGGTATCGCTTTGTATCGCTTTGTATATACACACACATATATGTGTGTATATATATATATATATATATACACACACACACACATATATATATATATATATATATATATATATATATATATATATATATATATATATATATTAGGGGGGGGGCGAAACATATAAAAATCGAGTTTCTCCAATTCCACAGTATACACGTAGTTGGAAATGATGATCTCAACATCTTGTAAAAAAATGAGTATATGCGACCCCCTTACCCCTTCCATAGCATCCCCCCCATTTTACTCTCTCCACAGATATAAACCCCAAACGTGATAATCATGCATTATATTAAGTCTTATTAAGTAGATTAGATTAATTTGGATAGATTATTTAGATAGAGTTTAAGATAGATTGAATAGATTATTTAGATAGAGTTTAAGATAGATTGAACAGATTACATAGATTAATTTAGATAGATTAGATGAATTATATAAATTATTGTCACGTTTTTTTGTTTAATTTCAGATTGTTATTTTCAGATTGTTTATGATTGAATGAGTTATGATTTAATTCCGAATGAGTTATATTAAATTCAGATTGAATGATTCAATTGCTAGAATTTAACAATTAGTTTCTTGTTATTAATGCTACTAGGCCTAAGTAAGTGAAATCATGGCGACAAGAAGCAAAACGCACAATTCAACATTTGGTCACGCTGCAGAATTTCCACCTTCAATGACTCCTTCAAAGGCTGACGTATTTAGGCATTATTTATTGGTAAGAAAACGAGAAGAACTGATTTCGAAAGGTTCTAGAACAGCAAAAGAATGTTACAGAATTGTCACTAAAGATGTAGAAGCAATTTGGGAGAAGTTTTCCTTTCCACATATAGGATTTGAAGGAATAGCTATAAAAGTTGAACGATTGACAGAATCTGCAGCAAAGCTAAATAAAGTACCATTAAAACAAAGAAACAACAGTTTTCAGCAGAAGGTGGACACATTCGATGAAATGTTTGATATTTGTGGGGCAGAAACAAAGAAAAAACCAACTAGTACCAATCGACAGAGTAACGACTTCCACAAGAAAAAGGACTCACGATAGAGTTAAAGGATTAGAAAGAAGAGCCAAGATAAGCCTAGATATGAATGTCGCCTCAACCAGCAAACTGGACCCTTTACATATTATGAAAGATGAGAGCATGGAAATTGATGATGACAGCGACGATATTGACTTTGTTCCGGATTTTGAGCTGAGAGAAAACCATCAGAACAGAATTATTTATGATAACTTAACAATAATAGCAGATAGATACCGTGTAAGTTACAGAGCTACTGCAGTTATAGTAAATGCAGCTTTGAAGGATATGGGAATATTAGACGAAACCAATATGTTGAATAGGAAAAAAGTGGAAAGAGAAAGAATACGTGTGAGTAAAAAGAACATAATCAAAGTGAAATCAGAGAACACACAGATTGAAGGCATTGGATTTGATGGTAGAAAAGATCAAACTAAGACAAAGAAGGGAATGGAGTACGAAGAACATTATGTAATAGTCAAAGAACCTGGTGATGTTTACATGGATCATAGAGCTCCAGATAACGGAACTGCTTGTTGTATTGCAGATGAAATAATAACTTTTATAGTTGATTCTAATAGCAAAGAATCCCTCAAAGCTTTGCTATGCGATGGCACCCCAGTGAACACTTGCAGGATAGGCGGAGTGCTAAAATTGATTGAATTATATCTGGACAGGCCGGTACAATGGCTGATTTGCCTTTTGCATGCAAACGAACTGCCCTTCAGGCACGTATTTGAAGCAATTGATGGAAAACTTCGGGACCAAACCCTTCAAAGGTTCTCTTGGAAATAAACTCCGAGAGGATTTGACCAAACTGGATATAGTTGATTATACCCCTGTAGAGGGCAACATTAAAGAAGTTTCGGCCGATATTGTTAAAAGTTTCAGCAGTGACCAAAAATATATGTATGAAATGTGCATTAGCATACAATCTGGACGCATCTCACAAGCGTTAGCCACCAGATCCCCAGGTGCCCTCCATCATGCAAGATGGCTAACACGAGCAAACAGGATCCTGCGCTTATATGTCTCTACAAGGAATCCAGACAAAAACATCCAAGACCTAGTAAAAATTATAATGCTGGTTTACGCTCCAGGCTTGTGGATAAAGTCTCATCCAAGGGCAAATGAGGGAGCATCTAATTTTTGGTATATCATGCACTTGCTTAAAGGCTTAGATAAAAAGTATCGGATGATTATGGAGCGTGTCCTCAGAAATAACGCCTATTTTGCCCACCCAGAGAATATCTTACTCTCAATGATAACAGACACAAGAAGAGAGGTCAGAGAGCTGGCTCTTCAGCACATCATTCGAGCAAAAACTAGGAGCACCAATACGAGAAATTTTGAGCTGCCAAAAACACTGAACTTTGAAGCAGACGATTATCCTAACATGATCGACTGGGACAACGAAACCATCACCCCTCCACCTATTTTACAGAATTTGACAAATGATGATCTTAAAGTTCGAAATGAACCACTTCAGCTTATTCCTTTTCCTTGTCACAGCCAGGGCGTAGAACATGCTGTAAATGTGGTAACAGAAGCATCACAAGATAGAATTGGTTACGAAAACAGAAATAAATTTATTTTGAATGTACTGGAGTCGAGAAAAAAGCTACCTGTGTTCCAATGGAAAGGTCAGTGCTGTCAGTAATTTACGATTTTAAATTTCTTAAGGTGAATATTTTGGTTGGAATATGCTTCAATTAAATTTCTTAAGGTGAATATTTTGATTTTAGTATGCTTCAATTTATTCTTTAAGTAATATATGGAGAAAGATTTCTTATTTTATATATATATATATGAAAATTATTTCACGAAAGTAACACGTGAAAAATATTTATGATGAATAAAACCACGAAGGAAAGGAAACACAAAAAGGTGCTCAAGCGCTTTCGTCTAATGACATCCTCAGGAACACTGAAGTACATAAAAGGTTACGGCCTATATATAGGTTACAGAAAGAAAAAAAATAAATAAATAAGATACATACACACAAACATACATACATATATATATATATATATATATATACACATACATATCTACACACATACATATCTACACACATACATATATATATATATATATGCAATAAACAGAGAAGTAAAAATAAAAATTAAAAATTAAAGATTAGAGGATAAACAAAGAGGCATACAGATTTGTAAGGAAAAATATCGATTTTTAGCACAAGATCAAATGAATTATAAAAATACAAATTTATACTGGAAATCTGCCCGGGTTTTAACACTTGGCCTTTTAGAGTCAAGTTTCGATATATATATAAATAAAATGAAGATTAAAAGTTAATAAAGTAGCGTACAAGTTTACCAAAGATTTAGCGTCCTACCCTTTTTATCTAAATTTGTTTTGAAGGAATTCAAAACAACAGGATCGAGTTGAAAAAGACCTTTGCTTATGTTGAAGTTATTTGAAAGTTGGATAATGGCAGACTCAAGAATATTTCTATTGACAATGTTGCTAGAATGAAATAAAACTGAAGCATTATTCCAATCAATACAGTGGGATAACTCTGACAAATGGACAAAAAGAGCACTGGACAACTGTCCTGTTCTAACGGAATATTGATGCTGTTTTATACGTGTGTGCAAATCCTTTCCCGTCTGACCTATGTAAAAGGAATCACATTGTTTACACCCAATTTTATAGATAATGCCTGAATTATTGGTAGGGCTATTTTTTACTATGATATTTTTCACAATATTGTTATATGAAAATACTACATTAATATCCAAAAGTTTAAGTACATTAGCAATGCCTAAAAAGCCCGGGAAAAATGGAAGTACTAAAATATTTTTTGACAAAGTACGAGTGTTATTATTGACACGATAGAAAGTTCGTTTTGCCTTGTTGAGACAAGATTCCATAAACGCAGATGGGTAACACAGATCACTTCCAATACCGTTTATTTTTTCCAATTCGGCATCGATGTATTCCGGACTGGCGATCCTAAGGGCGCGGAGAAACATTGATGAAAAAATGGCCTTCTTAGTGGGGGTGTCATTTCCCGAGTAAAAGTGTACGTAGGACAAATTGTTTGTTGTTTTCCGATAGATACTAAACTTAAAACCTTTTACATAGGTCAGACGGGAAAGGATTTGCAAACACGTATAAAACAGCATCAATATTCCGTTAGAACAGGACAGTTGTCCAGTGCTCTTTTTGTCCATTTGTCAGAGTTATCCCACTTTATTGATTGGAATAATGCTTCAGTTTTATTTCATTCTAGCAACATTGTCAATAGAAATATTCTTGAGTCTGCCATTATCCAACTTTCAAATAACTTCAACATAAGCAAAGGTCTTTTTCAACTCGATCCTGTTGTTTTGAATTCCTTCAAAACAAATTTAGATAAAAAGGGTAGGACGCTAAATCTTTGGTAAACTTGTACGCTACTTTATTAACTTTTAATCTTCATTTTATTTTTATATATATCGAAACTTGACTCTAAAAGGCAAAGTGTTAAAACCCGGGCAGATTTCCAGTATAAATTTGTATTTTTATAATTCATTTGATCTTGTGCTAAAAATCGATATTTTTCCTTACAAATCTGTATGCCTCTTTGTTTATCCTCTAATCATTAATTTTTAATTTTTATTTTTACTTCTCTGTTTATTGCATATATATATATATATGTATGTGTGTAGATATGTATGTATATATATATATATATATATATATGTATGTTTGTGTGTATGTATGTTATTTATTTTTTTTTTCTTTCTGTAACCTATATATAGGCCGTAACCTTTTATGTACTTCAGTGTTCCTGAGGATGTCATTAGACGAAAGCGCTTGAGCACCTTTTTGTGTTTCCTTTCCTTCGTGGTTTTATTCATCATATATATATATATATATATATATATATATATATATATATTATATATATATATATATTATATATATATATATATATGCAATAAACGGAGAAGTAAAAATAAAAATTAAAAATTAAAGGATTATCAGAGAGGCATACAGATTTGTAAGGAAAAAATATCGATTTTTAGCACAAGATCAAATGAATTCTAAAAATACAAATTTATACTGGAAATCTGCCCGGGTTTTAACACTGCCTTTTTTGGTTAAGTTTCGATGTATATAAAAATAAAATCAAAATTAAAAGTTAATAAAGTAGCATACAAGTTTACCAAAGATTTAGCGTTCTACCCTTCTTATCTAAATCTGTTTTGAAGGAATTCAAAACAACAGGATCGAGTTGAAAAAGACCTTTGCTTATGTTGAAGTTATTTGAAAGTTGGATGATGGCAGACTCAAGAATATTTCTATTAACAATGTTGCTAGAGTGGAATAAAACTGAAGCATTATTCCAATCAATACAGTGGGATAACTCTGACAAATGGACAAAAAGGGCACTGGACAACTGTCCTGTTCTAACGGAATATTGATGCTGTTTTATACGTGTGTGCAAATCCTTTCCCGTCTGACCTATGTAAAAGGAATCACATTGTTTACACCCAATTTTATAGATAATGCCTGAATTATTGGTAGGGCTATTTTTTACGATGATATTTTTCACAATATTGTTATATGAAAATACTACATTAATATCCAAAAGATTAAGTACATTAGCAATGCCTAAAAAGCCCATGAAAAATGGAAGTACTAAAATATTTTTTGACAAAGTACGAGTGTTATTATTGACACGATAGAAAGTTCGTTTTGCCTTGTTGAGACAAGATTCCATTAACGCAGATGGATAACACAGATCACTTCCAATACCGTTCATTTTTTCCAATTCGGCATCGATGTATTCCGGACTGGCGATCCTAAGGGCGCGGAGAAACATTGATGAAAAAATGGCCTTCTTAGTGGGGGTGTCATGTCCCGAGTAAAAGTGTACGTAGGACAAATTGTTTGTTGTTTTCCGATAGATACTAAACTTAAAACCTGGGCTTTCCCTATGTACACGCACATTCAAAAATGGGATTGAATTGTCTTGTTCCACTTCTAAAGTAAACTTAATGGAGGGGACTTGATCATTTAACTGAAGGAGGAAGTTATCCAGGTCACGATTCATGGGCCAGATACACAAAATATCGTCGACGTACCGCAACCAAGGGATGCCAACCGCCAGGATTCTCGGAATGTAAGTAATTTCGAAAAACTCCATATAAATATTGGAGAGGAGGGGCGATAAGGGGTTGCCCATGGCCATCCCAAAATCTTGTTGATAATACTCGTTATTGAAAGTGAATTTACAGTCTTTGATGCAAAGCTCAATAAGACCCAAACAATGTGTGAAGGTAGTGGCAGGTCATACTTATGTAATTCTTGGGAAAGAAAGTCAAGCACATCGTCAATCGGCACTTTTGTAAACAATGAACAAAAGTCAAAACTGATCAATCTATCGTTAGTTTCAGTACGTGCATTATTCAATTTTTCAGTAAGATCCATGGAATTTTTTACATGTGAATCAGAGATAGTTCCGAGAATGGGGGACAAGACTTTGACAAGCCATTTGGAGAGTTTATAAGTAATAGAGCCCACCGAGCTAATAATAGGGCGCATAGGGTTGCCAGGTTTGTGGGTTGTGGGTCTGACATAGGTCAGACGGGAAAGGATTTGCACACACGTATAAAACAGCATCAATATTCCGTTAGAACAGGACAGTTGTCCAGTGCCCTTTTTGTCCATTTGTCAGAGTTATCCCACTGTATTGATTGGAATAATGCTTCAGTTTTATTCCACTCTAGCAACATTGTTAATAGAAATATTCTTGAGTCTGCCATCATCCAACTTTCAAATAACTTCAACATAAGCAAAGGTCTTTTTCAACTCGATCCTGTTGTTTTGAATTCCTTCAAAACAGATTTAGATAAGAAGGGTAGAACGCTAAATCTTTGGTAAACTTGTATGCTACTTTATTAACTTTTAATTTCATTTTATTTTTATATACATCGAAACTTAACCAAAAAAGGCAGTGTTAAAACCCGGGCAGATTTCCAGTATAAATTTGTATTTTTATAATTCATTTGATCTTGTGCTAAAAATCGATATTTTTTCCTTACAAATCTGTATGCCTCTGATAGCCCTTTAATTTTTAATTTCACTTCTCCGTTTATTGCATATATATATATATATATATATATTTATTTATTTATTTTTTTTTTCTGTAACCTATATATAGGCTGTAATCCTTTTATGTACTTCAGTGTTCCTGAGGATGTCATTAGACGAAAGCGCTTAAGCACCATTTTGTGTTTCCTTTCCTTCGTGGTTTTATTCATCATATATACAGTATATATATAACTTACTTTAACTTTACTTATATTATTATTTACTTTAATCTTTGTCATTTATCAGGTTTTTTTATTCAAAGAATTGGTTTCAATTTCATTTCAATTTAAAAAAAGGAGGGGCATATGCAAGGGGTAGGGGGCGCGCATAGCGGTGTAATTACAGTATGTTGTTTAGGGGCACAAAGGAAACTCCGAGCAGTGTGTAGAATAAGAATACAAAATTTGACCCCCCCTAATATATATATATATATATATATATATATATATACACAAATATAAATTGGCACTTCGGTCTTCATTTGTGCTAAAAATCCATACATAAGTCTTCAAAAAAAGTTTGGCCTCGCATTTTCGCGAGTCCCTATGTTCAACCAATTTTTGCTAAGAAATGTGTAAATAAAATTTTAAAATGGTAGTCTTGTTCGTAAATGTCGCCTTTTCTCTCCATTTAAAAAAAAATGTTCAGGCCTATCATTGCTAATTTTTTCTTTATAAACATTTGAATTTACCCCTCCCTTAAAAATCCATATCTGTCGTGCTTAATTCGGGCATGTCGGGCGCCAAATTTTCATGGCCGAATATTTACCTTAAACCCGGAATATACTTTTGCAAATTTGATTTTAAATAATAAAACTAGAAAAAATCTTCCTTAAAAATACATTTTTCTTTGTATTTTGTGCACGAGGAATCTATAATTCAAGTTTTAGCATTGGCGCCCTGTGTTACCCCCACCGCGGTAGGCGGTATATGCGACCCCATAAACTTCATTAATTAACATACATACTATCCTTTATTTTCCAGATGTTTGAAGAATGTTTTATTACTTATATGCCGCCGTTATATATTTTAGCAGCATACCACCTTAAATTTCCTTTCGAAATCTTAGTTAAAAAAATAAATAATAATAATAAATTAAATAAATTCAATATTTTGAGAATAAAACGCAGTAAACACTCGGTAAATTTCACAAACGTTCATTTTTAGTTTCCCCAAAACCGTTTTCATTGACGACCCACCGAATTAAAGAATTTTATAATTAGGGAAACTAATGTGTAAAATTGGATAGTCCTTTATCCTTTATGCCCTTAGTACAATAATTTTGCCATTAAACAGTAACTAGAATCTCTTTATAAAATAAGTAAACATTTATACCCATATAGAGGACGCTGGCGTTAATGGGTTAAACAATATTTGTGAACACCTTTGTGGTGTTCAAACTGTATATCCTAGTCATATGATCAGGACTAAGTACTCTCGGTCAGACTTGGGTTCAAGTACTTACTTGTACTTGGTACTCGAGTACCAATTTTTAGGTACTTGTACTTGAAATGTACTTGAAAACATTCAAGTATTTTTCAAGTACTTCAAGCATTTGGTAATGAAAAGCTACATTTGGTAAGGTTAGGCATGGGGCGTGAGTGACTTCATGGTTATGAATACATTATCACTATTTTTAACTATGGTCTATGTGATGTATACATGGGCTTTGTGAAGTGCTTGATTTTACTTTTTGCAACCAGTTGATTGATTCAGTTTCATCATTGTTTTTTTATTTCACTTAATTTAGAAATACTCGTGCTAACAAGCATCACTGCCTCAGGATGAGGGGACAAATTTACATTTAGACCGAGTTTAACATATTCACTTTCATATTCCGAACCAACTTACTTTCAAGTTAGGCATTTAGATTGTCAGTGAGGTCATACTTATAGGAAACATTACTTATTTGCATTAGATGTGTAACTATAAGCCTTGTGATATTTACAGGGGCTTTATGATGGGTTTGCGTTTATCTTTTGTGAATAACACTAAAACTGTAAACAAATAAGGATAAATTTAATTTTCTTCCACGAAAGCACTTGTATTTTTACTTGACAATTAAGCACTTGGAATTGCTTGACGAATTTTTCTACATCAAGTACTTGTACTTACTTTCTGAAATTCCTGAAGTATTTGAGAAAAAGTACTTGAACCCAAGCCTGCTCTCGGTCCCAATTGCCGGAATATACTGGGCCACGCTTACCTTATGAATCAATATATCCCGATAATAAGTATTCTTATTATCACCGTTTTGAAACTCCTCGTTTTCTACAAAACATACTTAATGTTCTAACTCAGAACGGAGACATGAATCCATTGTACAATAATTTAGTAAAATTTAATTGAAACTACTCGTACATTGCCGCAGGAGAACGCACTACTTCCGTTATATTTCGATGGTTTGTAACACACACACCCACACACACACACCACAAAAAATATGGTACCATCGCAGTCTCTAGGGTTCACTATTGCTTTTTTTGGAAAGAATGGGACATAATAACGAATAAAGAGAGCCAGAATATAACATCGCTAACGTTAACTAATGTGACCATTTGCGCTAATTTCAGAGTTATTATTAACAGCAATATTAGAAATAGAATCCTCAACCTCGGTGACTTCTCCTCGCTTATAGGGAAATTGTGTTAACCACTGAGCTACGGGAATTGGCACTGGGATCTGTGTACCCCGGTTGATACGTGCAGATAAAATTCCTTTTAATTTAGCCCACATCAACTTCCTACACGTCTCCTCTATACACATTTATATACCACTTTTAGTTTAAATTAAATTACTCTAATTATTCATGTAATATAGCCACTCAAACACGCGACCCTCGTGAAGAAAAAATGGGAACAGCGACCAGTATTAAGGTAATGCGACCCACATTCCCGTGAATACTGTGCTTGTTGTAGTTCATTCAGTTTTTGCATATTACCCCCGAAGCATTTGCAAATATACATAATTGTATGTACATTGAACTTAATACAATTTTGAATCCAAAGTTCAAGCGAATATTGAAGGTTGAAATTTTGATGATGAAAAGGTCGTAAAATAATTTATTTATTATTTTGATACATATTAAAAATACAGGTAGAACCTGTTGGCTCATTTGAAGTGAGGAATTTAACACGCTTTACAGAATAATAATAATAAAAACCTTAGCTCTACTTCAGCAGCTACACACTGCCATTACACCATATACCAGTTTAATTCGACTATCATGTCCCATACTCTAAACGTAAGCAAAACAATCTTTTTCTCGTTTCTTACATTCGACACCTTTATTCCAATCGTCTCTTCCCGAAAGTATTCTCATTCCTTACTCACTGATATCAGATTTAGTTACGATACTTAATTTATTTTAGCTGTCGCTGTTCTTAATTCATTTACTAAGACCGCAGCATTAGCATGCACAAAGCGATTCTGTTATTGATTCTCGTTCAAAATCATACTCGTCCGTTTCTGCATAATCATTTAACTTTATACAATATTTAGCAATTTAACATTGTCGTCGTATATTCTGAGCCCTTCCGATATTTTGACTTCTTTACTTACTGTTTCACCGTCAGTTCTGCTGACTTTCTATCTCTAACGTACAGTACATAATTATTCACTTCACATCCTCGTGCGCTTCTCACTCATCTACATTACCTTTAAATCTCTCAGAAATAACCTAGTAATTTGGATCTTTTCTGCGTAAATTTCATAAGGCAAAATGGAAATATTAAAAGTTGCCAAATTTTATTCCAAAAGAAAAGCTAATTTATTGATTGGATATAAAATTAACTACATAAGATTGCGAGTAACAGAAATACGACTAAAGTAAAATTAACAGTTTAATTTTGAAGGGTAACCTCGGACTGAATAAAATAGTATAGCATGAATAGAGTAGTGGCCAGCTGAGCCGTTCATGGAAATCCTTAGGTGAGCATTTTGACTCGTATTGGCAACAGGGCCATAGTCATGGATCAGAGAAAATCATGGTAAAATTAATCTTCTATATTCTGCCAGGGTTCTAACCGATGGTGCCATGATTATCACTGGGGACCTAGTGGAGTTGTGGATACCTGAAGAGAGAGAAATTTTTTAAAAAGAAATAAAATACTGTACTTTAAACATAGAAATTATACTAACTGATTGCTTACAGCAGTGGTGGCCAACCGCGGCGCATTGCGCCAAAGGTGGCGCATCAAGTACTTTGAAGTGGCGCATCGAGGTCTAGTATGAATTGTGCTAAATTTTCACTTCTAGCACTAAATATTACAAATCAAAGATTTAAGCAGTTAAGATGTAGTTAACTAAAAATTAAGGTAAATATTTTTCACATTATATTTCTATTTAAGGTAAATATTATATTATTATATATTTTTATTTTTACTTACAAGTTATTAGTAATTTTTTCACAAATTTTTTTTTGGCGCATCCGAATTAAACCTAACCTAAAAATGGCATGCATCAAAAAATGGTTGGCCACCACTGGCTTACAGTATTCTAAAATGACTTCGTTTAGACATCTAAATGTGTTCGGATTTTAGTTTTATATTTGTAGTTATTTTTAATTCTATCAATTAAAAAACTATGTACTTTTTTTCGTTTATTAGCCCAAGCTGAGTTAACTTCCTAATGAAACAAATCAAGTATTTGAAGGTAAAGCCAATAAGGACGTTTCAGTCGTGGTTAGAACTAATATATTATAAACAGTCATTCGTAACATTTATATTGTATTAAAAATTATAAATGGTTACCCGTAACATTTAATTTTAATTTTTTATCGTATTTATTTTTTGACATCTGAAGACTTATTTTGATGCTTCAAACCAAGGTCGCCTAACATACATACAGTATACGTTGCTCGCGAGAGCACACTGAAGACAGTCAAAATTTTGAAATGAGCACTGGTTCTAAAGTGCAAAGAGCAAAAGCTTTAGTTCATAATACATCTTCGTAATACTTGTGTGTAGCAACTTTGTTTAAAATGTTAAATCTAATTGGTATTTTTTTAAGCAAATCGGAACACCTTTTAATAATAATGTAAGTAAAAAAGTATACAGAAAAAGTATTACGCCTATTTGCATGATATAATTAAGCCTACAAATTTTTTAAAATGCATCCCAAACATTTAGTTATTGAAACTGAATAAGAATTCACTAGATTTGATGATATTTGGAAAAAAAGTGTCTTCAACTGAATAAACTTTCTTCAAAGATTCAACTAACTAAGAAATCTTCACAAGTTTAAATTACAGTGCACTGAAATACTGAAAAGGAAAACTGGTTAATTCAATCAATTAAAAGTATCGACTTCGACCTTCAGAGTAAATAATGGTTCAAAGGACCATTTTGAACTATACAAGTCAACCATCTTTAGCCATTACCACCTTTAACTAAATAAAAGAAACCGAGCTACAACCACTTATCAAGTTTTCTCAATAAGTTGGTTCAACCACTTTTATGGGAATAATTACTGAAAACGCAAGTTTTTGCTATGGCTTTATGAGAAAATACTTTCTACTGTACCGTGGGATCATCTGAAAATCAGGGTCCACAGCCTTCTTTAGTTAGCTTTATAAGGCTAACTAAAAAGCCCTTGACGATTGGTTAGGTTAGGTCGTGATATTTTCGTTAGTTAGCCTTATAAGGATAACTAAAGAAGGCTGGGGGCCCTGATCTTCAGGTGATCCATACCGTGTCCAAGAAAAATGTTTATAAAGAAACAATTATCAATGATAGGCCTGAACATTTCTTTGAAAAATGGAGAGAAAAGGTAACATTTACGAACAAGACTACCATTTTAAAATTTTATTTACACATTTCTTAGCAAAAATTGGTTGAACATGGGAACTCGGGAAAATGCGAGGCCAAAGTTCTTTTGAAGACCTATGTATGGATTTTTAGTACAAATGAAGACCGAAGTGCGAATTTATATTTGTATATATCACTTACGAACAAGACTACCATTTTAAAATTTTATTTACACATTTCTTAGCAAAAATTGGTTGAACATGGGAACTCGCGAAAATGCGAGGCCAAAGTTCTTTTGAAGACCTATGTATGGATTTTTAGTACAAATGAAGACCGAAGTGCAAATTTATATTTGTATATATCACTTGGTGTATATATCACTTGGTTGAACATGGGAACTCGCAAAAAAATATACAAAATATACAAAATCAGTCAAACTCATTTCAAAACTTTTAAAAGAAAACTGCGAATTAATATACAAAACAAATCCAGCTGAATTACATTAAGACATTAATGTAATAGTGAGGCAGTTATACATTTTAGTTCAGAGAATATCATATACGCTTTAAGATTCCAAAATCCCTGAAAGTTTTAGGTCAAATGTATGCTCATGACGATTGGTTAGGTTAAGTCATGTTATTTTCGTTTGTTTTGACAGTAAACTAACGAAAATATCATGACTTAACCTAACCAATCGTCAAGGGCGTACAGTTGACCTAACCGAGCATTCTGTTAACCTAACTGGGCATTCAGTTAACCTAACGAGTTGGTAGAATCTAGAATTTGACGGTCCCGTAGCCATGACTAGTTTTTTCCGCCGGCCGTCAAACCAAAAAGATCCCAATACGGTTTAAAAATATATATTTTAAATTTGTTAAATTGCATATAACTGCCTCACTATTTGTTTCTCTAAAACGTGAATGTTATTTTTGAAATCCTCGAATAAAACTGGACAATAAAAAACAAAGTTAAAAAATATTACAGGCCGTAAAACCGAAAAGATCCTAAAACTCTACAGTACTATCCAGACAATGTCACTTGAGAGTCTATATGGCCCTAACCTAACCTAGTTTAACCTGTTTTAACATAGCAAGCCGTTATGGACTCTACTATTCAGACAATATTCACTGTTCAGAGACAAAGTTTTGCCCATTATTGTTATGTCCATTATACTAAGGCGTAGTGAATATCATAATACACTTACCTTTTTTACCTCGTTGTTCGTGTTAGTAGGTAGAAGCTCGCACGATTCATTTATAGTAGATTTAGGTATAACTAATATGTTGAACACACACTACATTTATATAGTGCACTGTGTCATAGTTCACATTAAATTATATCATAGGCTATTAGGAAACACATGATTAAAATGCAACTAAATCAAGCTTCTTCATCGCCACAAGAGAAATGTCGACGGCATTAAGCCAACACCCACCTAACCTCAGTCGTACAAGAAGGTAGGGAGACCCTGAGCAGAAGCCATTTACTTATCTGTGCTCGTGGCCTATGCCTATGTGCATTCAATTCATATTCTAATATATGTATTATACTGTTGCAAATTTTAGAATAAAAAATATTTAAATTACCATCCACTTAATACTTCTTTCCTTTCTTTTAAATGTCACCCACTTAACTCTATTACTTTAATTTTTCAACTTCCGGTTGGTAGTACTGCTTGACTAGAAATATCGTACAACATTTAAAAGTGCCAGACGTACAAAAACCATTAAAAATACAATCCAAGAGGTTAGAGCTCGCTGTTATGACTGCAGTGAGATCATCCTCAATGCTCTGAAGTATAATCATAAAAAATACTAAGGCAAGGCACGCAAACCTGCAAATTGTTCAGCATGCATCAGAGCTGTACTCATTTTTAATTTTTTTACTGCTACTATCTCTATTATGGAAGTTATTTTGGTACTTTTCCGTTCTCTCTCTCTCGAATTTACATAAAATAAAAAATGATTCGCATTTTTCGCAGTGATTCACGTTGTTAAAAGTAAAGCAAATGTGTGTTTACATGGGAATGAGAGGATAAATGTAGTTGCTACTCAACTATACATCGTTTAAAGAGGTCTCTCAATTCAAGAAAGATATCGAAATTACACATGACAAAAAATTTACTGAACTTCGTAGACCAGATCCATGACATCGATCAATTTTGGCCTTTCTTAAGTGCGGAAATTAACTAAAATTAAGATATATAAACCCTAACCTAAAATAGAAAGTAAATTATACCCACCTATAGCCTAAATGAACGCACTATCTTCCACAAAAATCATACAATATCTTGTTTCGAAAGTATACAAAAAACCAACGCAGTAATAGATTATAACAACTATTTAAGAGGGGTGAGTTGCACTTTCCTTATCTAACCTAACTAAAATTAACCTAACCTAACTTATAATATGCATCCTTTCAGGGTAGTGTATACTTTCGAAACAAGATATTGTATGATTTTTTTTTGGAAGATATTGCATTCGTTTAGGCTATAGATGGGTATAATTTACTTTCTACTTTAGTTCAGTTAGGGTTTATATATCTTAAGTTTTTGTTAATTTCCACATTTAGAAAGACCAAAATTGAATTCTACGCATAAAATAACCTAATTTTTTTTTTAGTAAGTACCAGTAGTGAAGGAAACCGAGAAGAGCCAGTCCGATAGACAAGGGTTGAAAATTAAACATCAAAATTGCATACCTCAAAGGGCATACACTTGACATAATGATCAAAGATGAAAGATGCCATAAAAACTTTGAAAAGGCCTTATCCTAGACCCTAGTGCTTCTCTTTAGTTAAATTAGACTATAGGTTAAGGTGTTCATTTCAACTTGTCACAAAAGTTGAGAGTAGGTCTAAAAGGTTTTGGACTGCGTAAGTCCCCATTTTTAAGCCTATTAAAAATTAAAACCATGCAAGTATAGATTGATTCAAGCTGTAAGTTTTGTAAGTTTATATTTATATTTCTCATAATACAACGGAATATAACCCAGTTACTTTAAGTTTAGAAGTTTAGGCCAAGGTTTAGGTAGCCTGCGCGTACGTCTGTATTTTGCTGTTATTACCTTATCTGAATACATTTTTTCCTATTAATTAATTGTTTCTTACAATTTAAATATCCGTGTATAAATTACCAATATTAACACACCCTATTTTAATTGTAAGATGCATCTCCAGTTACTTTAGAATGTCCTCAAGGAGTAAGTTGGTAACAGTAACGTATGCTTGAAACATGGAGGTAACTCGACCGGATAGATCTCTTGTAGGAAACTATGGTGTAATAGTATTATTATTAATAGTCTGTTTCCTCAGCCAACCACGAAGGGTCACACACACACACACACACACACACATGAATTACACTAAATTATAAGTGACTAGAGATTTCATGAATAATGAGAGCAACACCATCTTCAGTTCTGGAGCCAATTCCAGAACGTTCAAGAAAAGAATGAAAATAAGGCCTAATAGTAAGCTAACTAATGAGGTTAGGAGAAATGACATTCACAGGTATATAATTCATGATCAATAACATTAAACTATCACATCAACAAGATACCACACTGAAAAAATATACAAAGGTAGCACTGAATGCATTAAATGCTATCATAAAAGTTGGTGATGCGAAGGAAGGTTAGTATTATTTTGAGAGGAAAGTTTTTCGATTAAAGGATAAGAAGTGACAAATTCCAGTTATACCTTCTGCAATATTCAATTAAAGGAAACCGGTCTCTCTCAAAAACTGGGCACTCAACAAAAAATGTTGTAATGCCACAGGGACTTGGCAGGAGGTACAAAAGGTTCTACGATTGTTAGAAAAATAATGTTGAGGAGTAAAGTAACAGGTTCCCAGTCTCCCCATCGCTAATACAACTTCGTCATGTGACAGTCCCTTCGGGGTTGGATGTCCATCAGCTACTTTAACTAGGGTCCCATCTCTTATATTAAAGTATCGTTCCCAGTGATTCTGCCGCAGTGAGTAAAGGGTCTTCCTTATTTTGGTTCTAATTTGTGAAAAAGTTACTAAAGTCTCATACTCTGTGCCATAGATATGCGCCTTTCTTGCAATTTCATCAGCATATTCGTTTCCCACAATCCCTTTATGACCAGGAATCCAAATAAAATGAACCTCTGTTGGATCCAAAAGATGTAAGAGGTGTATTATTTGATACAGATGAAAGTTCTTGACAGAGGCATGGGCGTATGAGGCGGGGGATCTTGGGGGGCGGCAGCCCCCCTAGGACTAGGGAATTGAGCATTTTCAGGGCAAATTTAGAAATGTTTAACAAAATTTTATCTCATTTTTGTAAATTGTAATGGTTTTTATATCAAAAAGGCTTTAATATATGTTACTCATACTCTAACCTTTGTGTTAGTTTATGCTATACATAGTGCTTATGCGGAAATCAGGGCACCCTGAAAATTTTCAGGGCAAATTTTTTCCGTGCACCCCCAGTAAAGTGTCATCCCATAGGCATACACCTCTGGACAGAGGTATCAGACATAGTTGAGAGAGAAGATAGTGAATCATTGCAGATGATGATTTTATTAGTAGTGGGATGAACTAAATATACAGGAAAGCCCTGTAAATGGCAAAAAGTTCAGCATCAAATATGGGTGTGCCATTAGACAGAACAAAAGAAAAGTTACTTTCTGCAATCAAAAAACTGCCTCGGCTGAACCTGTGGGATCCACTGGTTTTATAGTTTTAGTGTTTTGGTAGGTAAGGGACTGTTTGGGGTTTCGGAAACTCAGAAGAGTTTTGATTGAGCAGACGAAGGAAGAAACTTGTAGTTAGCCTATTAAACTCTCATGTTCTAACATTCTAAAATTCACTGGTAAAAACAGTGAACCTTTTAGCAACATATAAAGCCTTATAAGCTCTGCGCATGTGGGGATGGACCCCGCATGCGCAGAGCTACCTCACCTCCTACCCGCCGCACCCTATTTCGCGCTTCTTGGTTCTCTATTTTCGTGCCGAGCTTGGTTGAGATTGGCCTAAGGACCTATGAATAAGTAGAGAACAAACAGACAGATTTTTGTGATTTAATACACATTAGGCTAGGTTAGTCATTAGGACGTATGCACTCTTTTCGTCTGAGCAGATTGTGTAGGCTGGACTCTCATTTTCAGGTGCCGCGATGGCTGAGCCGACAACGTTAAATGCCGGGGTTCGACTCCAGGTCCCCATTAGCCAGGGTTGGCAAAAACCCAAAAACCCATTTTGGGTTTTTGTTTGGTTTTAATAAAAAAAAAAAATACCACCCAGGAAATTATTTATATTAAGGTTTCCACCAAGTTGACAATACTGGCTGTTATCAAACGTTTCAGCATAACTTTAGGAGTCTAATGGTATATGTTATTATTTGCGCAATTGCGTATTTATAATGTTATAGGCTTTTAAAGAAGTTATTTTCTTAACTCCAGTTTGGTCATAATTTTTTGAATGACGTCATCATAAGTATATCTACTAGGGTGGAAAAATCACATTTGGCTACAAAAAATGAGGTATGCGGCTACAATGTTTTCCGTTTTTTTCATTAGTTGGTTTTCCACTATGGCGTAAGAAGGATGTGAAATGTATTTCGAAGATGTGATTATAGATATTAACAATATTGGTGCTTTGTTCAAATCTGGCCTTCATTTTATGCGAAAATCAACCAATCAAAAGTTATGAGACTTCAAAAGTTCAAAGTTTTAACATATTTTGGTTCATTTCCCCATAAAATGAAGGCCAGATTTTAACGTTGCACATCAAATACTACTAGAAAAATGAATTCCAGTGTCCAAATTGCTAGAGAACCTAACCTAACTTACCTAACCCTAATATCAATGGAATCAACATCGTCGCCGGCCTTTCTTATTTTTCTTATAAGAACATAAGAAATTTTTATAGTGGGCACACTAGGGGCCACTTCGGCCCATCGAGGTGGCTCCACTGTATAAAAACTACCTGTACATTGGCAATAACCAATTTTTACAAAACCAATTAAGTATAAATTTAAAACTAATTAATTATCAATTTCAAACTAAAGATAGAATCTCTGGATCCAGAGGATCAAAGTCATAATAGGCTACTATCCACAAATGTGTTACACACTATATCTATTTATAACTGACATGCAAATATATCAGATCCAAAGAATCCAGTCAATTTCATTATAGTACCCATCAATACCAGTACCGTGCCAACCAAAATTAAGTCACGGTCCATATCAATTGCGGACCAAGTCACAATTTACATCCATATACATTACAATATATATACAGTACTTAGGAGGAAAAGTGTAGGTGTGGCTGTAAAGACTGTACAGTAATGTAGAAATGTGTGTGCACCCATTTTGGGTCTCCCATTTAAAGGTGTTTGTGGGGCAAGTGAAGATCATGAGCTTTTCAATACCTCACAGTACTATGGGGGGCACCGCTCGGCAGAGGAATCTCTTTAAATAGGGTGTGTAAGGACAGAGAGTATCCCCTAACCCAAGATGCTGCCTCCCTATATCCCACAACACCTGTGTTGAGCTGTGGGATCTATCACCCAAATGCACATAATATATATGAAATAAACTAGTACCATTCATGCAATAAAAATGGGTTTAAACACCATCACCAGATGTCCCTTGCAGACATCAAACTATCCAACCTTCTTTTAAAAGAATCAAGTGTATCTGAAGTCACCACTTCTTCTGTCAGACTGTTCCAAAATTTAATTACTCTGTTTGTGAAACTATGTTTTCTTAAATTTGTTCTACATCTTGGCTTAAATAATTTCATACTATGACCTCTAGTCTGATTATTGTGATCTTTAAAGAAAAGAGACTCAAAATCTATCTTATCCAACCCTTTTATCAGTTACTCGTTTCTGGCATCGAAATCTACACCTTGATTCATCGTAGGAACACTCAGATCCACACTCTCTACATTTAAAAGACGACTGTAACACACCATGTTTGACAAAAATTGCTAGAGAACTTAACCTAACCTAACTTACCTGGACCCTAACTTACCTAGACCCTAACTTACCTAGACCCTAACTTACCTAGACCCTAACTTACCTAACCTAGGCAACTCACAAGTAGATAGATTACAGCACTGCATTATCATATGCTCACACTACAACAATAATATTCATACTAAACTAGGTGTAAGCAGGCAACAAATAAACATTAATAACAATAAAAATTACTGTTTTTTGGGAGTTCGTATGGAGAAATTGGCACTATTCCTGCAAACAAACACCAATAAATTGTTAAATATTTATTTCCACAAAAAATGAGTTGCATACTTAGAATCAGCATAAAAAACTGTACTAGTGACAATTTTCAAAAAAATTTGACAGTCCAAATTTTTAATAAGATCCAACTTCTGGGATGACTTGCACTTTGATGTGGTAAATAGTAGCTCCTTAGTTTAAGAAAAATTTGGATGCTTTCATGAGTGAAAGAGACAGTTTATAGATTGTAAATAGTGTATGCTCTTAGCTTACATTATGTAGGCTACTTTGGTAGCTTTGTTCGAGATTGGCAGTTTGCACAATTTTATTATAAAATGTAGCTCATGACTTGAATAACATCTATACTTTTCTATAGGCCACATAGGCTTTATTTTTTCTAAATGGAATGTAATGCATATAATGTAAAGGTGGTCAGTCTACATTCATAATTTCCCATGTGACCAACTTCCAGCAAATCGAGGGTCATGGGCATTGCCAAAATTAGGTGTCCATGGACCTATATATAGTAGCTATTTACAAAAATTCTGATCATGTAATGTAGCATACAACGAATATCACCCAGTATGAGAAGTTTGGAAGAAGTGATGCTCAGATTCTAAAGAGAGGAGAGACATAACTTCAAAATATTGATAGTGATTCTATAGGATCTAAAAAGTGATAATGCCAGACTGAAACTAACTTTTAGCTTAAAGGTAATCCATCAGATTTGGAAAATTTCTTCCAAACTGAGAAGTTTGGAATATGACTGTGTTGTACCATAATACACCTTGACAGACCAAAAATTATTATATACATTATCAGTATATATGTATATATGATGCAAACCCACAAGGAAAAAGAAAAATGATTGAAAGACCTTTCATGTATTCAGATGTACACCTAGTCAGGGAATCATTTTTCTTTTTCCTTGTGGATTTGCATCATTCATTCACTTCATATGTTTAATTATGAAATTTATCCCCCCCCCACTCTCTCTCTTAGTATATTACTAGCAAAAGGTCGGTGCTATGCGCCGATTTTGCTAGATTTGCGGTGCTTCGGCTGAATTGTGGGCCTACAGCGTATTTTATTTTGAACATCAGTAGCCCTTTATCTGGATATCATTCCTATTCCTCTCACCTTGGGCCTCAGTAATTGGGGTGCCTGTGGCCTTCCAGTTACTGGCAAACCAATTATTCATTCAATAAAACTACAGAAAAGAACGCAGCCATGAAAATCTAAAGCTTCACAAATCTTAATACAATGAGCTCGGATTTGAAGCCTAAGATTTTCATGACTGCGTTCATTTCTATAGTTTTATTGACCAAATAACTGAACCGACAGTAATTGGGGGCCCTGCGGCCCGCCAAATCATAGTTTTTATTGTTTCGAGTGCATCAATAATATTGTTATAGTGTTCCATTAGTTGTGATAAGCATGATCTTCCTGACCGGAATCGATGTTGGTTATCATTTTTTTTTTCTGAGTTTCCCCATTAACCCCACCCCCTCCCCCATTACCCCACCCCTCTCCCCCAATACCCCTTCCCCACCCCTCTCCCCCATTCACCCCACCAATTTTTTTTCCTAAGTTTCCCCATTAACCCCCTCCCCTCCCCCATTACCCCACCCTTCTCCCCCAATACCCCCTCCCCCACCCCTCTCCCCCATTTATCCCCACTCTTCCCCCATTACCCCCAAGGGGGGAAGGGGGCTGGCACCTTGCAAAGGATACTTTAATTTTTTTTTGGTAATATATATATCGCATCTATTTTTCCGAGTTTCCCCATTACCCCCCCCCCCATAAAACCCCATAACCCCATAACCCCCCCCCCCCCTAAAAGGGGGGAAGGATTTATGTTAGGGCAATTTTTTTTTTAGCATGGGCACTGCGCAATAAAAAAACTCATTGAATGGTGAAAACCGCATTGTTCTACACCAATTGTAGCGACCTGTAGGTGTGCGCAAAAAAACTTATATATATATACTGTATATATATATAGATATATATACAGGGCGTCCCAAAAAAATGTATACACACTTTAACAGCTGATAGCTCAATTGATGTTTCTTTCTTTCCAAGTTAAACCCATTAGAATTAATAATGGCAGTCAGACTAAGCTTTGAACAAAGGAAATTCATTCTAAAATGCTACTGGAAGTGTGAAAACGCAGTTGAAGTGCAAAGACAGTTTAGGAGGGAGTTTCAAACAGATCCACCAACGCGACTTACCATCACTCGAATTAGAGATAAGTTTGAAGCCGATGGAACTGTTCAGAATGTCCACAAGAAGCGTTCCGGAAGACCACGGACATCGACAAGCCCCACAAAGCAAGAAAGAGTACTGGAAACGTATCACCAAAGTCCAAGAAAATCTGTGCGGCAAGCGAGTCGTGAGGTAGGAATTTCAGAATCGTCTGTCCAACGCATTTTGAAGCGCTGTCAATGGAAAAGTTACATTCCAACATTAGTCCATGCTATTAATCAAGATGATCCGGACCGAAGAGTGGAGTATTGCGAGTGGTACTTGGCACGATGTGGATGTGGATTGGACGAAGGGGTTTCGTAGAATACCCTCCGCGTTCACCAGACCTCACACCACTAGACTTTTTGTTATGGGGATACTTAAAAGACAAAGTCTACGCTATAAAACCTGCAACAGTCGCTGAATTGAGAGCAGCCATTGAACGAGAATGCACACAAATACCAAACGAAATGTTTCGTGGTGTTTGCGATTCCATTGCTTCGCGTTACCAGCAGTGCCTGGACCAGAACGGACGTCAGTTTGAAAACAGGCGTTGACAAAACAATTAAATAATGTCTGTAGATTCTATTACATTTTGAAAATGAAATGTATTTTAATAAACACTGCCTTTATAATTATTTAAAGTGTGTATACATTTTTTAGGGACGCCCTGTATATATAAGGCTTCATTTCTGAAACAGTATATTAGATATTTAAGTACCTGTTTAATAAATCTTGCATACCAATAAGCTGCGCTATTTTGTTAGTAGGCCTACAGAAGATCTAGCTATATCTGTGACCATTTAAAATGTGCATAAAATTTGTTGTAGCCACAAACTTGAACACAAATATACAGCAAGAATGGCAAAAAAAATAAAGAAAATTCTGTAGCTAGAAATAGACATGGTTTTTGCAAATTAAACTATACACTGGTTTAACTAGATGTAGCTAATTTAAAGTTTATTAGAGCACAGAGTACTTACTGTACAATATTAATTGTAACATAATGGCTTGTTCTGTTGAATGAACTATACATGTTTAGTGTTTACTTCATGCATTTGAATGTGGTGTGTCCTTGGATTTGGTCAATTATTAAAGTTATTTTCCCTTAATTTTGGGTGTTATTTTCTTCTGTCTCCTCGTGTGTCTCCTCTTCACTACCTATCTGTTATAACATCTGCCAAATTTTCCGCATCACTGGTATTGTTCCATATAATGGTGTCAACAGTTTCCCAGTAAGACCATACACATTGGAATTCAGCAGGATGGAAACCTTCTGCAACATTATCTTTTTCCATTCTAATTTTCATTAATTAATACCACTTTAGTTCATTGTATATATTTCTTTATTTAGGTTTAATTAAAAAAAAGGGTATTTTAGGTCAGGTTGGAACGAAACCCCATTTTCCCCATATGTTATTTTCATATCCGTGAGGTCTTCTGGAACATAATCTTGTGGATATGGTGGGATCTACTGTATATTCAATTGTCTGGCCCTCCCCAGCTTAGAATTCCTGGCTATATCACAGTTTCTTAACAAGTCCTACGGTTAGTCCAGTTCAGGGCTCTTGCTGGGGCTGGCTGTATATAAGGTTTAAGTTAGGCCAGGTGTTGCCTATTGTTAGTTTGCTTAACCTTAAGCCAAATTTACTAGCCATATACTGTATATACAGGGTGTTTGAAAACTTTCTGTACAAATTGTAATGGGGGATAGGCAACACCAAGACAAACCCTTTTCGTCTATAAGTGTATGTCCGCTGACGTCACCATTCGGCGCGAGAGGGCGCCGCTGCAATTGGCTAAAAGGTGAAGTGGGCTAGACTCGCGCTTGCCGCGGGCATTCTTAAATCGGACGTAGTACGCGTAACATGGAGCGCTTCACGACTGCTGAGATGGCTGACATGCATATGGTGTATGGGGCTGCCAATGGAAACGGAAGAGCTGCTGTGAAGTTGTACTGACAGCGCTTCCCAAACAGACGTGTGCCAAACCACCAAACGTTTGCGCATTTGCATCGGCGACTGCGAGAAACTGGAACATTCCATGCAAACATGCATGACACTGGTCGGGAGAGAAACGTGCGCACTCCTGACATGGAAGAAGAAATCCTACGGCGATTTGAGGACAATCCAAGCGCAAGCACGCGAGGTGTTGCACGTATCCTCAGTGTGAACCACGACCTGGTCTGGAGAGTGTTGCACGAGCAGCAGTTACATCCGTTTCATCGTCAGAGAGAATATAGAAACCGTCGTACAGGTATTAAAGAGTACTAGCTTACCTTTGCAACGTGAACAGGCCGTAAGGGGTCCTGAGCAAACGACTTTTGGACACACAGTGGCAGGAAGTTCGCCGAAGTTTATGGGCGAACGGGCACAGAGAACCCAGGAACCAGCCCAAACGCCGTCAGGAAGGAAAAGGTGAGACAGTCAACCAATTGCCAAGATATTAAGTTCAGGTAATGCCTTGGTTCAGGTAATCCCATAAGGAGACATATTAAAGTGGGCATACCTAAGGACGCGTTGAAGACCGTTATGCCGGAGTATGCTTGTAATTGCATCAAAGGAACATCCTTTCGGGACTATTGGATGGAATCAACCCAGTTTTCGGTAAACAACCCAAGCTTAGGACTAAGAGATGAAGAGGTCCTAAGAGAAGAAACGCCACATGACAGAAGCCGAAGACTGCAGAAACTGCAAAATCCTCCCACATCCTGGGACTACAACTCACAACATCCAGAAGAAAGAACAGCCACGAAGGAGGACAACATCAAGGATGTGGAGGTGAACGACGGAGACAAGTCCAGCAAGAGAGGAGAGCCCAGAAGGAAGAACTGTGACACTGGTCACAGGAGGAATAACACAACTCAAGAATGTGACTACAACCCCATGAGAAACCAGAAGAGAAAACAAACAAGTCAAATGAAGACAGAGACTCCAAAGAGGAAACAATGGAAGAAAGTGGCCGGAGCCAGTGCAAGATTTGTCAGCAAATGCGAAATTGGGAAGAGGCGTGCCATCGAGCAAACCTTCAGCAGGATTGGAAGGGGAAGCCTCCCGAATAGCTTCAGAGGAAGTAGCGGCGAGTCGTCGGCTAGGACTGATCACCCTACCAGTATTCGTCGTTCAACAAGCTTCCACCGCGCTAGTCGATGGTGGAGCTTCCGTCACATTGACATAAGCTATGCACAAGAACATCGGGAGCCTTCTTTGGACAGTTGCCAACTTCTCAGTACACAGTTGCACCGGCCCCGCCCATTCATGTAAGGGGAGTAGAAGTAAGTTTGACTATGGGAAGGGGGGTTGAAGAATTCTTTTGTGTCTGTATAATTCCAGAGGCTCAGCAAGACTTGACTATAGGCGTGTTGTTTCGGAGGATATGAAGACGAAACAAAGGTACGAAGCCCAGGTGGACCACCGGAAGAGGACAGTCACTGAATGAAACAGTAACCATCCAAGGAAAGGGAGTAGACAGTAAAGTGCGAGGGTGACTCTGGTAGAGGCAATCCCGCACGAAAAACTAAAGGTGGCCGCCGTGATTCTGACGCGAGAAGTCAGACCGAAACCCGGGGACGTAGTTCCCTTGGACGTCTATTCTCCGCTGCACGGGATGTGCAGTGAAGCTCGGGGAAACTTAAAAATGTTACCGAGCAGGATCCCACAGGAAGATAAGGTTACTGATGATCAATCAGGATGACGAAGAATACCTTGGCGAAAAAGGAGACGTCGTGGGCCTAGTGACGGAGGCAGAGCTAATAGGGAGGGTAGTCGACACGGCCGGTCGACGCTCACCCCAAATTGGAACGAATGTCACGGTGAAAGGAAGTCAAGCATCGAAGAAGGACTTCGAAGAACGAGTGACACGCCTCAAGTCCTATGTCCTTGGTTGGAAATCCTTCTCCGACAAAGAAAGGAAAACCGTCGAAGAGTGGCTAAGGGATTATTCAGATGTCTTCTCAATGGATGGCGAGCCATTGGGTTATAATAACCTGATGCCAATGAAGTTGGAAACCCAGGATCATCCTCCCATCTTTAGGCGACCCTACAGGGTACCTATTACACACGAGGAGGAGGTAAAGCGACAAATAGCAGAAATGCTGGATCAAGGAGTGATACAGCATAGCCGTTCCCCCTGGTCGTTTCCATTGGTAATCGTGAAAAATGGGGATATGAGTTCCCCTGGACGTCTATTCTCCGCTGCATGGGATATGCGGTGAGGCTCGAGGATACTTGGAGAAGTTGTCGAGCAGAATCCCCAAAGGGAAGTTAAATGAAAAGGGAATAGACGAAGAAGAAAATTTGGGGTATGGTTTCCCCTGGACGTCTACTCTACGCTGCAATGAATGTGCAGTGAGGCTCAGCGTGGTTTGCAAGTATCACAGAGCGGAAATCTCAACGGGAAGTTAACTTTCCAAGGAGGCGGTAAAGTTACTCTTGAGAAATAAAGGTGACGACTGAAGAGTATTACCTTGAAGATAAGATGACATCGGCATGGTGGTTGAGGCAACGAGAACGGGGAGGTTAGTCGGAACAGCCGTTTGATTCCTCGCCCGAAAAGAAAAATGGAACAAGTGTCACGGTGAGAAAGAGTCAAATTTCCACAAGTGACTAAGAAGAGATTGAAAACACCTCAAGACGCATGTTCACCGATGTCCGTCGCTCTCAAAGGGAAGAAGACCGACGAGGGAAAGAAAAGATTAACTACTACCGTCACAGGTAGAGTACCAGGACCACGTGATCACTAGGAACGAAGAGTGACCACAGAGTCCAAAGGGGAAGCGATTGAAAAAAGAAGCGTAGGGCCCTGAGGCTTTGTGTAGACTATAGACCTTGGGACGTCAATGGCAGCAAGGACAAATATTAAGTACCCATCATTGATGAAACCTTGGCCAAGTGCACGGGACTCATTACTTCTCGAGCAGGGATTTACGCTCGGGATATTGGCAGTTGGCCATTCACGACGATAGCATCTCGAAAACTGCCTTCTCCACGGGAAGCGGTCATTTCGAGTTCAGGGTGGTCCCGTTTGGGTTGTCCAATAGCCACCAGTGTTCCAAAGAGTAATGAATTTTATTTTGCCGAAGCAACTGGACAAGGAAGTACAGATTTACTTAGATGACCTCATTGTCCTTGGAAGGTCTTTAGAAGGACATGACGAGAGGGTACGACGAGCCTTGGATAGCCTACGCACCGCCAACTTAAAGGTAAAGTTGGAAAAATGTCAGTTATTACAGTCCCAGGTGGGGTATTTAGGCCATGTGGTCACCAGGAACGGGGTGAAGCCACAGCAATCCAAAGAAGAGGCCATCAAAAACTCCCAGAGGCCAACTAACAAAAAGGAATTGAAGCAATGTTATATTTGGTCAGAGAGTCATCGTCCGTTCTGACCATAAGCTGTTGAAGTGGCTTCTGAGGGAAGGACACCGAGAGCCCAATGGAAGACTAGAGCGTTCGGTTATGACATTGAAAGACTACGACGTTCTCATCGAGTACGTGAAAGGCAAACTCAACAGAGTGGCCGATTGGTTGTCCCGCCCGCCTGGAGTGACGAAGGAGTTTGTGAACGCAATATCCGAAAAAAAGCGATCATTGATCGCAAGGTAATCGGCAAAAACAGCAGAAGGACGTTGAAATAGCGGCAATTCGAGCAGCCATCGAAGAAGGAAGGCTTTCAGCTGGCCCGTAACCAAGCCCATCCAGCCGTCGAGAGTCAAACTAGTGAGGAACCTGCTGGTTTACATCGATGCGAACGGAAGAGAGGTCATCGTAGTTCCTAAAAAGTTGAGAGAGCAGCTCATTTGGAAAGCCCACACTGACGTCGGGAGCATTCATCCGGGAGCTGTAGGGACTACAGAAATCCTACGGGACCTTTATTTTGGCCAGGTGTGGTTCAAACCATCCCGGCAGCAATAAAGGACAAGACGGCCCGGGAGGTGGCGGACAAGTTCCATCGTTTGATACTGTGCAAACTGGGCGCCCCTTCAGCAGTAGTATCCGACCAAGGCAAGGAGTTCTGGAACTCTACCTTGCAGGAGCTCTTCAGGGTTTGGGAAGTACAACACCAACGGACCGCCGCATACCATCCCCAAAGCAACGGGAAGATCGAACGTCTGAATAAGAGTTGCATCAAACTCCGCATACTTTGTGAAGAAACTGGACGAGACTGGATATTCCCGGAACATCCGAGTGCACCGAGCCACGGGATATTCTCCATTCTTCTTGATGTACGGGCGAACCCCCAACGTACCTTCAAAGCTATTTCGCATGCCCAGGAGGCGTGCGTGAGCCCGTATAACCCAGAGGAATACGCCGAAGACCGCAAGAGGAGTCTGAGCGAAATCTACCGCCGAGTGGAAGAGTTCATGCGGAGATACGAGAAGGCTAACGGAATCAAGGAATTGAAGCCGTTCGAAGAGAAGGCGCCCCATGGCTTGGTGTACATTGATTACCCACGACCGGGTAGAGGCAAGTTGGAGCCCCGGTACGAGGGTCCATACATCATCATCGAACAGAAGACTCCAGTCACTTATCTCCTGCGTCACATGATCACTGGACATCAGATAGTGATCCATCGAGACCGCATCCGCCGCAGCATCGAGGCCCCTGGGACGTCGAGCGACAAGGCGGGGCTGACGGCGCAGGGATGAGATGGGGGAAGGGCCACCGCCCCTCCTCTCTGGAGCTCCGCCCTCGACACCGGAGAAACATCAACAAGGGGAAGTGAACCGGAGTGCGCTTCTTGCCCGCTGGCAGGACCGAGTGGCGGAATGGGATCCGCCGGGCGCCTCCGAGCTACTTCCTCCCCGAGAGCTTCGCCAGGGAACGGAGGAACATCGACCCGTGGAGGTGAACCGGAGTGCACCTCCTGCCCCCTGGCAGGACCGAGTGGCGGGCAGGAGCCGCCAGGTGCTTCCGAACTACCTCCTCGCGGGGACCTTATGGGAATAGGGTCCCCCGGAGAAAGCAGACAGGCTGCTTTCACAGGGCCACCGTTCGAGCGTCCGTATGCTCTTAGGCCCCGACCTCGAGTACACTACGAAGAACCCGAGGATGACTAAAACTAAATGTGTCAGTGTTAGTGTCCCAATAAAGGGGACAAATAAAATGGTCAGTGTTAGTGTCCCAATAAGGGGACAAGTAAATGGAAAATTTGTGTTAAAATTGTGAGTAAAGTGATGATATCCGACCCTATTTAAGAAAGTTTGCATCGGAGTGCAAAATTAAAGGAGGGGAGGGATGTTGTAACCATCAAATTAGCATGCCGCAATCTTTTGTAAAATAGATGCAGAAATTTAGTTAAGATTTCGTTGTGTACATCTTTAAAAGCAAGGGTTTTGATTTATAAATATTCATGAACGAATGAATTAGTGTGTTTCAAATTGCTTAACGTTTGTTCTATTTAATTCAGTTCTCATGGGGGGATTTTGAAATTGATTTAATTTCGCGTGAAAATTTAAATCTTTTAAAATGAACACCGACCAAAGTAAAGGTGCCGCGCCTGAGTAAACCAAGGCTGAGTGTGTAATCGGAGAAGAGAACTTATTGTTTGACAGTCTTGGGTAGATTTATGGTAGAAGTCAAAGGGCAGTTATAGCTTAAGAGTCTGTTTCCATTTGGAACCTTGTAAGCTGCCACTTTTGTTTATCGTGGTTTCGCTTGAGGTAAACCCTCGAGCGAAATTTAAAAGTTTTGTTTTAAATTTTAAAATTTCAATTTAAATTTTCAAATTTTAATTTAAAAATTTCGTTAAGAAAGGCGGAGCGTAGAATTTAACAAAGTTGAGATTAGAGCCAATAGAAGATCAGTAATTTTTGTACGAATGATGTCATGTAATGAAACTGGTTTTGATAGGCCCTTTAGACACCAAAGGGAGGAGTTTTTGTAATTCTGAGTGGAACTTTGAGTTTCAAATCAGTTGTAGACGTTCCTCCGAAAGTTAGCAGTGGCTCAAATAATTCGTCAGACTTGTGGTGAAATAGAAATTTCTAAATCGAAATAACTTGGTAACGAGTGTACTTAAAGTTTGAACCGCCTTCGTTTACGCGGAAACTTGTGCATAAGAATTTTATTGTTAGCGACCTTAACCGAGAACTTGATTGGATCTTAATTAATGTTAACCAACGGACCAAGAGTTTTGTGAACTTTCCATTAATTTAATTTGGCTCCAATTAAATGCTAAACGGGGCACGTCTGGGCCCTAGTTTACTGAACCCGTCAATTTGGGTTCGGCAGTAAGTCCCGTTATTTGGTAGATTGTCGTTTTGCTTTCGGGCGGGCCGTAAATCTGCGGTCCGCACGCAGCACAATTGAGAGCAATTTGTCATCTGCAGGCAAGTAGAATAATTCTTCAAATTTCATGGTCGATTTCGACCACTTCATTTCTCGTTATAAGTTTTATTGTTACTAAAATATAAAGCCCCTCTATATAAATTACTTAAATTCAGATAACTGTGAACTTTGTCTTTGAATTTAAAATTGGATTGCATTGTATAGAAATTGATAAATTTACTTCAGAATAAATTTCCAAATTCATGTACTGTGTCGAGTAACATTTAATAAACTTTATAAGAGGGCGTATGTTGTTTTTGATACCTTGCAATAGGCCTCTCTTGTTAGCTGAGGTGAATTAACATTCAAAGTAGGCTTCTGGAAAGCCGAAGGAACTTACATCTATCAATTTAAAGGGCCATCCGTCTGGATAGGTCGAGTCATCCTGAACGCAAAGCACACGCGCGTAAGAAATAATTTGAAATAGAATTAATGGGTGTCAGTGAAGTGAATTAACATAATTAAAAGGGTGTCCAGCACCATAAATAAATAAACGGGTTGGGCACTAATTAAATGGTGTCAGAAGTTTTAAAAGAAATAAAGTTGTGCAGTACCTAAGAAAAAGAAAGGTGCGCACGACAACGATTTTTCCAAAATTATGAATAAAAGACTATTTAGAGGATGAAATTTTCAATATTTTATTGTTTTATCACTTCACATAACTCGTTATTTTTTCACAAGGGTTAAGTTCTCATGTAAAAATAGCAGCTGCTCAGTATGCTTAGGAGAGAGCCAATTTCTAGGAGCACTGGCAATGTTTCCTCCAATACTGAACATGCATTCGCTTGCAACTGTTGTTGATGGTGCTCCCAAATATCTCTGAGCTGAGTTCCCCAAAAAACACATTTACTAAGCCGAACATAGGCCCACAGTCTAACTGTATAACAAACAAAACTATGACATCTAATGCAGTGTTGCTATCTTTAATGAAAAGGATTATTGCTTTGTTGCCAAATTTTCAACACAGAAAATAAATTATGAATATTACAAAAATATGACAAACTAATAAACTAGCTGATATCGGTATCGGTTATCGGCTAAAAAGCGATATCGGTACATACCTAATACTTATAATATATTATTAGATAATAAATTATAGTTCTTAATATAATAATTCCTACTTATAATAATCCTACTTCTGTATCCTAATGAAGTCTGTTTGCCATAATGATGATTATTTTATATTGTTATATATTTGTAGTTTATTTCATTTCATTTTTGAAAAAGTGCTTCTTACTTTTCAATATTTAAGTAGCTACATTATAAAACACTCACTTCTGTACTTCAACTTTTTGATAACATGTACTTTTACTTTAACTTGAGTACGTAAATTTTTTAAAGATTACTTGTACTTTAACTTTAGCAACAAATGAAAGTACTTTACCCACCTCTGGTTAAAACGGAGCTAAAATAATTATTAAAAATATCAACAATATCCTGTTTATTTTTGAATATGCTATCATGATGTTATATAGGGCTGATCCTATCCTGTTTTTTATTGTATTTATAGCAACTAAAGAATTTTTTTATAGTTATTGCTGTTTCTAGCAAGATTTATTTCACTATGCCTTTTGCTACTCCTAATCAAACTATTTAACTTATTTCTTAATTTCTTATAATTATCCGAGTCCACGAGGCTGCTTATATACTGCTTTTAAATTCTGTGAATGCTCTTTTCTTGTCTTTAATCATTCTAGCTATTTCCTTATTTCACTACAAAGGTTTCCTAATCTTGTTCTTCATAATAATTCTGAAAGGACTACATCTACATTGTATATCCTAAAATTTCTTTGAATCTAGACCACATCTCAATATCATTTTTTATTAGCAAATCCCATTTTAGATGTTCAATAGGAATAATGTTCTTTTTCATATAGGCCTAGACTACTTTATCAGTTAGGTAGACCAGCCATGAGTGGATCCTTGGGTCTTTGTTGGGCTGAAACATTATAACATTATAAGTTCAGCTTATAAACAAATACAGTATTATGAAAAGTAATGGGTAGCTAGTTTCAGTGATATGATATTGGGCATATTTTATGGTGTACATACTATCGTGTGGGACAAGGGGCAGTGGAGGGTTTGGTATGGGTGGGTAAAATTGTGGATGATTGGGGTGTACAGTGTGGGAAATTCAAAATTCACTTTATAAAGAAATATTTCGCCTACCCTACTCCAAACATGCCAATTGCTCATAATTTTATCTACCCATAGCGTACTCTGTACAGCCTCATGCCCCCTCCAGTCCCCAACATGTTAGTATCCATTTTTTATCACAATCTCTACAAAAAGTATTCATGGAAAAACATTGAATTTTTTAAAAATTTTACATATTTATCTCTCAAAGATGGAAGTATATTAGATTTGAAAAATCGCTTTTATGGTAGGCTATTTATTGCTGGTAAGAAAAACTTATAGCTCGCGCCTAACCTTTTCTTAATTAAAGGTGTTATTGTATAGTAGGTTGATGTTGGAAGGTAGGTGGATAATTAATGAATAGGAAAAATTTAGTATATTTATGTAGAATAAAATACTTTGAAAAAGGATTGACTGTTAAAGCTATTTCTTAATTGCTTAATTTTTTTAATTATGTAGCTATTTACCTTATGGAAATTGTGTATTTTTTCTCAAAAAATAATAGAAGGAATCTCTTGTTTTATCTTTAATTTTATGAAAAGTACAGCATTTTAGAAATGCAAAATTTTTTATTTAGTGTTTGCAGAATAAATTTTTTTTGTGTAATTAGTAGGGATGTACCGATATCGCTTTTTAGCAGATAACCAATACCGATAATTAAAAACAGTATCGGCCGATAACTGATACTGATAATTAAAAACAGTATCGGCTGATAATTAAAAACAGTATCGGCCGATACCGATATCCAGCTAGGGTTTATTAGTTTGTCATATTTTTGTAACCTTCATAATTTATTTTCTGTGTTGAAAATTTGCCAACAAAGCAATAATCCTTTTCATTAAAGATAGCAACACTGCATTAGATGTCATAGTTTTGTTTGTTATACAATTAGACTGTGGGCCTATGTTGGGCTTAGTAAATGTGTTTTTTGGGGAACTTAGCTCAGAGATATTTGGGAGCATCATCAACAACAGTTGCAAGCGAACGCATGTTCAGTATTGGAGGAAACATTGCCAGTGCTGCTAGAAATCAGCTCTCTCCCGAACATACAGAGCAGCTGCTATTTTTACACGAGAACATAACCCTTGTGAAAAAATAACGAGTTATATGAAGTGATAAAACAATAAAATATTGGGAATTTCATCCTCTAAATAGTCTTTTATTCATAATTTTGGGAAAATAGTACTTTTGAAATAGCCGATACCGATATTTTAAAAAATCTACCGATATCACCGATACCGACATATCAGTACATCCCTAGTAAATTGTCTGTTGAATGTAGGCTCATTAATGAAATAAATGAAATTAATGAAATAAAAAGAATACAGTACTTTATATTGCTCCACTTGATTGAAAAGATGTAGGGAACTCCTATACTGTTTAAACTTTAAACTAAACAAGTTTCAAAGTTTTACAAATGATATGGCAAAGTTCTAGAATACAGGTGCAGTTCAGAGAGAGTTTATATTTGCTTAGTGATAATTATATTAAGTTGGGTTGTCAGTAATTTTGGACTTGGTTTCTGAACTGTTTTGATTCTGGACTTTTACCAATGATGTTAAACCTCGCATTAGAAACTTTTGGGAGGAGGGGACAAGAGCTCATTTTAGCTTTCATGAGGAGGGACTGGCAATAGGGGGTTGGAATTTTCCTCCTCCAACCCCATTATTATTGAAAATCCTGTCTTATTATTCATAAATAGAAGAATAAAACTGATTGAAAGCTAAGACAGGTAGTTGACAGAGTTGACCTAAATTTACCACATTTCTTTGGTTGTTATGGCATTTTACTGAATATTTTTAATGTCCACAGAGTTTGGATTCTTAAACTGTTGAGATTTGAGGGTATTGGGATTGTATTAAAAAAAAAATACAGTATACCATTTAAGCTTGAAAGTTTATAAAAGACATTTAAACTTTTTCCAAGTGAAGGCAAGTTGTAGGGCCTCAATCATTTGGCTGTTGATAGTTGTTGTTGTTGCGTTCATATATTTGCATTTTCCTAAGTTGGTGTCTGTTTGGGCAAGTTTTGAGAAAAGTGAAACCATTTTCATTTAATTTTTTATTTTTTGCAGGAAGGAGGGGAGGGGCCAAGGGTAACCATTCCATTTGTTTTATTACAGTATATCAGTTGCTCGGGGACCACTAGCACTATGAGAGTGTCACCCATCGATGTATGTCACCAGATACTAAAAGGTGATGTTGAATTAAAAGAAAGAATTGAAGAAAAATATGAAATTAAATTTATAAGTAATTATAAAGGTAAGTAACTATTGTTTTAATAATGTCAATGAAATAGCAGAAATAAAGGGCTCATTTATGACATGTTGTAACGCATAGAGTCCTGCATTTGTTTGGCTTGTCAAAACATGTTAGGAATCAGAGCTTAGAATAGGTCCTTGCCTTCCTTATGAAAACTGTGAAGGTAGCTCTAGGAAACTTTGGAAATTAGGATATACTTGCATCCCTCTGTGTGACGGACTCTCATTGCCATAAAAAGAAAATATAAATATTGGACTTGGGCAGTGTGCCCACCAACCCTGCTCTTTGAGAATTTTGCAGGCACATTTGGGTGTTTGAAATGTAATCAGATGTAAAGAATTGACTAGAAGCAGAAAGAGTAAATAGGTAATTTTGTCTCGCCTGATTCTGCCCTATTACAAGAGATATTCCAGTCTCATTGTGAAAGGTAATCCCAAATCTCTGAGATCAGTGAATGTTATTCCAGGGAATTGTATGCTCATACTGCTGGGGCTGAGTAATGTGCAATGAAGAATGGAAAATAGGTTTTTAAATTATGAATGGATGGATGGATGGAATGAAAAAGCCTCTCATTTTTATTAAACAGGCCCCTAGCTTTTGAACTGTTGAATTTATTAAAAATACTGTAAATTTGTTTTAATTTGTGAAATAATATATGTATCATTTTTGGTTATTTATAATTAAGAAAAAAGGTGGTGTAGCCAACTATCCAAGTTTTCTTAGGCTTCATAATATCTTTAAATAAGCTTTGTTGATTTGTTTGGGGAAATCAGTAGGCTATTAAAAGTCCTTCTGGATAGTTGTATCATGAATGTGATAGGCAGCCAGAAAATATACCTTGTACCAGTTACTCATAAATTTTGTGAATAGAATTGCTAGACCCTATATAATCTGACATTAATTTTTATATTTTTACCTTTCAAATTTAATTATTTTTTCATAACCTTATTTTAAAAAATAAAAATGTATCAACACGATATTTTTTTTATTTTTAAAAAACTCCAATGCGGCTGACATCTCATTGGATTAAATTGGTTAAAAAATAAATTTGGGTGGTGGTTGTTGTTGGTTAGCTGATCAACCCACCCTGATCGAGCAAGCTGGTGGCACGAAGGCATTCAATCGCCCCCTCTGGAGTGGACCAGAGGTTCAGCGCACTAGTAATGTTGTGTTGTGTTCGTTCTATGTTGTGCTAGAGCTGTACAGTCTGTCATAATGTGTTCAATTGTTTGTGGTGTGTCCTGGCACAGGTGGCAGGTGTCGTCTGTGGAGTTGTCTAGTCTGTGTTTATATGTCTGTAAGTTGGGGTGATGTTCGCATTGGAATCATGCTAAGTTAACTCGATCCGATCTGCTCAGGCTGGTCTCTGACCTGTCAGTGGGTGGCGGCTTCGTATTCGGACTGAGTCATGTCAGTGCTTTGTGTGTGTGTGTGTGTGTGTGTGTGTGTGTGTGTGTGTGTTTACTGTGTGATGTCTGTGGGGCATGGTATGGAATGGAGTATTTGGTTACAATGTGTGTCTGGTGTTACCTTAATGGTGTGAGGTGTCGGTGCATGATTATACACAGGGGCGGCTCGTCGGTAGGCACTGCGGAACTGCAGCACCCCTAAATTTTTTATTTACAATTGAAATAATCAAGAACAATATAAGGATGAGCTCACTGAATAACTTTTTCAATAACTTTTGAAACTTTTATTCATTGCTCAATGCTCATCCTTTTATTTCAGTAATTATTTCAATAATGAATGATTAAAAACATGAAATAATTTTCAACCTCTCATTGGAACTGCGCGCTAACAGCACCAGATTTCAGCATTAATTGCTCGCGATGCCCAAAAAGAACTCCAATGCTTTGTTGCCATAGACGCATAGAGAGAGAGGGAGTCTGCCTCACTCTATGCAGAGTCGCAGTCGAAAGTGAGTCGAAGCACTGCAGACAGCGCAGTTCCTATCTGTTCGTTGAACGCGGTGAATGTGTTGACGTTTCGCTTTGCTTATACTACAATTAATTCATTTAATTCCATTTCTAACGGTGATTAGTAATAATAGTAGTAATTAACATTTTATTTGATAGATTTTTGGACTTCATTTTCAAATAACTTTGTAATTGAACCTGAAGTACCTGGTAAGTGCACAATTACTTATTTCATTAGTACCATAATTACTTATTTCATAACTACCTTATAAATACCTATATATAATACCATAATCAATGATACAAAAAATGTTCAAAGCAGCTCATTCCCATTCTTAGAGACAGCACCCCCTAGAATTTTTAGTCACAAGCCGCCACTTAATTATTATTAATTAATTATTTTTAATTTATACATGTAGTGGCAAGGGTGTTGTGGGTTAGTTGTCGCTGCTGCTATAAATTGTGTTCCCTTCATGTCTAAATGTTCCCTAACTTTCAGTATTTTTGTTTCTCTGTGCAGGTGTTCTATTGGTGTTGTTTGAGTACATCCTGTAATGATACGAAGTGCGTTGTTTTGTATTGTCTGTAAGGTGTTTGTGTGTGTTTGAGATAATGGGTGCCCAGCATGGGCTAGCATAGTCCATAACTGAGTGAATATATTGTTTGTATATGAGTGAGGTTGTTTCTTGCTGGTGTCCAAAGTTTGTGCCTGTTAGTACCCTAAGCGTGTCAAGTCTTGATGTACATTTGTTTTTAATGTCCTGAATGTGGTTTACAAAAGAATGTGTTGTATGTGACCCTAGGCCTGTTCAAAAATCAACTTTTTCTTATTTTCATAGGTTTCTGTACATTTTCCCATGCTTTTTGACCTGAAAAAGCCGAAAATCACAACTATTTTGACTTAGGATGTTGGGAAGCATTGCCGCATGGAGCTTTAAATTTTCTGCCTTGAAATCGGCCAAAGCGCCAATTCAGGGGTCCCTTGAATTATGTTTTGCACTTTAACTTTTGATCTAAACAAGATAGAGCAACAAATTAGGTATCAAATGAAAGAGCATAAAATTAATAAATAATAATAATAATAATAATAATAAATAATATAATTAATAATAATAATAATAATAATAATAATTATCTATCATTTTTCAGGAAACAACAGAAACTCAATCAGAATCTAGAAAACCATCTACAAGTTACAACTTCACAATGGCATTAAGCAAGGAGCTGAGGGAGCTCCGTGGGCGCACAGTTGATATCTCGGAACCTCCACGTACTGTCCACAGGCAGGTGTCAACTGGGCCATCTACCAGATCTCTCACTGAAACTTTCCTGGTTGGATACCCTTCAGCTTTTATCAGTGGTTCCCAGCTTCCCACCAACAGACAGGCGTTCCAGTATTTCCTTAATCTTCAGAATTTACCGGAAAATGCAGGGAGGCCCATGGTTCAAGACCTTGCATATGAAACAGTTGAATCTATCATCCCATTCTGGCAGATGGCTAGGATCAAGACAATGACCAAGTACAACGCAATGAAGCTCTTCATGAAACTACATGAGAAACATCGTGCTCTGGTGAAAAGCAAAGGAAGAGCAAGTAACCCTGCAGGAAAAAGAGGAGCATTTGTGCTGGAATTAGACAGCCTGTTCGATATAGGAGCTCCAGATGCAATCCAGGAAATACAGAACAACAGACTGTTATCCAGAGAGAAGAAAGATGAGGATATCAGGTTCTACGAAGACCAAAAGACTGAGAGGAAAGGTTATATGTCTGGTCATGACAAGATTTTTGAGACAAGATCCCTGCAGCAAGCAGCGAGGAATGAAAGACTGCAGCATAGACAAGAACAAGGTAAAACTAATTACTTTGAACGTCACAAAAAGTTTTAAGTTTTACTCCATTGCGATATTTAGCATGTACTTAACAATTACTGTCTTAACATGTTGTACTATTTTACAGCTGCAGCAGAACAAGAGGCAGTTGTTCATGTGGATGACATTACCTGGGGTGACTCAACTGACAACGACGCTAACACAGAGGACATGGATTACCATCAGCCTCGTCCTGGATGTTCTCACCATCAAGACACTGTGACTAGTGTGACTTTGACGTTTCCAAGGAAGGTCATGGAATGTGATGTCATCTGCAATACAGCTGATCGTCTTGGTTTATCAGACAATCAAGTTACTGCCATGATTTCTGCCACCTTGAAAGCTGGAGGGGCTGATCTGGATAACTTCGTCATCTCAACCTCAACAACACGTCGCAACAGAATGCTGTCCAGGTATAATATCAGCCAGAGTCACATGTCCAAGTTTTGTGAAAACCCCCCACAGTACGCTGCCTTACACTGGGATGGAAAGTTGCTCAAAGATGTCTTGGGCAGTGAACCTGGGAGTACCTCAGAGACTTTAGCTGTGCTAGTGTCTGGTCCACCTTCATACACTGAAGGAAAGTTATTGGGAGTACCTGTCATCGACAATTCTTCTGGCACAGCTCAGGCTGAGGCTTCAATGGATTTACTGGAGACATGGGAACTTACGGATAATGTTACTGCCCTTGTTTTTGACACTACATCCAGTAACAGTGGAGTTCACAGAGGAGCTGCCAAACTGCTAGAGAAAATGCTGAACAAAAAGGTGTTTTATCTGGCCTGTCGACATCACATCCTGGAAATCCTAGTAGGAGCAGTTTGGGAGAAGCTGTTTGGGAAGGTGAAGGGGCCAGATAATCCCTGGTTTGAGCATCTGAAGGATGTTTGGACGGACTTGTCCAAGGAAAACCCAAAGTTGCTGGCTATCAACAGCAAATGGCTGAAGGAAAAGAAGAAGAACAGTGAAGAAATACTCCAAGACATTCTAACAGCAGAAAGGCTTCCAAGAGCCGACTACAGGGAAATGGCTGAACTGACAGTCATTGTTCTTGGAGGAACGCCTCCTCGAGGTATTCACTGGAGTCGACCAGGCGCCATTCATCAGGCCAGATGGATGGCCAGAAACCTGTACTCCATGAAAATGCTGATGTTTGCAGATCAACTTGAGTACGACGAAGACACTGTATCAAAGCTGGAAAGACTCAACACCTTCCTTGCGCTGTTCTACACTCCTGTATGGATGATGTCAATGTCTGCTGCAGATGCTCCCGTGAATGATCTAAGTCTAATCCAGGACATGTTGAAGTACAAGAAAACTGACCCAGAGCTTGCTGATGCAGTACTTAATAAGATGGAAAACCACAAATGGTACCTGACGCAGGAAGTCGTGCCATTTGCCCTGTTCAGCAGTAGATTGAGTGACACATTGAAGCACGACATTGCTGCCCAGTTACATGCCACTGAGAAGCCAGACAGCTTCAGAACAGGAAAGCCTCTATTCCAGAGAGTCACAGCTAAGACCACCCTGGTTGATCTCATTGGCCCAGAATCACATTTCCTGCTGGACACACTGAACATTGGATCCGAGTGGCTTCTGGAACCTGTCACGTCTTGGCCACATAATGAAGACTACAGAAAAGCGTTGGACTATGTTAAGAATCTGAAAGCGGTGAATGACATTGCTGAACGTGGTGTCAAGATGATGAGCGACTTTGCAAATGTCATAACAACAGATGCCAAGCAAAGGGACTATCTCCTTCAAGCTGTGGAGTTCAACAGACGCCGCTTTGACAGCTTCAAGAAACAAACTCTCAACAACTGACTCTGTAAATGTCATTATGAAATTAATCATCATGTAATGCTTTCACTTCTTGATCGATTATACTTGTGACAAAATGTTAATCTCAAATTTGTGTCATGAATAAGGCGCCTTGTCTGCCTTGAGTGTGAGAAAACGAATTTTGTGATATCTCTGAAATCTTTGTATGTACCAATGTGCCATTTCTTGTTCCAAGACTATCATAATTGTATAAGTTAGAAAGAGGATTAAAAACACTTTAATTTGGTGCCTATTTTGTTGCTCTATCTTGTTTAGATAAAAAGTTATAGTGCAAAACAAGATTCAAGGGACCCCGGAACTGGTGCTTTTGGCCGATTTCAAGGCAGAAAACTTAAAGCTCCATGCGGCAATGCTTCCCAACAACCTAGGTCAAAATGGTTGTGAATTTCGGCCTTTTCAGGTCAAAAAGCATGGGAAAAAGTACAGAAACCTATGAAAATAAGAAAAGGTTGATTTTTGAACAGGGCTAATGTGACCCCCAAGTATTTTTGTCCTGTGAGTGTGTGGAATGTTGGTGGTGGTTAGCGTAATCTGTGGAGTTATCTGGTGTTCTTTTGTGTTGCTTGTTAGCAAGGTGACAGTTGATTTTGTGGGTGCTACTTTGAGTCTATTGTGTGTGAGCCAGTCTTGTATACTGTTTATGTATGTTCATAGGTTATTTGTAGCGGTGTCAATGTTGTTGTGGGTGGATGTTAGAGTGATGTCATCTGCATATGATGATAAGGTAAGCTTGTTATCTATGGGTGTTGGAATGTCATGCATGTATAAGTTGAACAGTGTTGGTGAGAAAATAGAGCCTTGAGGGACCCCGTTCGGAAAAAGCTTGTTTTTGGATGACTTGCCATTAAATGTGACATGTATCTTCCTGAAAGATAGTTGCTCAGCCACCTTTTGGTGTTATTGCGCATGTTTGTGTTGATTATTTTGTTTATGAGAGGGAAGCGTGAGATAGCATCAAATGCTTTACTAATGTCTATTATTGCTAATAGTGTATGTTGACTTGGTCATCTGGAGTTGATGCCATCCATGATGTGCTGCGTGAGGTTAGTGAGTAATGTCATGGTTGAGTGGTGAGGTCTGAATCCATGTTGAGTAAGTGATAGTGGTATGTGTGGGTTGGTGATTTGTAAGATTAGTCTTTCTTTTACTTTGGAAGGTGTACATAGTAAAGTAATGGGTCTATAGGAAGCTGGTTCTGTTGGATTTTTGTTTGGTTTGAGTAGTGTAATAATTTTACCTTGTTTCCATATGTCAGGAATAATAGTGTTGATATATGTGCTGATGTTTGTGAGAGCTAGTATTCCCTGTGGGCCCAAGTGTTTAAGATGTATGTTAGATATGTTGTCTGGTCCAGCAGCCTTTGAATTCTTAATGTTTTTGATGATCTTCGGGGTCTGGTCTGGTCTGTATTGAAGGGTGTAATGATCGTGTCGAGTCTGTAGGTTTTCTTGTGTCTGGCTGTTTGTCTGCGTGTTTCTGGTTGTTCTCTCTGTTTATGTGACGTATCTTTGCGTAGTGATTAACTATAATGTTAGCTTGTTGTGTATGTTAGGATATTAATTTGGCTGCGACAGATAGCCGTATGTGAGGTGTGAATACCGCTGTTAGAGTGGGTAATGCTGTTTATGGTCTTGTATAGCCTGGATCTATCTGAGGAGTGTGGAGTGGTTTAGTGTTGTTATGAATTCCCTAAATGTTTGAGTGTGGAGTGGTTTAGTGTTGTTATGAATTCCCTAAATGTTTGTTTGTTTTTCTTTAAGTTTGTTGTTTATTTCTGTGTTGAGCTGTTGCATCTGCTGTTTTATGGCTTCTGTGTGTGGTGTTTGTGTGTTATGTTTGAGGTTGTTATGTTGCTTTATGAGGTGCGCTATTTCTCTAGTGTAATTTGGATTGTATTTCCTAATGTTGCCCTTGGGTATGTATTTGTTTGCATTATTGATGATCTGATTAAATAAATATCTTTTGTTGTATTGATGTTTATTATGGGTGTGCTGTTTAGTGTGGTGAATTGTTCCTCAGTCTGTATTTTGAACTGTTCCCAATCAGCTTTCTTGTAATTTCTGTAAGTGTGCCTAAGGCTGTTGGGGCAGAGTATAGAACATGTTGTAATGATGATGGGCAGGTGGTCTGATGACAGTTGTTCTTCTGTTCTCCATTGTGTATGTGTTGCTAGTGAGAGGGAAGAGAACGTTGTCTGTGGAGGAGTTTGTTTGAGTATCCTGCTTGATGTGGTATGTGTGTATGTTCTTCTGTATTGTTAAGAATGAAGAGGCTGTTTAGTTGTGTGGCTATGTTGGTGCCTCTGGTGTTGCTTTGGTTGTGCAGGTACCAACTAGTGTCTTTAGCGTTGAAGTCTCCTCTTAAGATGACATTAGTGAGAGAGGCCAGATTGTGTAACTGTGAATTGTAATTGGCTGGCACCTGAGGTGAACTATCTGGTGGGGATGTAAATGTTGATGAGTCTGGTGGTGTGTTTTGTGTGTTTTTTAATGTTAACTGCCTGTATTTCTATCGTGTTATCTGCTTGGATTGTGTTTGTAATGTTTTGAGTGGCATCAGTGTAGCTAATGCTTTACATATGTAAGTGATGAGTTCACCCCCATGACCCCCAGTACGATCTTGACGGATCGCCTGAAGTCAGGGATGGTGGGTGTTTTGTGTGTGCATTTTAGTTTTGTTTCTTGTATAAGTGCTATGTGAATGTTTTGTTTGTGTACGAATTCCCTAAGCTGCATGATTTTGTTTGTGAGACCATCTACGTATCTACGTTGTACTGTAATATGTTAATATTAGTTTTTAATAAGTTAGCCATATCATTGGGATTATTTTAAGAAATCCTACTCTGACAACAAGCGCTCTTTTCAATACACAGTTTTATTAGTCTTTATCCATTGTCGTTCATTTCAAGAATACTATTCTTACCAGTTACTCGTGGGTTAGTGACCATTTCTCACTTTTCCAGTTAAGTTGTTATTCACAATGACTCTACACAAATTTTCCACACTTCTAACCACATCACTCAACATGTTCAGAACTCATCCTTTTCTTCCATACCTCTCTGATGGGTACCATATCGTGTATATACCAGTTATTGTTACTTTCGCTCAAACTTTTTATGCAAACGTCTCTCATTGGCATCTCGTATATTTTTTCACATGGTAGTGCCACTCAACTTTCATCATTGGACCAGTGCCTATCTTGCCTCTCCATTCTACCTCCGTAGTACCCAGTTTCTGACTTACTCTCCTCCCCACCCAACATCACCACTTCCTTTCACCTTTTCATTTCCATTTCCTTTCCATTTAAAATAAAAGTTGCTAAACTCCCGTTATAAAAAGTTACTTTTAATTTGTATTTATAGTACTTTTAAGGGAGTTGTCACATTTGCTGGCCATCTGTGTTTGTTTGAAGATGCCGTAACTGCTGTAGGTTGACAAAGGTTTAGGTCAGTGTAATTTAATTAGGTTCTGTAGCCTCTACCACAAAATTTGAGGAATTTTTGGCTTACTTTGTTTTTATCCTTAAACTTGGAAGCAGTCTGTGGTAATACTGAAATCAGAGAGAGCAAATGTTACTGAGCGCTGGAAAGATTATAGTACCCCTACTCTAAACTAAAACTTGGTAAATGTGGCAAGAAAAGATATAAAAAAAACCCATAAGACTAACCTTGCTCGCTTAACTTTTATCTTTTCAAAGATAACGTATCGTATAAACATAGCCTAAGTTAGCTTATATGCTGTATATTTTATTCATTTCTGAATTAATGAAGTTAATATGCCTTTGGATAACAGCAAAATTTGTGAATTTTATCAGGAAGGGGTGTTTTCACAAAAGAAGAAATTCCTGCTGGATCCTTTGTAGCTGAATATATTGGGGAGAGAATTAATGCAGAAGGAGGTGAATGGAGACTGCGAAAGAAAAGAGCTAGTTACATCTAATTTTTTGAACATGATCGCGAAACATATTGGTAAGGAGTTATATATAATTTACAAGGTTATTATGGCCCAGAGAATTTGGCAGGATTGTCGGTTAGTGGAAGGAGGACAAAGTTACCTTGTAAGGATGGAAGTGTTAAACTCAACAATTATGAATGTTTGTTTAATACTTAAATATTGTGTAAATGTTAATAGAAATGTATGTTAAAATAAGGAAAGCTCGTCATAAAGCGTGACACCAGATGTACTGTAGACTAGAGTGGACCTACAGTAATTCCTGATGATGAACTTGCTTATCCCTGATAAGTCATTAACTCTAATGATGAGACCTTTCTTGATACTGAAAAAAATCGTTTGTCTTTCGTTTAGAGAATTAATTATTGCTCTAGAGCAGTAAGAAATAAAATGGAAGCAAGTCACTTCATAATGAAGTATTTTCTTTGGGGAAAAAAATTTCAGCCTTTTGTTTTTAGTCTGGTCATCATCTGTTTTTTATTTAAACAAAAACAAAACAGGTTCTGAGAGATGTGTAAATGAAAACTTTGATTTTGTCTCGCATATCATTAGAGATACTTTTACGATCTCGTCATAAAGGGCAACACCAGATCTAAAGATGAAAGTGGACCTAAATCGTGGTGTGTGTGCGCGTGTGTGTGTGTTTTTTTCAATTAAAGTGACGTAATTATTTTTTCTGAGGTAACACTATTGGTACTTAGTAACGTTAAAAAATTCTGGAAACATTTTTACTGTCAGAAAAAATAGTTTGGTTCTGACTGGATTAGGTTAGGCTAGGGAATGCCTCACTATTTAAAGACTTAACAGAAAAGACCCTTCGAGTCCGCAATTGCGTTCAAAATACTTATCATTCCCTTCTCGGTTCGATGGTACTAAGGTAACTCAGGGCTGGATTATCCAATAAGTACAATAGACACAGTGCCAAGGGCCTAAGACATGGGTCGGGGAACTTTTTTGGGTATTACCCAAAAATCTATTTGAGTAAAATGAAATTACCCCCAGACTTCAAAGTAAACAAAAACAAGCCAATTGCTCTTAAAATTGTTGCATATGGTATACAAAAAATTCAAATTCAAAAAATGTTTATTGGATCCATTATTATGGAGAAATAAAAAAAACCACACATGCTTGCATAAGAATAACACAAACAAAATTAGTAAAAAGGATTGAAGAACTGAAGAATTTCATTCAAAACATCTCCACTTCAGGTTTTGGAAAAATGATGCTGTTTCATTTTTGATACAACATCATCAAAATCAGGACGTAAATTCGTAATATTCTAAAATTTAGAATAACGCCACATTTATGTAACAAAATAAAATAAAAATATATGAAAAAAATATCAGCACAAAGTGTCAAGCGCTAAAAGCACCTCTTCGTTTCATGATACCATACACACGACTGAGGCTCTGAGGGAAGTGTCTCTCATACCGCACGCATTACCCCCAAAATTTTTAAATTTACCCCATTTGGGGTAATTTACCCCTGTTCCCCGACCACTGGCCTACGAGAAAGTTTGGCCCCAAAAAAAAATCTTTGCTTACTCGTAAAGGAAACTGCTAAATCAAACTTAATAATTTGCTTTAATGGAATTACTTTAAAAAGTATAATATGACTTAAGTAAATGTACATTAAACATTAACTTTGCGGCTCTTTTTGTTGGCAACATCACAGAGTACATCTTCAAATTTTATTTTTTTGCAAAAGCTCATTCTCAATTGTCCACTATTTGTTCACTGATCATTTCTGCCACAAATTTCTTGTCTGCGTACATATGTGAGAACAATAGAAATTCATCTGTGAATGCATGTGTGAGATCTGATGGATATGTATCTATTAATGCCCTTGCTCTAGAGCAGGGGTCATCAACCTGGGCGGTAGCGCCCACTAGTGGGCTCACATTAAAGGTAATTAAACATTTATTTCATTATTTATTTTATTGATTATGTTGATTTATTCTTTTTGATCTAAGGTGGGCGATAAGCTTTTTTAATTTTCAAAAAATCGTAAAAGTGGGCGGTGAACAAAAAAAAGGTTGGTGACCCCTGCTCTAGAGGCCACTTCATCACTGGACATAGATCTATCCACAAGAAAACTAACTCTTTCAAATATCATAGTCATGTATTATATATATACTATAGATCTATGATATTATGGGACCTATACATTGTATACAGTGCAAATATTTATCTATAGATCTATCTTGGGGGCCTATGATTATAATAGTGCCTGTAGGGGCCTACAAAGACTTTAATCCAGCACTGCTAAGGTTAGGTTAAGGTAAATTAGGTTTGGTTAGTTTTTAGATAGGCCTATATGGATGTGAAAAAGTCGACACCTCGCCTAGGCGGAGATGCGCATGTATGTGTATATGTAAATGGGCATATACCACTGTAGTGATTTGTCTCTAATGAAAATGTTTAAAGTAGAAAACTGAATTTTTCTTGGGGGGAAAAAAAAGGGTGATGCGTTTGCTATATAATATAGACTTTATGTAGACTTTTGTGTTTGTTCAGACTTCGAAATTGACAGCTTTCTAATTTAAAATGGGTTGTATACCTAAGCGAGTCTCCGAGTATATTGTACATCATTTCCAGTATTGATGCTGAATTCAACAAATCTTTAGCGGCGTATGTCAATGATGGTATCAAAGATGCAAACTGCATTATGAAGAAAACAATAAGGAATGAGGAATGCCATCTGTGTTTGTTCGTCAAGCAGGAAAATGCTATTCCACAAAACATTGAACTTTTGTATAACTACGGACCAGATTCTGAGTTTATGGATTGGCGAAAGAAATCAGTGAGTTTTATATTTTCTGATAAGTAAAGAATATTTAAAACTGGTATTAAGTTCTGCTTTCCAGTCTACGACAGCTTTACATTTAGTATTATAATGAAGTTAATTTTTAGTTTTCAAAACCTAAAGTTTTCCTCATGTTTTATACCAAGTATAATGTCTAGTTTTGCTATTAACAATTCCGATAAAAGGTAACATTCAGGAAGCTATTTCCCCACTACATTGGGGTGAGTATGCCCTGAGGGTTATCGAGCCAGAGCAGAAACAGGTTGAGTGGCCTGGCCAACCCCACCACCCAGTACCAACAGTTGAGAGCGAACTTGAAACCCGAAACCTTAACCACTGAGCTACTGGTGCCCAAATGCTGGTAAAATGTAATATAAATTTTGCAGGAGTTCGTCACCCTCAGTTCTTCGGGTGTGCAAAGAAGGCCTAAGAATGCTGCGTGTGGAAGGGATCATAAAAAGGAAGTGTGTAATTATGAAGATCTAGTCTATGAAGTGTTATATTTGAAGTGAGGGTGACAGTTGGAGCTATGCATTTTGTTTTTCGGAAGTTTCTGACAGTATGTTTGAACAAAGTACTATCACAAGAGAAAGAAATTCAGTATTGTCATGAATAGAATGGCGGAACAACTTACCGTCCTTTGCTTGAAGTTTTCCATGGTTCTTGAAAACTTCAGTGAATGTAAATAAATTCAAAATAAACCAGTCTAGGTTTTGCTCTATCTTTATTTTGCATAGGTACTGCGAATTCACTCTTCAAGACTCGAATGAAAGTGTTTTTGTGTTAAAGGATTACCCCAATTCCTCTTTCGAAAATCGATGGTAACGATATTTTAAGATCATTACTTTTTTATATATATTTTTTTCTCGTATGGTTAGAATTAAAACTTCTCTCTTTTGGCAGTCATAACAAACTTCTTCAAATTGAAATCCAACCAATCTAATTTTTTTATTATATTAGTTTATAGCAAAGTATGTGTGATCCAGTTCTTGATCTTGAATAATAGGGTGAAGTGAAAAAATTAAAAGTGCCAGGATCAAAGTTGAGTGGATCTAGATAGTTGTTTTTTCTCCAGGATTAACCTTTAAAGCCGATTTTGGGTGGTTGCATACAAAACTGTGACTGCTACCGGCCAATTTATACAAATCGTATGTGCGCGCTGCCAAAATTTAAACTCAGTGACCTATCTCCAGTTCTGAACATGATAGAATTTAAAAACTGCTTGATGTATTTTGTTTTTACCTCTGAAGCAGAGTAAGACATTTGCAGAGGGCTGCAGGCTCAATAATGTATCAAAAAAATCCATATTTATATTATTTGTGGCCAAACAATTGCAATTTTTAGCCCTTTACCCCCCCCCCCCCCTCAAATTTTTAAGACAATTTGTGGTAAATATGTACAATTTTCTACTGAAAATATTACAAATCAACTTAAGATTAATCTAAAGTATCACTCGTTAAACAAAGTAATAAATAATAATCTAAACAGCTTCAGAATATTGTATTTTTTGTATTGAACACTTTCGTCAGTTTTCTTGATTTTATCTTTGGTAGAATAATGCCATCACGACGTTCAAATCCTACCACAGATGAGGAAGCCTCTGTTACAAGTTTAATGTGCCTCTCTACAGCCTGATTATGACAAGGCTGGTTGAGTTTCAATGCTTCCTTTCTTATGTTCATGAGTTCTTCATTGGTTAGAGATGCTTTGATAGGGGGGCTCATGAATGTCGGGTGAATTTAAGTTTAGCATTTTGAGATACCCTCGAGTTTCGTTATCGATTTTAGGCACCATGAATCTCCTGACACTACCATCTCTCACAACACTCAAGTCAGGCTGTAACTTTAGGACTTCAATATCCTCATCTGAATCAATTATCAGGTCACCACCTTCGAAGTCATTGTCTATCACTGTTTCAACTGATTCATTCCCTCTGACCAAAAGTACCTTGTTAACTGCGATGTTGCGGATTTGTGGGTCTGAATCAGCAAGCATGGCAATTAATACATTCTCAGGGTGAGCAATACTGAGCATAGTATGCATTTCAGTAGAGGGTTTTTAGGGTTATCTCCCTGGTTTTCTTGTGAGGGAATTTCAGGATCCATTGGAGCATATCATAAAAGTTCTTAGCACCATCTGTGCATCGATACTCCTTCTTGATCTGGAAACAACTTGGAAAATAGACCAAGATGTAAAACTCTGCAAGTGTGACCATAACTTTGGAAGGCTTCCTTTGAGATGTATAAAATCTGAGGATTCTGCATGCCAGAGTCAACTACTTTGAATGACAAATCAGTCCAACTTCAAGGAGCTCAAGATCAGGATCAACACAGCCAAGCATAACAGCCATACAGATTCTGTAAGCATAATACTGATCAATGTTGAGGTCCTCCAGTACTTCGTTAGGAATAACTGGAAATTTTGAATTCCTAATTGGCTTGAATTAAATCACATCCCACTGAGATACACTTCCAAGTTCAACCCCTATCTTTCCTGAAAATGAGTCTGGGCTCTTTGTTCCATCCAGAGTAACAAAGACGTGATGAAACGGAAGCTCATTACAGTGTAGTAGACAAATGCTCCAATGCAGAGGTCTACCAAGCAGTTCTTCCAGGCATGTGATAGCTCCACCATTTGAACTGGTCATTGTATTAGTCCCATCAGATCCTATCATAGCAAGTTTGGTTTGTAATTCAGTGTCTTTGAGGGCCTTGTATATCTCTGTTGCAATAGTCGACCCCTTGCCATTACTTGGAGTCATATGTGAGAGGTAGAAATCACCTGAAATATTATTCAGAAATTAGAGAGAATTTTTTAGATATTTCAGGATTTATATCTATTTTCCAATTTTCTAGATTTCAGGATTTATATCTATTTTCCAATTTTCTAGATTTCAGGATTTATATCTATTTTCCAATTTTGAGACAATTTTTTAGATATTTCAGGATTTATATCTATTTTCCAATTTTTAGAGACAATTTTTTAGATATTTCAGGATTTATATCTATTTTCCAATTTCTATATCCAAAATTCATTTCAGTAAATATTTTGAGTAATATCTGTTGCAAAATGCAAACTAAAGATCAAAATTTTAAATCTTACCAGGTTCTCCTACAATTACATAGTGCTCTTCTAGCTCAGTTCTTCTGTAATATTTGCCATTCATTTAACTGTCACCATTGTTGCATCTTTGCGACCATCCACATAAATAGCACCTACCAATTCAAACAATTTATCCTCCTCTTTTCTTATGGCTTTACGATATTTTTCACGTTCTCTTCTTGGCTTGTTCCTGCCAGGGATGGGGTCAAATACTCTTGTATTTATATTTGAAGGTATTTTAAATACCTTTGGAGAGTATATGTATTTGTCTTTTGAGATTTCCAATCAAAAGTGTGTATTTGTATTTGAAATATTTTGAAAAGTATTTAAAACCTCCAAATACTTTTGAAGTACATTTGAAATACTTTAAAAATACTTTTGCAAATAGTTATACAAATTCCTATAACATTTTGTCCTAGCTTTCATTGTTGAACGTTTAAAAATAAAAATATTGATAGGTATTATAGCTTTGTAGGTTATCTACAATACCCTATCTTTGGCAATATATATATTATACAGTACATAATTGTGTGTTGGACTGTTGGTTACCCTGGAACAGAGTTTACATTTAGGTTGCTTCGTGAAATTTAGTCAGTTCTTATTTGAACAGTGACTGGTATTTGTAAAAGTATTTGTATTTGTATGTGTATTGGTAAAAGTATTTGTATTTAAATACTTTTGAATGATTTGATCCCATGCCTAGTTCCCGCAAAGTTCAGAGTGCAAATTTAATTAATTTTAAAGTTATTTAAGCAAGCTCCATAGGTTTTGACTAACAATATTTAAATTTCAACACTTGTTTGAAACGTGTGCCTTTTTTTGAAATACTTGATTTGAATCGGATACTAATGTACAAGATAATTGGACTGTTACCTATCAATTACGTTCATCTTAGTAGTAGTGATAATTCCATAATCTTCTAAAACTGCTGATGCAACTGCTGTTCCGGCTCTGTCACTTACTTAATACCTGTTAAAAGACATTTATTTTATATCAAGTTAATATTCTAACAAGATGTTCATATTGACAGTAACGTCCAAGATTTGGACTCTATATTAGCAACGTTACATGGATTATAAATAATTTTTTCAAAGGTATTGTCAACAGAACAACAAGAGTGTTCAAAGCATACTCGTATTTTAAACTATACAGTATACATGTCACACTGCCGAGTGAGGTTTGGTAGACTCTTCCTATTCTGTTCTGTCGTGGATTCCTGTTCACTGACACCAGCTGTTTCATCATGTGATTCCAGGCTGCCCTGACTTGAGAGACGGTCGAGATCACTGTCATGTATTGCTGCTGAGCTTGATGGAACAACTTGAAAAAACTCTTCTGAGGTCTTTTTTGGGGAAAATAAAATACAATACAAATATGATTATGATACAAGATAGTTTACCAAAGACGCAAAAATAAAATTTTATAATTTGTAGCACAATCATTTCAAGAAACCCAGATTTAGGTGGCCATTAATCAAAAGTTTTTTTAATTTATATAGATCAAACTCACCGGTTCTTTTCTTTTGCTTGCTCTTACTGTACTCCTCTCCTTTTGTGTATCTGATGTCTGCCGATGTAAGGCGTTCCTTAAAACCAACGCATCGTCCTATTCTAGCTGTTTTCTGGCCTTCACAGAAAGCATAGTCTTCTGTCATTTTGAGTTGATACAAGTGTTCCAAATCTCTTCTCTGATTTGAGTCCTCACAGATGTTAAACAACTTGCAAGTTTTTCAATGAAGGAAGAAAGATCACTCCAGAACTTGTAACCACGTTTCTTTTTTGGATATCTATCACACCTACAAAATTACCAAAACTTTAATGTTGTGAATGCAAATTTCAATTATAAACCATAAATTAAGTTCGTCAAACCAGAATTTATTACCGATCATTCTTATGACTTGCAAATCACTGAATCACATGATTGTTAATAAGATTACTGTCACAAACAAATAAATGCAACTACAAAATTTACAAAAGTATGACGTATTTTAAATCATTTTATAAGGGACTGAAAATTTGAGTCTTACCTCGAAAATTCTTTGACTAGATCCCGAATCTTGCTGGTGACACTGGGGCGTGAAATTGGATAGACATTGCACCAAATCTAGTGTTCAATCAGATTTAGTGCAACCGTATCAGCCTCTTGTCTAGTTGTCCAGTTCTCTTCTGCCATTACACTTTGGGTGACATCTTTACAAAGTGGAAGCTTTCCATTGGGGAATGAGTCTGTGCTTGAAAATCTGTGACCTCCATCAAGAGTTTTAACTGTCACTGCATCTTAACATCCTACTATGCACTATTTTTTGGCAATAAGGTTATCAAAATACATGTATTTATCAATTCTATAAATTCAACCTGAAAAGAAAAATATAAAATACAATTTCAAATAAAAAACAAAATATTTGGAGAAAAAGGGCTGAAAAAATGCATTTTTTGAGCAAAAATGACGAAATATGGATTTTTTGATGCATTATTGAGCCTGCAGCCTTCTGCAAATGTTTTAATCTTCTTCAGAGGTACAAATTACATCATAAACAGTTTTTAAATTGTCTTTCTATCATGTCCAGAACCCGAGATAGATCACTGGGTTCAAATTTTGGTCGCACGCACACACGATTTGTATAAATTGGCTGGTAGCAGTCAGTTTTGTATGCAACCACCCAAAATAACATTAAGAGATTCATGGCCGATACCTCTATTATATTTGCTATAACTGCAACATTGTTTCAAACTCAGTAGCCACTGAGCAATTTGGTAACCAATATATTTGCAATTTTATTCCATGCACCAGTCATCACACTTAATTGATATCTGTATATTGTCTTGTATACAGTTTCCTTTTATTTTACTGTTATTTATTTACATATTTGTAAAATTTATTTACTCAGATTGATATTTGTTCAGTACTCGTATTTTGGGTTTTACTCGGAATTCGAATTAAAATTTTATATGGAAAATAGGAGTTATTAGCATTATTACAATTAGCCTTCACGAATACTGTTTCTATTTTTGTCCACAGTACGTGAACTTCACTCATCTCATGAGAAAGTTTCTGAATTAGAAGCAAAATTTGACCACTTGGAAAGAAAGGTTAATGATCTTAGTTTAAATTTTCAACATTCAGACTGCAAATTAACTCGCCTAGAGACAAAAATTGTTGATCTCAGTGTAAATTTTCAACATTCAGACTATAAACTAAGACAGCTACATAAAGATTTTAAACGTTTTACAACATTTACTTAGACAATATTTTAAAATTAAATGAAAATATAAAACTTAGCAATTCAAATATTGAGAAAACTTTGAAGCACCTCGAAGTATCACATCGTTACATTCTGGGACTTTCAAATGAACAAAAGGAAAATGATAAAGGAACAGTATGCCAGTATAAAGAGTGTCTGCCGTCACAAAATACCCGTCAAAGTAAGTTATTTTTATTTAAATTCGAAAACTATAATTTATAAACAGAAATTTTACTGGCTTTGTTATTAATTAGGTTCAGTGCAGTATATCTACACGTTTTTATAAATTAAAATATTCAGATAATCACCCTAAAAGTCCAACAAAGTTCGACTCTCAGGAAGTAGTAGTCCCCTTTTCACCATTGATACCTAATTTTAATTGGTTATATAATTTAAATGATATTTAACCGTCCGGGGTCGGACCTGTTTATCTGAAGGTCATAGGTTCGAATCGGCTCACACTTCCGATTTTAGCCATTAAAGCGTTTCTCTGGGTCTTTCCCTCCGTCATATGACGGTAGATGTTTTGAAGAAGGTCAAGATTTTTAGAATGTTTTATAAAAGTGAGTGCACTCGTGTGAGTAAAGGCGGATGACATCGGAAAAACAGCGTGATAAAATGTAATGTTGGTTAGTTACGTCAAATCTGGTTAGATTAAGTAGGTTGTTGTTTTGTCAAATGTCGCCATACAGGATTTAAAATGTGACGGAAGCCGCCGCAATGCGTGTGTGCGCGAGTAAATGAGTTCATTCACTGGTTAAAGGCAGTTTCCTTCAGCAAGAGGTTAGTGAATAATCTCAATTAGAAGTTGAATTAAGGGAGCGAAGTCACAATGAGAAATGGACTTATTAGAAGCATTTGCTTTCGGATTGTATTTAGGTCTTCAGGTGTTATCGCACCTGATGACAATATATCTACCACTTTTGTTTGTTCTTCGTAGATGAAGTGGAAAATATTGCAACACATTCAGAGGAATTGTCTAATAAGAATGAGGAGGAGCTGGAAGCAGTAAATGAAGTCGCAAGCGAACTTCTTGTCAAAGATTATCTCCCCCAAGGCATGATGACTATTGAAGGCAAGTTATCTTATCCATCAGTTCTTTTCATTAAATAATTTCAAGGTAATGCCCTTCATTAGGTGTTATCGCATTTGCTGAACACCTAAAGATAATTATATGTTTCCCGCTTTTTTCCGTTTTCCAAAGATGGAGAAAATATTATACTCATTCGGAGGAATTGTCTAATAAGAATGATGAGGAGCTGGAAGCAGTAAATGAAGTCGCAAGCGAACTTCTTGTCAAAGATTATCTGCCCCAAGGCATGATGACTATTGAAGGCAAGTTATCGTATCCATCAGTTCTTTTTATTGAATAATTTCAAGACAGGCCCCATTCCATTTGTGTGTGTCAACGTTTGATTGGTTGCATTTCTAATAAAGATGGACTCTCAGCCAAATATTAACATGATTGAACTTCCCAAAAGAGAGTTGCCTCCTTACGAATACGACAGTATTAATTTAGTAGCCTATCCTTTTTAATTAATAATGTGGGAGTTTGGATGTTAAATAGTTTGACATTTAATGAAATTCCATCAAAGTTTACTTGAGCTTCCTCCCTCTTGAAGTACTTTACTAACAGTAAAAAGAGGTCCGTTAATCACGTGTAAAAAATAATCTTTCTTTTTTGCGTTTAAAGTTGAAGATGTGCAGCATCAGACAGACCGAAATGTACATAACGTTAATGAAGACTCGCAAGATGAGATTAATCAAAAGCAGGACCGTGAAGAGGAAATCCATGATGTGCCTTTGGTCCAACATCTTGGTCCACAAAGTATGTTGCCTTGCCCCCCCCCTCCCTCTTGCAAGTAACAAAGACTTTAAGGTACTCTTATTTATATATATTTTTTACGTCTCATCTCTGCTATGCATTTCATATTTCTCTTCCTCAATTTTACTTCACTTTTACTCAGTATTTTAAGTTTTACATGTTTATGCCCTAACCATTCTTCCCTACTAATGATTATATTGACTTGATACCTCACTTGTATGGTATATAAATTATAAACCTCTTATGCGGGGTACACAAGTTTTTCCGTAATTTTCAAACGTTTTCCAAATCTTCAATATGTTAGATATTAACTCTCTCTATCTCTCCGCAAGTTTTTAAAAAAATATATCCGGAAAGTCACAGAGAATCCTCTTGGAATGCGAAGCCTCTTGTAGCAATATTTGGTTTAATCTTTCCAATATTGTTTTCCATCTTGCACCTTTCGTTAGTTTTTTTAATCTCACTACTCCCAGTCCGTCCAATGACTGTTCCAAGTGTTTCCACTAACAGTAGCAGGTTTTGTGATACATGCTCTTTTCATGTTCAGAAAGTTTATTGTATAATTTATATTAATTCCCACACAATTGTGAATGTCGTTTACTTCTTGCCAGACACTGCATTAGTTATGTTCACTTTCAAGTTTGGAAAAGACAAAACATGGGAAGCAGTAAAGAACTTTCTTCGTATCACTCCGCACAAATCAGTCTCTAGGAATGTTTTCTCTGGTGTTAGATGCCTTAAATGTTAGCAAAAAAATTCAGGAAAGGACAAAAGAATAAAATATATCCCCTAAAAAAAGTAACAAATTAATGATTTTTAGGTATTTTATGTTTGCAGGGAAATTTTGAAACTACATTAAACTGGAAAGGTACCATTCTAATTATTGTATATTTGTAAAGCATTTATAATTTGTAGCGAATACGTCTCGGTGGTGTAGTGGTTAGCGTCGTTGACTACGAATCCATCGGCCCCGGGTTCGAGACCCGGTGACGGCAGCCCGGCGCGCAGCAAAACCCAGCTGTTCATCCTTCCGCACAATAAAAAGAAAGTACTTGGTAGATAAATGGGTACCCTGGGTACCTCACTCTTTAATGACTTAAAAGAGAACACCCTTCGAGCCTTCAATTGTGTTCGAAGAAACACTTGTCATGTCGTTCCAGGTTCGATGGTATAAAGGTTAAGTTAAATTGACTTTAGATATATGAATTTAATTGTGTGTGTGTGTGTGTATGTTTTTTTCAAATTCAGTCGGTTCACTCATTTTGACGTTTTTCTGGCCTCGTCACGCTGTACTTTCTTATGTCTGGACTGTATTTGTTTATCTGTAACACTTCTAAGATTTGTAAAGTGCGTTTTAAATTTCGTGTACGTGCATCCAGTCTGGCACACAATGCTCAACTATCATGTTGCCAATCATTCCATCCGACTAACCTTTCAGCGATATTTTCAGAATCCCTTTGCTTTGTCCGGAGCGATAGGGCGCGTCCCTCTGTGGCGAATGTGGAAATACACCTTTCTTCGGTGTAAGGGCTTTCTCTGCCCTCGTGGACCATTGGGCCCGTTTGGGGACCCGGCTGATCTCCTGTTTCTTTTTCTTTCTTTCCTCTTTAACCCATTCTTTCTGGCTTCTCTCTGTTTTTTGGCGTCGTTCTTTGGACCTTGATTTTGACCCTTTCCTTGGCCCTTGGGTGTGGGAGGTGGTTGCCCTGCACCCTTGTCGCTTTCCAACCAAACCCAAACCCTGTCCCTGCCACTTTTCACCGCGCGTTGGATGAGAGTGGCCGCCTTTCAGGCACAGGGACTGGGTGCGGGTGTATCTCCCCTGCGTGACATCTATCGGCGGTGGGACCAAGTGTGCCCACACTTCGCCTTTCCCTTGTTGGAGTCGGTGGTGGCTGGATGCGCGCGGGGGATGAAGTTCTTTTTTGTTTGCTATGGACACTTCTCCCCCTCGGCTTACGACTACTGCTTCTCATTCCCGGACTACTCCTTCTCTCAACACTCGGGTGGTGGGCAACCAGGCCCTCGAGTCCTTTACCACTGGAAGACCGCAACCTAATGGGGTTGACCCCCCTGTGGAAGCGGAACGCTTGCACTCTCCTTTTCCGTTGCCGACCCCAGTCCGTCCCTCGACTACGCCCTTGGACCTACACTCTCTGGAGCAGGGGTCTCGCCCCAGCCCACTTCAGCCACCTTCGGGCAAGTCAAGTTCCACCGAGGACTTGCCCCCACAACCCGGCTTCTTGCTCTCCCCATATGCCCCCCTCACCCGCCGTCAGCCCACCTCCCCACGGAGAGAGCCTCGCGGCGGACGGGGGAGCCGGCATTCACGGCCGTCCTATCGACCGTTGAATATCCCAGTCCATTTCGACTCTACAGCCTCCCTCTCCCTCCAAGTATCCACAAATTCCTGGTGATTCGGCCTACATCTGGGTCCCTCCCGAACAACTCTGAACGGACGTTCCAGGCGATCCGAACCCACAGCAACTCCAGCCGCTATGACGTACGCCCACAGAGGGATGGCTCCCTCCTCGTAAAATCACGCTCAGCCGCAGAGACGAAAGCCCTACTCTCCGTCACTGAGGTCCTTGGATGCTCGGTGTCCGTTTCCCCACACCCTCGCCTGAACCAGAGTCAGGGCACTATTTACGCCACCCGCCTATTGTCGGTCGCAGTGAACGAGCTCCTGGAGGACCTCGCACCCCAAGGAGTCACTAAGATCTATCGTTTCACATCCCGACAGGGAGGCACCCCCTCCCCACCCCACGTCTGCTCCTTACTTTCAATACACTAATCCCCCCGGCCGCATTGTATGGGGTATGGGAGACCGCGCTCATGCGAGTTTTCTATCCGCCCATACGTCCCAGACCCGACCCGTTGCTTTAAATGCAATACACGTTAGCTCCGCTTGTCGACAGCCGCATCAATTGTGTTCACTGTGGACGACTCGCTCACCCTGACAGGTGCCCCAACACACCCAAATGCTCCAACTGTGAAGGCGCACACCCCTCTTCATCCCGAGAATGCCTTTTCTTCAGTTCGAGAGGAGGTCCGAGGCCTACAGGTGACGGACTTCCTTAGCCCCCGTGAGGCACGCGACAGGGTGCGGAGTCGGGAGGTGAGGCCGGGGGTGTCCTATGCCGCTGCTCTCGGCTCTATCATCTCGGCACGCCGCCCTGGCCTGCCGCCGAAACCCCCCCAGCCACTGCCCTGTTCCCCCAAAGAAAACCCTCGCAGGACCCGACGGTTTCCTGTCCCCCCACCATTTCCTCTTCCCGCACCTCACCTGCCACGAATCCCCCAGGTGTCTGGGACCAGGACACCCAGGTCCCATCCACCTCAAACCCTGCCTTCCCAGTACCCCTGCACACGCCCGAACCTGCCGCCCGGAGCAAGCCGTCGAGGCGGAGACGCCGGAGCGTGTCGCCAGACCCTCCGGCCTTCCAACGTCTCTCTCCCTCTTCCCCTCGGACCAAGAAGACGGCTCGGATCCTCACTCCGCCCACCACGTCTACTATGTCCATCTCTCCCCATCGCAGAAGTCCCACCACTCTACCCCCACAGACTCTGACAATAGTGGCTGAAATCCACGACCCCCCGTACGACGGGACCAGTCCGAACAATATCCTCCCCCGAGGATCCAGTGGATGCGGCCCTGGCGCAGCTGCACGGTGTGACCGAGGGAAGCTCGGCCGCGCCCACGCCCACGAGTCTATGGATCTGCCCTTGCCTCCTGGTGCCATTTTCTCCACCCCTCCACGAGACTACTCTGTTCACCTCCTTCCACCCCCATCGTACCTACTCCCCCAACATCCCCGGCCCCCTCCTTGTCAGCTACCCTGAGTACGCCCTCCCTCCCACCCGCCCGGTCCTTTTGGTACCCCTTGTCACCACCTCGAGTCCGCCGTGAGACCCCGGACAGGCGGGGTAGCGCCACTTTTGGGGCTAACGTGCCCCCTCCTGGTCCGACCATAGAAGCCCGTCACAGCATCGACCCTCTCAGCCCACGATGTTCCTCTGCCTGCCGTGATCCACGCCTCCGGTCTCGCTCGGCCGACTCGATCCCGCAACCTCCGCGGGGTTCGACAGGCCGACCGATTCCTTCCCTGGTGAACGGTAGATAGCCAGCCATGCTCCCGACCAGCCTTCAATTTCGCGAACTCCAGATCTCCCTTCACACTCCAACCTCCTAGCGCCTACACCTTTACCCATCCCCCTTCATCAACTAATGGATCCCCCGAAAACCACAATAGTCCACTGGAACTGTCGAGGAATATTGCAAATTATGAAGGCCTTACTCCTTGATTGCCACTTCCCGTCCGGTGTGTGTCTGTCTCCAGGAGCTAATCCTGGGGACCAGGCCCATGCCCTGCCCTACTGGTTATTTTTGCATCGCCACCCCGCCTCCTACCTGCACTCGAAGGGGAGCTGCCATCCTCGTACACCACGCAGTCCCCTTCTACAACCTCTCCATCCGGTCCCCACTACAGGTGACTGCCGTCCGGCTCTCCCTGGATAGACAGTACACCGTCTGCTCCATCTACCTCCCCCCCCACGCTCAAGTCTCCCGCGACGACCTGGTGGAAGTCGTGGAACAACTCCCAGGCCCTTCCTACTACTGGGCGATTTCAATAGTCGCCACCCCTTGTGGGGCGACACACACCACCTATATGGCCCCAACCCTGATATCTGTCATGACCGAGCTCTCCTTCGAGTGCCTCAACGATGGCTCTCCTACATTTTACCATGCCACCACCTGCACTCCATCCTGTATAGACCTGTCCCTCGTTTCAACTGATGCCCTCCTAGACTTCACGTGGCAAGTCCTCCGAGAGGACCATGGAAGTGACCATCTCCCCATACAACTCACCCTCAATCGACCTGACCAGACTGTTCGGGTACCGGTAAGGTTGGTTACTACCAACGCGAATTGGGCCCGCTTCCGCGACAACACCTATACCACCCTTACAACTGCCCACTTCCCATCCATCGACGAGTGCATCGCATACTTCGAGTCCGTCGTTCTAGCGGCCGCAAGCACTAGCGTACCACAATCCTCCCCCGACCCCGGAGTGCGCGGAGGCCGTGCGCGCCAAGAAGAAGGCAACTCGGCGCTTCTACCGGACGCGACTCCCCATCCATCGCACGGAGATGCAGCGGGTCAGGGCCATCGCCCGCCGCACAATGAAGACAGCGCGCCGAGCGTCTTGGCGTGCCTTTGTGTCCGGCATCACCGCCAACACACCTTCGGCTACCATCTGGAAGGTGCGGGGTGTCGAGAGGCGACATGTCCCCTCCCGACCCCCGGTCCTCCGGACTAACGACGGACTCCTATGTGAACCCAAGTCGGTGGCAGACCACCTTGCTTCTACCTTCGCCGCCGTTTCTTCCTCTGCAGCCAATTCCGTACCCGCCCCTGACGATAGCCCCTCTCCACCGTCCATAGACAGCACCTACAACCGATTGTTTACCATGCGTGAACTACAGGCGGCACTGGCCTCTCGACGATCCCCTTGTCCCGGTCCGGACGGTATTCCGTACGGCATGCTCCAGCACATCCACTCTACCTTACAAATTTTCCTGCTAGATCTATACAATCGCATATGGATAGAGGGCGCCTTCCCCTCTAGGTGGAAGGAGGCCCACGTCATCCCTATCCCCAAACCCGGCAAAGATTCCCTGGACCCCACAAACTACAGACCAATCGCCCTGACGTGTTGTGCCTGCAAGATCCTCGAGAAAATGGTTGCTACGCGATTATCGTTCGTCCTTGAACATACAATTCCTTCCCGTCTACCCAGTCCGGCTTCAGACAATTCCGCTCCACCACTGATCCCCTCCTGCTTCTCAGCCGAGACATACAGGATGCCTTCGACAATGGACAGTTCGTACTGTCAATTTTTTTTGACATCCAGAAGGCCTATGACACCACCCGTCGAGCAATGATCCTCGGTCAGCTCCGACATCTGGGCCTCGTCGGAGCCATGCCGACCTTCATCAGGGCTTCTCTCTTCCCGGACCTTTAAAGTCCGGGTGGGCTCAGTCCTCTCTGACCTTTGTGCAGGAGGACGGGGTCCCACAGGGAAGCATCCTCAGTGTTCTCTGCTTCTCCGTCGTGATGAACACGGTCTCACAATGCCTTCCACCCACCATCCGCTCTTCCATTTACGCGGATGACCTTGCAATCTACTTCGCAGGGCGAGAACCGTCTGTTGTTCAACGACAGATGCAGCTCGCCATCTACCGGGTGGAAAGGTGGGCGACGTCGGTGGGTTTCCGCCTCTCCATCCCTAAGTCCAAGTGTATGGTCTTCAGTAGAAGAAGACCCACAACCCTTCCTCTACCCTCTGTCACATTATACGGCAGGCCTCTTGAGGTGGTACCCTCCACGCGTTTTCTGGGCATGACCCTAGACCGACGGCTCAATTGGGTTCCCCATCTCAAGCACCTAAAGCAATCCCTTCGACGCCCCCTCGCTCTCCTGGATCACCTCTCTCACACCACATGGGGTGCAGATCGACGCTCTCTTCGCCTTTACACTTCCATAGTGCAGTCGAAGCTGGACTATGGTAGTGCAGTTTACGGTTCAGCCTCCACCGCCCGCCTCCGTATCCTGGACCCGGTACTTAATAGAGGCCTCCGCCTCGCCACCGGTGCCTTCCGCTCCTCCCCAGCCTCCATGTGGAATGCGATCATCTCCCTTTCGCCCTCCGACGGGGTCTTCTCCTCATGAGGACATACCTCCGTGCACAGAGGCTACCTCCTTCGCTTCTGGGCGAGGCGGTTTCAGAACTACCACATCAGGGACGAAGCTGGCACTTCACTGAAGCGGTCCGCTTTTTCTTATATTATGTGCATTACTTTTCGCTCCTATACTTTCATTTATGCTTTTTCATTTGTCCAATACAGTATTTATCTTGCCTTCTTTTCATTATCCAAAGAAGAACCTTATCACTTCCTTTATTTCTTAAACAAACATTTCTCTATACGTACGTACCCTTCCGTTTTGAGCTTTATGGTAATAAAGTGTAATAGAAGTTCAATTTATTATTATCCCCTTATTCTCAACCAAAAATCAAAATTTGAAACATTTATAGAGACTGTCGTTCCAAAAATTTTTAGTTTATTTTAATTGAACTTTTGTTTCCCGATTAGACTAGAAAAAAAAAAAGAATTTATTTTCATTTATACTTTTCTTAAGACCACGCCATTTTATTTTTGAGTCACACTGCGTAGGCTTGACAAATAGAATGACTTCTTTTACTCTTCCTCATTTCGGATGATTCCACGCATTGTACCCACTTTTCTAATGAACTTTAACAAGTTCATTTTTTTATCATTTCTAGTTGTAGTGCGTGCTACACCAAACCTTCACAAAATTAAAGCATAGTTCCTGGATACAAGAGCTGTCGGTAGCTCAGTGGTTCCAATGTCGGACTGAGCGGTAAGGCTCTGGGTTCGCTCCCAGCTGCTGGCTTGGGTTGGGCCGCCCACTCACCCTGTCAGTGCTCGGGCTCAGGTAACCCATGGGGCACTCACACCCCGACGCAGTGGGAAAATGAGTTTCCAGGCTGTTACCTTTTTCTGCATACAACCAATTCGATAAAACAAATTTAGATTTATACCATAAACCTGGAGAAAGTGAGAATAGTCACTAATATTTTTAGCTATTAGCTTTTCCCCCTCCCCACCCACCATATCATTTTCACAGTTAGAAATCCTACTCATTAGTTACTTTTCAAGAGGGGAGGCAGGCTTGTGTTTGAAATAACCTGCTCTTAATTCGCCTCCTTGAGAGAATTATACAGAAATTTGTTCGTACAGAAAGTTTCCTTAAGTTACATAATTTTTTTTTTTTCAGAAACAAAGCCTATATCTGCAGTACTGAAGAGTCGAAAAAAGCCCTCGAGGCCATGTCGTTATTGTGGTTTGCAGAAGACTAATATGGCTAGGCATTTGAAAACCGTTCATAAAAATGAAAAATAATTGAGAAAAAGTTTCCAAAACTGTATCTTCATTAGATCAAATTCTGTTACATTTAAGTTTTGTTTCTTAGCCTCATTTATGAACTCGATAATTACTCTTGTTAGCAGTCGCATAGCAGACCTTGTGCTTTTCTTAGGTTAATTTTCTTTGCCTATAGTAGCTGCACTTTCTTCAAATAACTTTTCCCCGAGTAAATTAACAAGAATACTATTTCTTGCATATTTCCCAATTTCATCATTTCGTAAACTATCTAAAATTTCTGTAAATGCTTTAGACTGGGAATTCATTTTCTTGGGTAGAGAAATAAAGGAAGCAGATCCGCTGGAGTTCTCACCTTCTGCAACATTACCACCACAGTTTTTCAAATGGAGTGATACAACTTTTCGCGAGATGAATGCTTTGCAGTTTGTACAGACTACGATTCTTCCCCTTGAATCTTTCCTTTGTTTTTCAATATGCTGGACTTTATTCTCTGCAATCATTCTCATATTATGTTGATAAATACCCTCAAGACGTATCCTCCTCAGTTCTTTTTTTTTGTAAATATCGGAGAGTTTTGCTACATTCTGGACTGCTATGAATAATATTTGTGGAGAAGAGGGATCAACAAAGCATGGAATTAAATTACAAATGAAGTCAGTGATACAAAATACATTACACGCAGTTCAAGCTGAGGGTCTTCTTCGTAAAAATATTGCTGAAGACGCAAAAACGAAGGATGATATGTTTTTTGAAAACTTGGCAGAACACGCAAAAAGCTTTGGTTTAGTGTTCTCTGGCTATAAAAAAAGATTATTTGTTGCTTCATCTCGCGCTTTGAAACGTGAAAGAAGGCAAGAGATAAGAACAAAACCAAGAGATGAAATAGAAAACTCCATTAAGATTGTTGATGAGTATATAAATTGCGAACTGCAAAAGATTCTTCAAGAACAAAAAAATGATACTTTGAATATGGATTGCAAAGAGTTTATTCATTTACGCAGGTTACTCGTAACCAAACAACTTTTTCAATGCTAATCGAGGAGGCGAACCTTGCCGAATTACTATTGAAGAGTTTAAAAAGGGTCTTAAAAGACCAATTCCTAATTCTATCTTAATAAATTTAAATCTTCTGATGATTTGGAAATGCTTCAGAAACTGAAGCTAATTTTTATTGCTGGAAAAGGAAACCAGTACATTGATGTATTAGTTCCAACTTACACCTTGCCCTTGTTCAAGATTCTGACTGATAATGAAATCCGACATAAAGTTGGGGTTGCGTGTTACAATCATTTTCTCTTCCCATCTACAGGTTTGTTTTTAGTAATTAATGTATTTATAAGACGGTTACATCACAAATTTTTTATACATCTTGATATCACTTTCTTTTACTTATAACTGCAGTAGTGGTTCAATTCGATACAATCCATTGAATGCAGATCTTAAAATGAAACGAACTTTTTGTCTATTACATCCATTCTGATATTTGGGCAGATACAACAGACATTTTAAAGGTAATAATACAAATACTACAGCATTCTGTACAAAAGTTATCTTTCAGTTAAACATTTGTTTACATATGTATGAACATACGAGTTCGAAGTAAGGATTAATTTCACTAAAGTTTTACTTCATCAGGAATGTCTAAAGCTTGCGCTTCAGGATATCATGATATATTGGAACTCTTTAAGAAATGCAACATAGTTGTGACGTTCAGCGCCGATGACTTGAGGCACAGGGCTTCTTCGGCTTTCTGGGAAACAGAAATGACTCCTTATGAAAGAACACTTTTCTTTGAGCATGTCGGGCATTCTCGAGATGTCGACTCCTCATGGTATAGAGACCAGAAAACATTTGATAAAATTGTTCACAATGACAAGTTCCTGGAGAGGCTTCAGTTACATGGAAAAATGGGTAAGATGTATAAATGTTTAATTTCCCCTTCATTAGAAAGCTTATAATAATATTTAAGGCTAATATATAGTATTTCTTTTACATGGGATTTATTTAACACCAGTCATCAATCTCAAATAGTCTCGGTCGAAAACATTCGTCTTAGCTTTGTGTAAAGTGATCATGATACCGCATCATTGCAGATTTGAGCGTTTCATTCATTACGCTCGCATAGCTAAAAATGTAATTATGCAAAATGATAGTTATACCACTGGTTAAAATTTAATTTCAGAGATGATATGCTTGAAATTGGGCACTGGACATCGTATTTACTGGCCATCGTTGTATTTACTATGAAATTTAATTTTAATCTATTATATAATTTAAGTATACAAGCTAATGTATTTGTAGTTGAAATGGTTTAATCGGCCGGGGTCGGACCTATTTACCTGAAGGTCATGGGTTCGAATCGGCTCGCACTTCCGATTTTAGCCATTAAGGCGTTTCTCTGGGTCTTTCCCCTCCGTCATATGACCGTAGATATTTTGAAGAAGGTTAAGTAACCTAAAAGCATTGTTTATTAATTGAAGTGCGAGTTAAAAAAGCCATCCGTTGTGAAGATACATGTAACACATTGGTATAGGCCTAGTTTTGCGAAAAGAGGAAATGTCAAGATTTTTAGAATGTTTTATAAAAGTGAGTGCACTCGTGAGTAAAGGCGGATGACATCGGAAAAACAGTGATAAAATGTAATGTTGGTTAGTTACGTCAAATCTGGTTAGGTTAAATAGGTTGTTGTTTTGTCAAATGTCGCCATACAGGATTTAAAATGTGACGGAAGCCGCCGCAATGCGTGTGTGCGCGAGTAAATGAATTCCTTCACTGGTTAAAGGCAGTTTCCTTCAGCAAGACGTTAGTGAATAATCTCAATTAGAAGTTGAATTAAGGGAGCGAAGTCACATTGAGAAATGGACTTATTAGAAGCATATGCTTTCGGCTTGTATTTAGGTCTTCAGGTGTTATCGCACTTGATGACAATATACTGTATCTACCACTTTTGTTTGCTCTTTGTAGATGAAGTGGAAAATATTGCAACTCATTCAGAGGAATTGTCTAATAAGAATGATGAGGAGCTGGAAGCAGTAAATGAAGTCGCAAGCGAACTTCTTGTCAAAGATTATCTCCCCCAAGGCATGATGACTATTGAAGGCAAGTTATCTTATCCATCAGTTCTTTTCATTGAATGATTTCAAGATAATGCCCTTCATTAGGTGTTATCGCATTTGCTGAACACCTAAAGCTAGTTATATGTTTACTGCTTTTTTCCGTTTTCCAAAGATGGAGAAAATATTATAACTCATTCGGAGGAATTGTCTAATAAGAATGATGAGGAGCTGGAAGCAGTAAATGAAGTCGCAAGCGAACTTCTTGTCAAAGATTATCTGCCCCAAGGCATGATGACTATTGAAGGCAAGTTATCGTATCCATCAGTTCTTTTTATTGAATAATTTCAAGACAGGCCCCATTCCATTTGTGTATGTCAACGTTTGATTGGTTGCATTTCTAATGATGATGGACTCTTAGCCAAATATTAACATGATTAAACTTCCCAAAGAGAGTTGCCTCCATACGAATACTACAGCATTAATTTAATAGCCTATCCTTTTTAATTAATAATGTGGGAGTTTGGATGTTAAATAGTTTGATATTTAATGAAATTCCATCAAAGTTTACTTGAGCTTCCTCCCTCTTGAAGTACTTTACTAACAATAAAAAGAGGTCCGTTAATCACGTGTAAAAAATAATCTTTCTTTTTGCGTTTAAAGTTGAAGATGTGCAGTATCAGACAGACCAAAATGTACATAACGTTAATGAAGACTCGCAAGATGAGATTAATCAAAAGCAGGACCTTGAAGAGGAAATCCATGATGTCTCGCGCGTCCAGCATTTTGCTTTCCAAAGTATGTTTCCACTTTTTTTCTTGGAAGTTACTAAACTTTTTGAGTGATCCTCAGTTTTTACTCTTTTCGTGTTAAAAATTTTGACCGTCAAGACTTCCTGACTGGCTGACAGATTAACGGAATGAAGGTAATTATAATTAGTCAACATTCCCCACTCAAGAAAGTTGTCAATATAGCCCCTCTCTTTGAATTGGTTACGCTGAAGTTTTACAACAAATTTTATCTGTCGATAAGTAAAATAAATGACCTGCATTCTCTGCTTCAGTAGCTTCTCCACCCGACCCTTTGCAATAATTCCCCCCCCCCTACCACCATATAAATTTTGAGAGGCCGTATTGGATTGCACTTCGTCCGTTCGTCACACGAAACTTTCGCGTCCGCACCATAACATTTGCACCACTACACGAACATAAATTGATGAAACTTCATGCGGACGTTGTCCTGAGCAAGACTCAGATTCTAGCATCAGAGGTCAGTGTTAAAAATGGAGGTCAAAGGTCAAATGGAGCTTTTCCGTGTTCGCCTCACAACTTTTGAGCCGCTCAACATAAATTGGTAAAACTTCACACGCAGTGGGATCATCATAAGACGAAGTGTCTTGAGTAATACTCAGGTCCTTGCATCATATTAACTTAGTCAAATGAGGCAGCAAAAATCGAACTAGGGAGCTTCACATTCCGAGACCAGTTCTTATCGGACTGAGTCACGAAAGCTAATTTACAGATTTAAGACAAAATGATTTTTTGTTGTAACAGTCTGTATTGTAGAATTTTCATATTTTGAACAGGCAATGTTTGTCTGCTGTTTGATGAATGGGGAAACATAATTACCCCCTCTCGTAAGAAAAGGAATTGGCACTGTGAACTTGAATGTCTGTACTCGGCTTCGTTTTTGTTCACTGACCAAAGGTAGAAGTGAACCGTCTTATAATATTTTCGTTGTCTTTGTTGTAAAATTTGTAAGAAAAATAGCTTAAACTGCAAAGGTACCATTCTAATTATTGTGTAATTTGAAAGCTTTTGTAATTTGTACTCGGTGTGCAATTTTTGAAAATTGGAGGTACGTTTGTTTTTCAATTTAATCAAATTGAAATGAATATTTATCATTATTTAGTTGCCAGATTGTTCATTATATATTTTATATATTCTGAAAAATCTATTAGAATTTTGTGATTGTTATACAAACATTAGTGTTCTAATATCTTCTTGTTGATTAATTAAAGCTACTGTAATTTGAATGAGAACGAGAAAATTCAAAGGAAACCGAGAAATAGAAAGGTTTACTTGAAGGGATGCCATTTCTCTCTCTAACGAATTATGACTTGAGAAAATTTATTTATTTTTTTTTTTTCAGGAGATAAGAAAAGAAGAGGTAATGTATTAAACTTTCTCTGTTTGTAAAACGATTAACGTTGATAAAGTCTTGCTTAACTGATTGAAATTTTCATAAATAACTTTGTGTACAAACAGTGTAAAGTATGACGTTACTGCCTTTACACGCTGTTAGGTTTTCATTTAATAAGCTGTTTCGTTTTGTGGTTATTTTTAAATTACAGATATACACGATTAACAGAAAAACTTTAAATTGATTAAGGGACACACGATCATGCATTTCTGGGTTGCATAAGAAAATATACATAAATAATTGAAACGTGTTGACGTTATAATTCTCCATGATGACTGACCATCATACTCGTAGTAACGATTTACTTCTGATAATTGACACTACATTACTAGCTGTATATATGTAGTTACAATACAGCTTTATCGTTCCATAAAAGACTATGTTCTGGCTATTGTCGTAACACCGCTTCTCGGTGTTATCTTAGATGTTGAGGAGGAGGTTAAACAATCCTGACATTATATTTGTTTCGTACATTTAGTAGTATGTGTAGTCTTAATTTTGTCATTCCTAATTTAAAGAGAGAGTGGGCGTGCGTGCAAAATTTTTACAGAATTGATTTATTATTAGTGAGATGACACTTTTGACTCAATAACAGGAAGTAATTTTTATTCCTTCACATTTTAGTTGAACATTATCAGTGGAAAGAAAAGGATGAGAAAATCATACGAAAAGATTTTAAATTAGTCATCGAAGATCTCTCTCAAGATGGGACGAAGGGCTATCTCCCAGGTAAAATGAAGACTAAATTTTCTTCATAATTAGTCAAGTATGAGTCTGTTATTTTGATTTAATTACTTACCATCATTGTTTTACTGTACTTTGAACTTACGTATACTTTTACTCTTAAAAATAATCTAAAAATGAACATAAGGTTGACATTTTTTAACTTCCAAGTTTACAAACTCGCTTGAAGAGTAGCATCCTTTTACCTCCACGTAACTTTAAAGCTTCATAGTATGACTTATTCTCATATTCGTTCCATAATATATTCGCATCTTATCCTGTCGTTTCGTCGTACAAGAATCATGCTTAAAAAATCATCTCAATTGCGTGTTCTTTCGAAAGAAGGCCGTCACTCCAAACGGTGCTCGTACCTGTAGACGCAGAGTATGAAACTAGTTCCTCTTTCTCATGGCGATGATACAGGGATTCCTAAGGTCAGATCATGGCCTTCCTCATCTTCCGTGAAACAGTTGGTTTCCCTCTCCAGGCGAAACTCGCTGAATTCTATTTTGCATTCATGGTTGGAAATGTGACCCATCCTCGAAATTTATTGATGCTTATCCTATTTACCCTTTAATTTATACAAAATAAGTATTTCAACAGCACATATCCGGTGAAGCAGAGCCCTTTCATTCCACTAAAAAAGTGTAATCACATTCTATTTCTTAAATAACACGCTTGCATGCGCTTCACTAAATATTCTTAATTACGAGATGAACATCATGCAAGCCACAGTACCACGTGTGTGTCAACTTGATCGTCCTTTCCCCCTCAACTTTCGAAGGTATGAATGTTCCTTTATCTCTGTCAGGAAGCTTAAACGTAGACTTTGTTTTCCCAAAACACACTCAAACCTTTGTTTTTTATTTCTGGTGTTCCTTATTCCCCTTTTTTCCTTCCTTTCCTAATACCCCATCTCCAACCTTCGGTCACATCCTTCTTTTATATACTGACCTGCCTCAATCTAGGACTACACGAGAGATATCGTGTAGTTCTAGCCTCAATACCCTCCGGATTCGCACCTGATGAAGACCTTAGTATAGTCCGCAACCCGTGTTCTAGTAAATCCAGTTTTTCTTTGTGGCTTCCTCAAATAACACACAAAATTAGGCAGTCACACCACTACACAAAAAAGCTTCTCACTTTCATACTTTCTAAATTCTGTATCGCTGCACTCGCCCAATTTTAAGAACCTAATAACTAGCCTAACCTAACCTAGCATAGTTTAACGTAACCCACCTTTAATTATATCACCTTTTACGTAAAAGCGTTTATAAAGATAATTCCCCGCGAAACCGCAAATGTCGGGACATGCACGTTCGTGTCGCGATGGGCTATGTATCCTCAAATTTGTTGCGATCCTGTAGGTAACACACACACATCTTGTAACGCACGCTTTCCACTATTTTGACCCAGTCTTTAATTCAGTTGTAGGAACTACTACTACTCGGCCAGCCACCTTGTTCATCTCTTTAGTTCTCTACATTAACACTTTCATTTAAATTTTGTTAAGCTAAATAAAATACCATAGTTCAGTCTTTACATTAATTTCTTATTTTGTGAGAAATGAGGGAAAAGTAAATTGTATTTGTTTTCTTTGTAGGAAACATTTATTGAAAGAATATTTGAAAGCGCATCCGGAGGTCATCGAAAGTGTCTCATCATCAAAACGAGTAAAAAAACTGAAGACTAAACTTTTCAATGCTAGAAAATTATTCCAGGAAAGTGTACGGAAGCGGCTAAATTTTATTTGCTAATTTTGTTATTTTCTAACTTCAAACACTTCAAACTTGGCCTCTCTCTTTTCTTAAGCCAATAAAAGATTCCGAACGAGGAAATATTTATTATCCTACATCAATATCAAACTTGCATGTCTGTAGTTTGCATGGTATGACAGTGAGTTAAGACTGTGTTTGCATGGTTTGTAAGCGTTCTTATTTTACTTCTTTTCATCTTTCACCCCTTTCCTATTCTCGTCGACTATTTTTCCGACTTGTCGGCAGTGGCCGGCGATGATGATGGCGAGTCTCTTTTCTGAATAAATGTTAACCCACGAGTGATAGGTGTTGCTACTTACTTAACCCCTTATTCTCTCCTCTTAACCCCCTACTCTTTCCTTTCTCTCGGGCTAACCTTAGAGTGGATCTTAGTCGTTATTTATGAAAGATGAATGTATCATAATGCGAAAGATGTTTTTGAACTGATCTCAAAATTTAGGGTTCACGAAAAGGCAGTGTGTCACGTAGTGTCTCTAGGCATCTCGAAAACCCCGGATTTTGGCTATTTCTCCTTCTATGGGAGGGGCGGTTTTGCGGGCATTTGCCCCTGGCCCCTCCTTCCTGCATAAAAAAAATTATAATGAGAGAAAGGAAGATGAACATAACGGGTCTCGTTTTGATATCATCGTATGTGGCCTTGTTAGGTAGTGTTACTTTAATAATTTAACCTTAAAACATTAACCGCTTACATCGTAATCATCATCATCATCATCATTCTCTTGGTGCGGTCATTTTAGAGAAATTAATTTCAGATTGTTTCTATCATACAGTCTCTTGAATAACATTAATAAGGCCACTCTCGGAAGGAACTAAACAGATCTGAAGTCTGAAATGAATGCTGTGGGATGATCGTTCTATAAGAATAGAACCCACGCAGCGGTTGTGTCTCGTAGAAGCCTCGGACTCTGGGTTGCCGTGAATCCTGCGTTTGAAAGCTACTGCGGTCATGTACGAGTCGCATCAGAGTGGAATGCGAGTATTGTGGCAATGAACATTTCACTAGGGAGGAGGTTGAGAGGGCTTTAAGAAAACTGGAGAGAATAAAGTTCTGGGGTGTAGATGGTTATATGTGAAGTGCTGAAAGACGATTGCTTCAGTGGCTGACTGAATATGGCACTTGTGTAAAGCGAAGTGGATGTGTGGACAAGAGATTAGAAGAAAGTATTGAACAAGGTAAAAGAAGTCAGTGCAGGAACTACATTTGTATGCTCATTATATCAGGTAAGGTTTATATGAAAGGGTGGTGATTGAACGTGCAAAGAGTGAAAACATGTAATTGGTGTTGAGCAGGACAATTTAGGAAGGGAAGAGCGTGTGTGTGTGAACCAAATGAATCTTTCACTGCGATAGCTAGCAGAAACATACTTTCATACATTTATGCCATTTATCCTTCACCAAAGGAGCAACGCCTCTCCTCTCCGTATATCATCCATATCCGATTTTACACAGTCTACTTTTTCCCATATTTTCCACTTGTGTCGAAGACGCGCGCCCGGCTGCTGTCTCTTGGGTTGGGATGGGCCGGCCACTCGCACTTTGTGTTCGGCCTTAGATGATCCATGAGGTACTTTCACTCCGACACAGTAGTAAAGTAGTTTCCAGGTTGTTACCTTGCATCCTCGTACAACATTCCATACGTTCCCGCAAGAACTTTTGAGGGCAGTGTTGGTGTGAGGCTGCTTTCGTCCGAGGCTATTCACAATGCTCGTGGGAGAGCCTTACTTTTAAGGGCATGGGACTTCAGTCCAAAGTAGTGGTATACCGATTAATCGGCGCTCGACAGAATCGGCTATTTTATGGACATCGGCATCGGCCAAATTTAGCCAATACTTTTGGTAATTCTTTGAAATTTAAAATTTTCATTACCAAACAAAAATTTATATTCATAGAAAAATGAATACAAAAAAGTTTGATAACACTAGGCAACAAAGATTTTGTTACAGAAAACCAAATAGGTGCTCCTAGCTAATTTCGGTATGCTGATTTCAAATCTATAATTAGATGTTTTCTATCACGTCTAGATTTTGTGTAAAATGCAAATCACTTTTAGTAAAATTTTCTACCACGTCCAGATTTTGGTTTTAATCGGCTTAATGCCAGTAATATGAAACCTTTTCAAGGTTAAAGCAATTTTTTTTGCCAACTATATACAAATCCGAACAATTTTGATAAATAAAATTTATCCCGAGTTGGCAACACTGAATCAAGAGCATAGTAACGGCCAACGGCCCAACGGTCAGTCGCTACGTGACAGTCAAGCAAAACGGTTGTTGAAGCTCTCTGCTGATGAGCAAGTGACAGGTTGTGGTGACTTGTGTGTTTTTATAGCATTTGTTTTGTACTACGGTGTGTATTTCTTTTTATTTTGCACATCGTAATAATAACTTTCTACGTTTTTTCAGATATTGTATGGTAATTCAAAATGGCATCAAATAGACGTGCTTGTGTAAATCACCCAGACAACTTCTGCTTTGTCTGTGGACAATATACACCTAAGCCACAACGTAGAAACATAACAACAAAGATTAAACTTGCCTACAAGTGTTATTTTGACTGTAAGTTAGGAGACCAACAGAGGGACTGGGCACCACATATTTGCTGTGCACAGTGCATTGCAATGTTAATAGCTTGGATGAATGGTAAAAGAAAAGCTATGCCGTTCTCAGTCCCCATGGTTTGGCGTGAGCCGAAAAATCACTTCAATGATTGTTATTTTTGTTTGACAAAGATTGCTGGTTTCACAAAGAAAAACAAATCAAAGATCACGTACCCAAACTGCGAATCAGCAATGAAACCAGTACCACATGATGAAACAAATCCACCACCAGTTCCACCAGCAACGATAACAGACAGCAGTTCATCTGAAGATTCTGCTAGTGATATAGAAACAGGGAAAGATGCATATATGTTCCAGATGCAAATATTTCCCCACATTTGTTAAGTCAAGCGGAGTTAAATGACTTAGTGCGCGATTTGGAATTACCAAAAGAAAAGGCAGAGTTGCTTGGTTCAAGACTTCAAGAATTTAATCTTCTCCAACCAAACACCAAAGTTTCCCATTTCCGCCATCGCCATTTGCAGTTTTCATCATTTTACTTACAGGAAGAAAACGTTTGTTTCTGCCACGATATCAGTGGTCTGATGCAAGGGATTGGCTGTCGCTATGATCCAAAAGAATGGAGACTGTTCATTGACTCTAGTAAAGCTAGCCTTAAAGCTGTATTACTGCACAACGGCAATGAAAAACCTTCAATACCTGTAGCACATGCCACTGGCCTTAATGAGACTTATGAATCGATGAAACTGCTGCTAAGACTCATCAAATATAAGGACCACACATGGAATATTTGTGGCGACCTTAAAGTTGTATCATTACTTCTTGGGTTACAGTTGGGCTACACAAAGCATATGTGCTTTTTGTGTCTATGGAACAGCAGAGATGACAAGAACCACTACAAAAAACATGATTGGCCATCTAGAACTGAACATGTTGTTGGTAAATACAATGTGAAACACCCAGCACGTATTGACCCTCAGAAAGTACATCTTCCACCACTTCACATTAAACTTGGCCTTATGAAAAATTTCGTGAAGGGTATGGATCATCAAGGTAGTGGTTTCCAATATTTAAAGGATAAATTCAAAGGAATATTGACAGATGCTAAGCTAGAAGCTGGAGTTTTCACTGGACCACAGATCCGCAGTGTCATCCACGACTCATCGTTTCCATCTAACCTAAATGAGAATGAACTAGGAGCATGGACATCTTTCGTTGAAGTTGTCAAAAATTTTCTTGGAAACCACAAAGCTGAAAACCACCGTAAACTCGTAGAAAACATGCTTAAATCTTATGAAATAATGGGATGCAGAATGTCTTTGAAAATTCATTTTTTACATTCTCATCTTGACTTCTTCCCGGCCAACCTTGGGGCTG
>JAJOZX010000913.1:492500-600000 GCA_023014485.1 Bathynomus jamesi
GAGAGAGAACGAAACAAATGAAAAAATGAGGTAAACACCCGGGAATCGAACCCGGGATCTTCCCATTGCCGGTCAGATATGATATCTGACCGGCAATCGGAAGATCCCGGGTTCGATTCCCGGGTGGTTACCTCATTTTTTCATTTGTTTCGTTCTCTCTCTCTCATCTTGCGCGGAATATCTCCTATACAAGCGTCGTTCTTTACGTTATATATATATATATATATATACACACAGAGTGAGTCACAACTAAATGTCATAACCTAGGGAGCTTATAGTTGAGATCATTCCCAGTCAAAAACTCCATATGAACATTGGTCCGATTCTTAACGGTTATGGAACTATGGATGTTTCAATGTTTAAAAATAAGATTAAGCGAACAAATAGCTGCTAATTTTTTTATTCGTGAATTTACAATAATTTCAAAATGATTACCCTCGGCTTCAATACACATCGCGGCTTGTCTGTGAACCGCACGTGTAGCTCGCATTAGTTCATTACGATTGTCCTTTATGAGGGCTGCAGCATCCAAACTCCGACGAAGAAATGCATCTCATATTTCCAATTTTCTCTGGTACATCAGCTCTTTAATGTGCTCCCACAGATAAAAATCTAGAGGGGTTAGGTCCGGAGACCTGGGTGGCCAATTTTGTGCACCACCACGACAGATCCATCGACCATGGAAGCGATCATCGAGATGCGTTCTCAATGCACGGCTAAAATGGAGAGGAGCTCCGTCTTGTTGGAAGTACATAGGCAATTGGTGTTGCCAAAGGTACATCTTCTAACAGTGGTGGCAGTTCGTCTTGCAGAAATCGTAGATAAATGTCATCTGTAAGACCACCTTCGAAAATAAACGGACTAATCAGCTGACCGTAGAGAACGCCACACCGCACATTCACACTGAACCGATGTTGAAAATTACTTTCCTCAATGGCATGAAGATTCATTTCTGACCACGCATATGAATTGTGAGTGTTGTTGACACCGTCGCGGGTAAATTGAGCCTCATCACAGAACAAGACGTATCGATGCAATTGTCGATCGGCATTGAACCAATTACAAAATTCCAGCCGTTGGGCACAATCCCCAGGTTGGAGGTGCTGAACGTGCTATACGTGGTATAATGTTTTCTTGTTGAGCCACATCTTGTTGTACCGGACTCTCAGATAAAACCAGTAACGCAGGAAATGAACCGCTCTCTCCTAATCTCCGGAAAACGTTGCTAAACACTCGTCGATCTGGAATTCTTCGATTTGGAGAACGTCGGTGGTATTCAGCGACAGCAGCAGTAATATTCCAATAGCAAATTCCGGAAACAAACACCATGGCCTATTTAAGGATTCAGAACCCATTACCGTCAAAAATAAGTTTCACTTACTTGCCGACGAAGAGGATGAATCCTTTTTAATTGGGGATTCTATGGTAAGGAATCAAGGGACTTTTCCAGAGCAAGACGCGTGACCAAGAGAAAACTCCGATGTTTTCCAGGTGCCACGAGCCACATAATTAATAGGGAATTAGTCAAAATTAATATCAAGAATAAGAGTTGCCCCATCATTGTACATGTTGGTGGCAATGACGTTTTTCTGGGAGGGACAGGAGGGCAGACAGAGTCCATTGTAAAAGAGTTCAAGATCCTAACCGACAAGGTTAGGGATAGGACAGATATGGGTATGGTCGGAGGGATTCTCCCTCGAATGCGTGCTAGTGACTATACTCTAAGTAAAGCCACTAGCATAAATAAAAGCTAAACGCATGTGTGATGAAAAAGGCCTAAAGTTTGTTGATTTTTGGCCTACATTCTACGGAAATGGGGAATACTTTGGTGCAGACGGGATACATTTTAATCAGAAGGGGAAAAAGAAGTTTGGTGATTTATTGAACATTAATTTGTATAATCTTTTTAAACTAGGACCCCCAAACCAGTAATTGATCCTGCTCCCCCAACTGTTAAACCTCCTCCCCCAGCAGTCGGTCTTCCTCCCCCAGCAGTCGGTCTTCCTCTCCCAGCAGTCGGTCCTCCTCCCCCAGCAGCTAGTCCTCCTCCCCAGCAGTTAGTCCCCTCCCCCAGCAGTTAGTCCCCCTCCCCCAGCAGTTAGTCTTCATCCCCCAGCAGTTAGTCCCCCTCCCCCAGCAGTTAGTCCCCCTCCAACAGCAGTTAGTCCCCCTCCAACAGCAGTTCAACTGCGTCGGGAAACGACTTAGGCCAATTAGAAAAATCACAACTTAAAATCACTCAAAACTGTGCTCTTTAATGCTAGGTCAATTAGAAACAAACTAATGGAATTTATAGCGCTAGTCAAAACTGAGAACTTTGATATCATAGGAATAACGGAATCCTGGATTCATTCTGAATCAAGGGATTTTGTAGGAGAATTTGAAATGGTAGGTTACAAAATGTTTCACAAATATAGGAACGGAAGGGAAGGCGGCGGTGTACTTTTGTATGCTCGGGACTTCCTGCACCCGGTAAACAGTAATGTCGTATCTGCTCATGAAATGTTGGGAATTGATCTAAACCTAAATAATAAAGTAGTGCATCTACTTCTAGTATATAGGCCACCTCACTACCTCGTTGATAAGGTTATAAACTTGTATAACCAATTAAGCAGAATAGTGAATAATAAGATCAGTGTGATTTTTGATGATTTTAATTGTGGTAATATAAATTGGGAAAACAAAACAGCTGATGCTGAGGGCTCAAGACTGTTGGAATTTGCCGATGATAACTTATTAAGTCAATGGGTTGACGGTCCTACAAGGGGTAATAATACACTAGACCTCATATTCACGAACGAAGATGACCTAGTCTCTAACCTGACTATTGGTGAAAATTTGAGTAACAGCGATCATAATTTGATTGGGTTTGACCTCAGGATTCCGGCTAATACACGCGAAAAGACTCGTGAAAGACTAGATTTCTCGAGAGCAAATTTTGAAAGCTTCCGAAGTAGTTTAGACACACTTGAAGTTCTAATAATGAGGATGTCAATGTCACCTGGAGCTCATATAGGGATCAATTTAGAATATTACAGAACACTTTTATACCCATTAAAATAGTTTCCTTTTCAACAGATTCGCCGAAATGGTTTAACAACGAAATTAGCAATGCTATTATGGGAAGAAATAGAGCCTACAAACTACTTAAGTCGCATTTCAACCAGACTAATTCAGAAAGCTATATAAACCTACGTAGGAGGGCTAAGTCCTTAATTAGATCAGCCAAACGTGATGAAGAAACTAGAGTTGCCTCACTCTGTAAAGTTAACACTAAAGAATTTTTTTCCCATGTTAATAGCAGAAAGCCAATTGAAAATTCTGTAGGCCCCCTAAAAGATAGAAATGGCGTACTGAAATTCGGTGAAAAAGATATAGCTAATATGTTAAACGAATTCTTCGTTACAGTCTTCACGGAGGAAGACACAATTGAAGTGCCAAGTACTAGGATTACATATGACGGTGACCACCCCGTAGATACCATAAGTTTTACGAGAAATGAGGTGCAGAAATTAATTGATAAGATGAACAAATACAAATCACCTGGCCCCGACTTATTTCTTCCAAGGTTATTAAAAGAGGTTAGCCACAATGTTGTTGACGACTTAGTAACCATATTCAAACAATCAGTCGAGTTAGAGAAAGTTCCAACTGACTGGAAGTTATCAAATGTAACACCAATCTTTAAAAAGGGTGATAGGGAAAATCCTTGTAATTACCGCCCGATCAGTTTAACATCAGTTGTCGGCAAACTGTTGGAATCCATCATTACAAAACGTGTTGTGTATCACCTTGAATCTAACAATCTAATTTTTTATTCTCAACATAGATTTAGGCGACATAGATCCTGTCTGACAAACCTGTTAGAGTTTTTCCATAATATGCATACACTACACGATGCAAGTAGGGCAATAGATATAGTGTATCTCGACTTTCAAAAAGCCTTTGACAAAGTCCCTCACGCGAGATTGATGGCTAAAGTCAAAGGACTAGGAATCACCGGGCTCGTTTCTAACTGGATTGAGGATTGGTTAAAAGATAGAAAACAGAGAGTGGTAATAAATGGAGTGGCTTCGGAGTGGGCGCCCGTCAACAGTGGTGTCCCACAGGGTTCCGTTCTGGGTCCTTTACTTTTTATCATCTATATTAACGATATAGACATCGGGCTTCTAAGTACAATCTCCAAATTTGCAAACGATACGAAATTAGGAAGTAGTGTAGGTACTGATGAGGGTGTAAGAACGCTTTAGAATGATCTTGACAGGTTGGGCGAATGGTCTGCTACTTGGCAGATGCCATTCAACTTGGACAAATGTAAGGTAATGTACATAGGTTATAAAAACCCGAAGACCGATTACTCTCTCTTGGGAAGGAACTTGACTGAGACCGATCTAGAGAAAGACTTAGGAGTCTATATCAGCAACGATCTGAAACCGTCGAAGCACTGTGCAGAAGTCGAAAAGAGAGCCTTAAAAATATTAGGTTATATTAAAAGACAGTTCCAGTTTCGGAACAAGAAAACTGTAATGTCTCTTTATAATTCAGTAGTCAGACCTCAACTGGAATACTGTGCGCAGTTTTGGTCTCCATCCCTCAGGAAGGACATAGAAAGGTTAGAAAGAGTACAAGCAAGGGCTACAAAATTGATCCCTTCAATGAGAATGCAAAACTACCAACGGAGATTGGAGCGCCTAAATCTGTTTACCTTAGAGACGAGGAGGTTGCCGGGTCAGCTTATTCAAGTCTTCAAGATGCTCAATGGAATAGACAGGGTAGATTACAGAAACTTATTCTCACTTAATGTCAATCCGACAAGAAATAATGGATTTAAACTGGAACTAAAGATATTTACGACCTCTGTTTGTGGCAATTTCTTTTCCTATAAAATAGTTAATATCTGGAACCAACTTCCCTCAGAGGTTGTTTCCAGCCACAGTGTAAATGTGTTTAAAAATAGGCTAGACCAAGTACTGAATACTGTCATAGTTTAAGACTAAAACATAACATAACTCTGCAGGAGTTCGCTTGCACGGTGTCTCTGTGAGCATGCTAATTTTAGAGCTTTTTATATATTCTCCACTTTCCTGTAAAATTTCCTTGGCTACTTTTCCAGGGTCAAGGTATTTTCCTCAACCTCTTTCCGTACCTGCCTCTGGCAGGGAGGGAGCGGAGGGTGGGGAGAGAGCCTTCGACTTTTCTATCCAGTTTTCTACTACTGCTAGGATAGTTGAAAGAAAAATAAACTTGTTTAATAATAGGAACCTCCCAGAGTGGACCGGAAGGTCTTTGAGGCTTCCTCTTGTCCTTGTAACTCCTTGTATATATATATATATATATCTCTCTCTCTCTCTCTCTCTCTCTCTCTCTCTCTCTCAGGTTAATAAATTAATAGTAAATTAAAAGCCCCATCCGTAAAAATTAATAAACGACTGTGGTTTCATTCTTCCCTCGGCCACACTGTGTTTGAGTAGAAATGTCGTTCTATCGTATACAGATAATACTCGTAAAACCGTAGAACAGAAATAGTAATTAAAGTATTAAAAAGGAACTCTACATTTATGGTGGGAGTCATTCTAGTATTAAATTCTTAATGAATTTAATACAACCCACGCAATCCTTTTTCAAATTATCGAAGATTAAAAATTAACTCTTAATTTTCCTTTCCCTGTGTCCTGAAGAGAGAGAGAGAGAGAGAGAGTCGTATCGTAGGAATGTCAAATTTTTAAAAAATAATTTTTCTATAATTAAAATGAGGAAGGAATCTCATTTTCCCCTATTAATTTCATCGTTTTCTTATTTTATATAAAATTAAGTTGGCATATACTTTTAAATACAGGGTGTGTAAAAAGTAACGCAAGTGAAGAGACAAATCTGATTTGAACTGGCTTAAATTGGTTTCGCAACGCAAGTGAAGAGAGAAATCCGATTTCAACTGTGATACGCAGTGCAAGACCCTGTATTATTTTTTATGCAGGAAGGAGGGGCGAAGGGCGAACGCCCTCAAAAGCGCCCCCCCTCCCATAGAAGAAGAAGAAAGCCAGAATCAAGGTCCGGGGTTCTCGAGATACCTTGACACTCTCTGTTTGAAAGATTGGAGGTCAAAGACAGGGGGAAAGGTGGATTGAGGAAGATTGTTCTAGAGTTCACCGGTTGAGTTGATGAAAGATTGAAAATACCGATTAACCCTTGCGTTAGAGAGTTAGACAGAAAAGGAATGAGAAAGTGTCGAAAGTCTGGTGCTGCGTGCTCTCCTTAAAGGAGGAGGCATGCGGTTAGAGAGTTCAGAAGAGCAGGGTTCGTTATAATAGTGATAGTAAAGAGAGAGTGAGCCAACATTGCGGCGAAGAGAGAGAGAGATGGAAGACAGTGAGTAAGAGGCGACGAATTGATGAGACGAAAAGCCCTTCATTCCACCAGGTCAAGTACGGCTGTGTGGGTTGAGCCACCCCATACATGAGAAGCATACTCCATACAGGGGCGGAGAAGACCCCTGTACAGAGGCAGCAACTGAGTGGGTCTGAAGAAACGGCGGAGGCAGCACAGCACACCTAACCTTTTAGAAGCTGTTTTGGAAAGAGGGCATATGTGATCTTTCCAGGAAAGATCACGAGAAAAGGAAACACCGAGAATTTTAGAGAAAAGGAAGGATTGAGTTGTGTATTGTTGGGGGTAAGGGGATAGTCATGTGGAAGACTGTGACGAGTAGACAGATGGAGGAATTGAATTTTTGAGTCATTGAAAGCCACAAGGTTTTCTCTGCCCCAATCAGAGATAGAAGAAAGATCAGAGGTCATGTGTACCATGGCCGTCCTACGCGAATCGTGGAGTGACTGATGAGAGGAACGCTTTGTGAAGCGGTGGAGAAATAAAGAGTGGAATCATCGGCAAAGGAGAGAATAGGTTAAGAAGCGCGAATTAAAAGCTCATTATTAATAAATAAAAGGAAAAGAGTGGGTGACAGGACAGAACCCTGAGGAACACCGCTGTTGATAGCTTCAGGAAATGAATAGTGACCATTAGGGCGGAGTGAAAATGATAATTTACAATGGCACACTGGTATTTTATTGTAGTTTTGGCTGAGAAAAACGAATATGATGATATAAATTGTGCCAGGTTTTTCTAACCGCCTCATTTTTGCATGAATACAATTTAACAAACAGAAAATAGAGTTCTCGTCCAGCATACATCCGTCAACATTATATCATATGAATAACCCCCATCAATGTCATTATGAAACCACAGTTATAAATTTTTTTAACTTTAATATATCATTTTGCATTATTTCCAGATTTAAGTATTCCTGCCAAAGTCGTACTGTACAGTATATTTGTACGCATCGTGTCTTCTGACTCTCCAGGCACGATAGTTTGCCTGACAGCCAGCTGCATTTGTTGTTCCCCAGCTACAGATTCCACAGGTAAGAAGCTAGTGAGCATGCTATGAGAAATAAGATAAAAAAATATTCTTTTACACTTGTTACAATGTACATTTCAGTGACGTGAGTTAACTTAGTAAATATTTGTTGCTTTTCCTAAAGGAATTAAAATTCACTGAAATTCATTTGGTTTTTTTTCTTATATTTCAATTAATAATTCACCTACAGAAGGGCAGAGATGGAATCAGCATTCCACACACCAGTGTCTCCACAACTGAAACAACATCCTTCTTCACATCAAGGTAGCAACATCCCCTTTTTGCAGCAACTCTACACCAACAGCTTTCCATGCAGCAGCATCTACGCTTTCAAGTTCCCCATGCTATTCAACAAGGAAGAATATTGTGAGCACAAGACATTCTAAGCAGCATTTTATGTTTGGAACTACTGAGAAGTTGCCTCATAATCTTTTACCAATTAATTTACAAGTGGCTCGGTATTTTCTCTATCTCAAAGAGAAAAAAATGCAGCTAAGAAGCCAATCATGAGACAAATAACTCAGGAGCTACTAAAACATTGGTAGCCATCATCAATCCCAACAGTTCAGGAAAAAGCTGTGTTTCAAAAGGTAGCGAGATTCATTGGAAGAGGAGCAACGTTGAGTAGATCAAAAACTTAAGTGAAACTAAAAAATTAATATATGAATAGTCTCAGTAATTTATTTGATATATGTGCCTGTAAATGCAATTTAAAATCTCATAGAGACATAGAATGCAGTGGTGATTGTGAAGAAATTCACATAGATTGCATATGTCGGAGAGATAAAAAAAATTGGGGTCTAGGAAAGTTAATCGCCCACAATTCACCGCCCACAATTCACTGCCCACAATTCATCGCTCATACATTTCATCGCAACACAATTCATCGCCCATACAATTCATCGAACATACATATATACATTTTATATACACACTGTTTATTATGTTATGTATTTTTGCTCTCGTCGTTTTCGTTTAAACTAATATCACAACTAATATCACTAATATCAACTAATATCACAACTTAACCTAATCAATCATCAAGGGCGTTCACTTGACCTAACCGGGCGTTCAGTTGACCTAACCGGGCATTCAGTTGACCTAACCGGGCATTTTCCGTTTTATTTTGTTTTTCCGCTTAAAACGGAAAATGTGTTTTTCGTAGGTAGTCCCGATAATACTAGATATAACTTAACCTAACCAATCATCAAGGGCGTTCAGTTGACCTAACCGGGCATTCAGTTGACCTAACTGGGCATTTTCCGTTTTATTTTGTTTTTCTGCTTAAAACGGAAAATATGTTTTTCGTAGGTAGTCCCGACAATGCTAGATACAACTTAACCTAACCAATCATCAAGGGTGTTCAGTGACCTAACCGGGCACACTAGATACAACTAACAGGGGCATACCTAACCGAGCATACTAGATACAATTTAACCTAACCAATCATCAAGGGCGTTCAGTTGACCTAACCGGGCATTCAGTTGACCTAACCGGGCATTCAGTTGACCTAACCGGGCATTTTCCGTTTTATTTTGTTTTTCCGCTTAAAACGGAAAATGTGTTTTTCGTAGGTAGACCCGATAATACTAGATGAAGACAAAGCATTGGATGTTTTTATCAATTTCAGCGTTATTCTCTCATCCTTAACTTGCCCGAAATGTGATAATGAGTGCCTAATATGAAAAGATCAGAAGATATTTAGGTGAAATAACCAATATTAACCTATTAGGTTAATTGAATGCCCGGTTAGGTCAACTGTACGCCCTTGATGATTGTTTAGGTTAAGTTGTGATATTTTCGTTAGTTTAAACGAAAATGACGAGAGCAAAAATACATAAATAGTTTGGTAGTCCCGATAATACGTAGGCGATGAATTATCCTGAGCGATGAATTGTGGACGGTGAATTGTGGGCGATGAATTGTGGACGGTGAATTGTTGTCGATGATTTTTCCAGATACCAAAAAAATGTACCAACAGAGGAATTAAAGTTTCTACTTGATCAGAGGAGTGATTGTAAATTGTACATAGGTAGTGTAGATGTGCATACCACACAAATTTTACAAGAGATACAAGAGAAAGCTCTTAGAACAAGTAAGTAAAGAAAAGAAAACCATCAATCGTTCCAGTGAAGTTCAACCTTTGAGCTTAGTAGAAAATTCTTCAGATGAAGACAGTGACAATAGGATAATGGAAACTGAAGACTGTGGAAGACTGGAAGACTGGAAGCCAAATGAGAATGTCTTTGCGACATGTTGCAATGCAGGCAGATAAGTTTGGTGTATCAGGTCGTGCTACTGCTGCTATTGCAACTGCAACTTTGATAGGAGGTGGTATGATCACCAAAGAAGATGACCATATCGTAATAGACAGAAGTAAAGAGAAAGTAAAGAGAAAGATTTCAAGAAACATTGAAAAATGATAAAGTGAATCCTATTTCTTCCTTATACTTCGATGGCCGAAAAAATCAGACTTTAAGTAAAGTGAAAGTCAGTGATAGGTGGTACAGTGAAAAGAAGAGTGACGAACACTATGTAATGATTGCTGAACCAGGTGAAGAGTAATCGTATATTATCCATCAGACACCAGCATCGAGTAAGGCTGTAGACATAGCAAATTCAGTATTGTCAGTTATTAAAGAGAGACATCTACAAAATGATATAGCTGTAATAGGCTGTGATAGCAGAAATACCAACACTGGTTATAAAGGTGTGAGATATGTTATGGAGAAAACACTTGGTAGACGACTTCAATGGTTCATTTGGATGCTTCATACAAATGAGTTACCTCTAAGACATATTTATGAAACATTGGATGGTACAACATCTGGGGTAAGTACCTTTGTTGGTCCTATTGGGAAAGCCATTCACTTTGAGAAAACAATCCATTAGTACAAATCAAACCTATAACTAGTGGTAAATAACTATTATATCTGCCACAACACACTGCTGATGATCTTAGTGGAGATCAGCAGTACTTGTACCGCATTATTTCAACAATCAGAAATGGTACAGTTGATGAACACGTTGCTCATATAAAGCCAGTTTTTCTTAGTCACGCTAGATGGTTAACTCTCGCCAATAGGGTTTGTAGGCATTATGTTTCAACAGTGAAACCAACAAAGAAACTTTACACGATAACACACTTCATTATGATAAGTTATGGTCCTAATTGGTTTGACATCAAATGTAGACCTAATTGCATAGATGACCCAAGGTATGTCTTTTCTGCTATTAATAGGGTTAAGCATTTGCCTAGAGAATCAGTAGAAATTGTTAAGAAGTATATGTCCCGAAATGCATAATTTGTTTACCGGGAAATATTATTCTGGCAATGTTGTGTGACTCAGCTGGTGAAAAACGTGAAAAGACTGTTAGCAAAATCAAGGACATGTGAAATGAGACTGGTCCAAATTTTGAATTGAAAGATTTCAAGGTTCCTTATCTTAATTTTGATGCAAAGGACTGGAATGAAATAATTAATTGAAATGATACTAAACGAGGTGAGCCACTTCTTACAATGAAACTAACAAAAGCAGAAATTTTACCTAACAAAGAAAATGCATTGAACATTCCAAATTATTCCAATTATACCCAGAATGTGGACCGTTGTATTAAATCGAAATTCATTAAATAACCTGAAAATTATTTGCAGAAGATAATTTTTAAAGTTTTGTGTGGGTTATATCAATTTGTTTCCCCCACAAAATAGCCAAGAATCAGTTATATACCACCGTCAACCCAGTTACGACACCCATTTCATATTTTGAAAAAAATGGGGCAATTCAAGATACTCTAGAATATTATTTCAGTTTTCTTTGTGTTTCCTAGTCAAAACCACAATATAATTTCAGAGTGCCCAAAGGGAAAGAAAACTTTTGTCTGGTTTCAATCCACCCTAGTGGTAATCTACAACCGCAGCTATAGAGCGACCATAAAGGAAATTAGAGATGAAGGCACAGATAGAAGGAGAGAAACCGAAGGAGGGCAGTTCCGAAATTAAAGAGTTGTGCTAGACTCTATCAAAAGCTTTTGATATGTCAAGCGCTATAGCAAAAGTTTCACCGAAATCCCGAAAGGAGAAAGACCAAGTGTTAGAGAGATATGCAAGAAGATCGCCAGTAGAGCGTCCTTTATGGAAGCCATACTGATCTAAAAGATGATTATTAGAAGAGAGGTTTTTAAGAATTTTCTTGTTACAGATATATTAAAAAATTTGGAAAGGCAAGAAATCATAGCAATTGGACGATAGTTGGAGGGTTGAGAGTGGTCACCCTTCTTTGGGACAGGCTGAATGAAAGCACATTTCGAGCAGGAAGGGAAAGTACCAGATGGCAGACGAAAGCGTTGTTGTTGTTGTTGGTTAGCCGATCAGCCCACCCTGATCGAGCAAGCCGGCGGCACGCAGGTAACCTATTGCCCTCTCCGGAGTAGACCAGAGGTTCAGCGCATTGTGTTGTGTTTTATGTTGTGCTAGGGCGGTAGAGTCTCTCATAATGTGTTCAATTGTTTGTGGTGTGTCCTGGCACAGGTGGCAGGTGTCGTCTGTGTAGTTGTCTAGTCTGTGTTTATATGTCTGTAAGTTGGGGTGATGTCCATATCGGAATCATACTAAGTTAACTCGATCAGATCTGCTTAGGCTGGTCTCTGACTTGTCAATGGGTGGTGGCTTCGCACCTAGGACCGCATTCGGACCGAGTCGTGTCAGTGCTTTGTGGGTTAGGTGTGTGTGTATGTATTTTCTGTATTGTGTGATGCCTGTGGGACGCGGTATGGAATGGAGTATTTGGTTATAATATCTCTCTGGTGTTACCTTAATGGTGCGAGGTGTTGGTGCATGATTGTACATGTAGTGGCAAGGGTGTTGTGGGTTAGTTGTCGCTGCTGTCATGAATTGTGTTCCCCTCATATCTAAATGTTCCCTAACTTTCAGTATTTTTGTTTCTCTGTGCAGGTGTTCTATTGGTGTTGTTTGAGTACATCCTGTAATGATACGAAGTGCGTTGTTTTGTATTGTCTGTAAGGTGTTTATGTGTGTGTTTGAGATAATGGGTGCCCAGCATGGGCTAGCATAGTCCATAACTGAGCGAATATATTGTTTGTATATGAGTGATGTTGTTTCCTGCTGGTGTTCAAAGTTTGTGCTGTTAGTACCCTAAGTGTGTTAAGTCTTGACGTACATTTGTTTTTAATGTCCTGAATGTGGTTTGCAAAAGATAATGATGTGTTGTATATAACCCCGAGTATTTTGGTCCTGTGACTGTGTGGAATGTTGTTGTTGTTTAGTGTAATCTGTGGAGTTATCTGGTGTTCTTTTGTGTTGCTTGTTAGCAAGGTGATGGTTGATTTTGTGGGCACTACTTTGAGTCTATTGTGTGTGAGCCAGTCTTGTATACTGTTTATGTATGTTTGTAGGTTATTTGTAGCGGTGTCGATGTTGTTGTGGGTAGATGTTAGAGTGATGTCTTCTGCATATGATGATAAGGTAAGCTTGTTATCTATGGGTGTTGGAATGTCATGCATGTATGAGTTGAACGGTGTTGGTGAGAGAACAGAGCCTTGAGGGACCCCGTTCGGAAAAAGCTTGTTTTTGGATGACTTGCCATTAAACGTGACATGTGAGTATCTTCCTGAAAGATAGTTGCTCAGCTACCTTTTCGTGTTATTGTGCATGTTTGTGTTGAGTATTTTGTTTATGAGAGGGAGGCGTGGGATAGCATCAAATGCTTTACTAATGTCTATTGTTGCTAGTAGTGTACGTTAATCTGGTCGTCTGGATTTGACGCCATCCATGATGTGCTGCGTGAGGTTAGTGAGTAATGTCGTGGTTGAGTGGTGAGGTCTGAATCCATGTTGAGTAGGCGATAGTGGTATGTGTGGGTTAGTGATTTGTAAGATTAGTCTTTATGTTACTTTGGAAGGTGTGCAGAGTAAAGTAATGGGTCCATAGGAGGCTGGTTTTGTTGGATTTTTGTTTGGTTTGAGTAGTATAATAATTTTACCTTGTTTCCATATGTCAGGAATAATACAGTGTTGGTATGAATATGTGCTGATGTTTGTGAGAGCTAGTATTCCCTGTGGGCCCAAGTGTTTAACGTGTATGTTAGATATGTTGTCTGGTCCAGTAGCTTTCGAATTCTTAATGTTTTTGATGATCTTGGTGGTCTGGTCTGTATTGAAGGGTGTTAATAGTCGTGTCGAGTCTGTAGGTTTCCTTGTGTCTGGCTGTTTGTCTGTCTGCGTGTTTCTGGTTGTTGTCTCTGTTTAATTGACTTATCTTTGCGTAGTAATTAACTAGAATGTTAGCTTGTTGTTTATATGTTGGGATGTTAGAGTGGGTAATGCTGTTTATAGTCTTTTATAGCCTAGATGTATCGGTGGAATGGTTTAGTGTTGTTATGAATTCCCTAAAGGTTTCTGTTTGTTTTTCTTTAAGTTTGTTGTTTATTTCTGTGTTGAGCTGTTGTATCTGCTGTTTTATGGCTTCTGTGTGTGGTGTTTGTGTGTTATGTTTGAGGTTGTTACGTTGCCTTATGAGGTGGGCTATTTTTCTAGCGTAATTTGGGTTGTATTTCCTAATGTTGCCTTTGGGTATGTATTTGTTTGCATTATTGATGATCTGCTTAAATGTCTTGAGTGTTGTATTGATGTTTATGATGGGTGTGCTGTTTAATGTGGTGAATCGTTCCTTAGTCTGTATTTTGAACTGTTCCCAATCAGCCTTCTTGTAATTTCTGTAAATGTGCCTAAGGCTGCTAGGGCAGAGTGTAGAACGTGTTGTAATGATGATGGGCAGTTGGTCTGACGACAGTTGTTTTTCTGTTCTCCAGTGTGGATGTGTTGCTAGTGAGGGGGAACAGAACGTTATGGCTGGGGAGGAGTTTGAGTATCCTGCTTGATGTGGTATGTGTGTATGTTCTTCTGTATTGTTAAGAATGAAGAAGCTGTTTAGCTGTGTGGCTATGTTGGCGCCTCTGGTGTTGCTTTGGTTGTGCAAGTACCAACTAGTGTCTTTAGCGTTGAAGTCTCCTCCTAAGATGACATTAGTGAGAGAGGCCAGATTGTGTAACTGTGGATTGTAATCGGCTGGCATCTGAGGTGAACTATCTGGTGGGATGTAAATGTTGATGAGTGTGGTGTTGTGTAGTGCGCGTGTTTTAGTGTTAACTGCCTGTATTTCTATCGTGTTATCTGCTTGGATTGTGTTTGTAATGTTTTGGGTGGCATCAGTGTAGCTAATGCTCTTACGTATGCAAGTGTGAGTGACCCCCGTGACCCCCAGTACGATCTTGACGGATCACCGTGAAGTCAGGGATGGTGTGTGTTTTTAGTGTGCGTTTTAGTTTTGTTCCTTGTATAAGTGCTATGTGAATGTTTTGTTTGTGTACGAATTCCCTAAGCTGCATGATTTTGTTTGTGAGGCCAGCTACTTGGACTGTAATATGTTAATATTATGCTTCTGTATGTGTCTCATGGTGCTATTTTGTCTGTCTTTGTGTATGGTGACATGTGTAAGTTGTAGTGGGGCCTGGATTAGTCTTAAAGTCGCCGGAGAGTAAGAGTAGTCCAGGGAGCACGCAATTGCTCCCCGTAAATGAAAAAAATAGCACACTGGTATAGGTCCGGCCCCGGGAGCCGATCGGCACTCTGACCGTGCCATGCAACAGGCCGTCGACTGCCAGTCTGGCCAACCGTAGACAGCCCGCTGCACCGAGATTTGAGGAAGTTTGGCCACCAGCGCGTTGATGTTTCGGTTTGACGTCGCCTCTTCTTCGCGTTGACGTGTCCCGCGCTGGAGGATACAGCCACTGTTAGAAGCTTCCTCGTCAGCTGGTAACTGTCGACATACGTTGAGGTTTTTAGCTCCTTCCTATCAGTTTCTTATTATCTTTGGTTAAAATGTGCTGTTTAATACTCTCATTACTTTTTGTACCTTATTTTCTTTATTAATTTGTCCAACAATTTGGGATTGGAAATATATAATGAAATTATTTCCGGTACTGTCCTTCAAATGTTTTGATAAAAAGTTCTTTTAGGATTTTCTTTCAATCAAGAATAAAGAGAATGAATTCTTTACTAAATTTTGGTTTATTCTTTCCACGTTTGTTATACGTGTATACTCTCTCAAGGTAAAGATGTTAAACGAAAGAGTTTATTTAGGAAGGGTGTCAGCATTCAAGCACAGTTCTTAAGAACAACATGAGGAACAACATCAGGACTGTACGCCTTACAAGAGTTGAGCCCAGATACGACGTCAGAGGGACAGGAAGTGAAGGAACAGCACCGGAATCGTTCATGGTTGAGTTGGAAGCGAAAGTTTGAGCGAAGAGTTCAGCTTTATCAGGAGAAGAGACGGCAACTGAGCCGTTGGAATGGGAAGGAGGAGGGAAAGAAGAGAAAGTAAAGTTGTTGAAGATGTTTTTAGCTTCTTCTGGCTTTTGACGATATTTCAATCAATTGGTTATTTAGAGAATACTTGAACTAAATGTTATTAACTTGTTTTAAGACAATTACAGTGCAATAATTATTTATTTATTATAATTTATATTGGTTTAGTGTTTATACTTGAGTTATGCCTAATTGACACAATCTGTTGATTTGTGATGTATTGCACGCAGTTTAGATCTGATGGAAAACCTTTCTAGTTACCATTAATTTATACCACTATTTTTAATAATAATGATGATGATAAGAACAATAATAGTAATAGCAGTAGCACAATTGATACTTTTCAATTGATATGTACGAGTATATATGATAAGACTCCATTTTGGAAATTGATAATTTTATTTTATATTAGTGATTAATATAACTTTAACTTCTAAATCTATAATTACATAAAGGAAAGAGAGATGAAATTAATAAATCAAAATATATTTATTATACTATAAGTCATTAATTACACTTTCAATTAACAGAAATAAACAAAAATTATATAAAATATCTATATTTTTTATAATTTGAAATAAATTTTCCGTATGTTATAAAATTCGAATAGAAATAACTAATATATTTATAACAGTTTATAGCTGTTAAGATAAGAAATAATAACATCAAACATAATGCATAGCTACTAATTGGAATAAATCATTGTAAAACATTAAATTCTACATTAAATTCAATTTTGAATTTCATTTCATAGTTATTACGAAAAAGGTTTGGCCAAATCATCTTCATCATCAGAACTTAGATCTAAATTTGAAAGATCAATATTATGTTTCGGAAGTGAGACAGCATCATGAGACAAACAACTCTTTTTAACCGGGTCAAATTTTCTCAAACTATTGATAACTGGATCACTAGACATTAAGAGATAATGGAGTTGATCTTTAATTGTGTCATGCCTTGATATCTTTCTTGAATGGTGTTGTCGTACATTTCTTATGTGTTTATTAAGAGCGTCTTGTGCCTCTTCTGAATACATCCCCATTGGTAAAATATGTTTATTTATCACTTCTTTCCCATGAATGGATGGTGGCATCTTAACTTCAGAAATTTCTATTTCTTCAGGGTAGCAGCTCATTTTAGTTTTTGCCAGATCTTTATTCGAAGGATATACATTAACACCATGTTGTGAAAGAGCTTTCCTCAATATATTGTAACCCCAATAGCTCATATCTGTTTGAAGAATAAGAGCTAATGCTTCTTCAATTGTGTATTTAATGAGCGTCTTAGAATTTAAAGCTCTCTTGATTTTACTTGGTCGAGAGGGAGACATCGTTGCTTCTTTCATTACAAAAGCAAAATCTCGTTTTTGAGAGTCTCCTCTGACTGACCTTGCCGCAGCAAAAGCAAGCAACTCTTCGTCCTTATCAGCTAATGCAGCTGTCATTCTTCTTTTTGATCTCTCTGAAAATTCCTTCCATGATGCAGTAGTGGGCGTCCAGGACAAAGTTGTGGTGTAGTCGCATCTTTCAAATTTTTGATAGGCACTATCATGCATTTCTTAGGCCATTCTTTTTTATTTTCTACTACTCTATCAAGCTTTCTTGAATATTGTCTGTGGAACTTTTTTAGATCAGAAATAAAAGTTATCATTTGGATGCATTCAGTTTTACTTTCATCTGAGAGTGTCGTTCTTTCAACTGGGATTGTTTCTAATATATGACTTAAAATCAATTGAGCAATATTTTCATTGTTTATCCCATGCTGCTTAACTATTTCAATGAGATTTAGCCTTTTTATTGATAAGACCATCTTAGTTTCAGTTTCAACAGCTGAAAAAATAACATAAGATTAATATATACTAAAAATATTTATTGTAATCATCACGATTGGGATAATTGCTAATTGGCATCATATAACATTTATTCACAATAATTAATTTATTTCATATTGTAATAATTAACATACATACCTAAAATAAATCAAGGCAATTCATATTATAATAATACTTTGCTCAATAGGGCATATCATACTTTTCCGAGTCCGAATTTCACTGGCTAATATGTATTTTTATGTAAAATTTAATTGTAAGAGGAGTTTCTTTTCTGCAACTTTTCTTAAAAATCGTGCTATCATGTTCAAAATTGGGGTTTTCTGTTGTACGTTGAAATACCGAATATTCAATTGAACACAACCTCGTATTTTTAACCCTTTGTCGTAATTTGTTGCCATTTAGACACATTAACTTTGCTTAACTTTTACACAGGTTTAATATATACATACATAAGAAAAAAATCTACTCCATTTGAATCGGTGCTACTGTAGTATGCGGTCTACCTACGATTGGTTAGGTTTAATCATGATATTTTCGTTTAAACTAACGAAAATATCATGACTAAACCTAACCAATCGTCAAGGGCGATTGACAATGGGATGTAAACAAACAATTAGTAAACAAGATAAGAAGCTATAATTAAAAGGTAGACCGCCGAATCGTAGGTAGACCGCATACTACAGTAGCACCATTTGAATCTTTGTAACCATTTGGACACAGAAGGCGAAGTTCAACATTCTCTCAATAGATGGCTCCGAGCAATTACGCCAGTGATAATTGTGAAGTAGAAGTAAGTGGACGCCATTTTTTTGGTAATTGTGTTTTGTAATTTTCCTAAGTTTAATCACCATTATTATATTTGTTTTGACTATAATTTCATTCTAGAAATATTAAGGAAGCCCCCTTGTTTACTTTGTTTAAGTAATATTTTTAATAACTGTGAAAAAAAGGCTTTATTCAAAGTTCGTTTCGAAATGGACAAAGTTTTCATAGGGTGAATTTCTGTCTATGATAACACGTGTGTCCAATTGGATACATGAAATGAATTTTTCATTACGATTGTTTTTATGTAATGGTATATATAATATATATATATATTATATATATATATATATATATATATATATATAGTCATGCGGTTTGCTTCTACAAAGCTTCAATTTAATATTTAGGAGAAATCCAATGACAAGGAGGAATGTAAATGCCATGAAAAGTCTTCTTTAATGCGCAACGTTTCGAGCAATACGCTCATCATCAGGCTAGATAATAACAATATGAAATTAGAATCAATAAATAAATGTGAACAAGACAAAATAATTTCTAAAAAAAACCTATTCATTAAAAGCAAATTTTAAAAAGACTAAAAGAAAAGGGTTAAATTCAAAGTTATAAAAATTTACATATAAAATTACAAGAAATTTAAAAGCTATTTTTAAATTACATATAGTAAATTTGAAATTAGTACACTGGAATAATTAACACTAATACAATGGAATAATTAACACTACGAACCTTTCAATGCTGGTTCCGAGGCACGAGTAATTTAAAACAAAACAAAACAGGAAACAAGCTATGGGTTGGGCGGTTGGAGTTATAAGTTAGGGGAGGGGGGATTATAAAAAATTGGGGAGGGGGGAGAGGGGTTTCTAAAAAATTTAGAGGGACAGCTGAGGAATCCACGTTTAGAGAAGGGGTCAATGTTTTAATATAAAGAGATTCCAAAATTCTAAGTGAGTTAGGACAAGAATTACAACCGAGAATTTTAAAATTATCTAAAGTGACATCAGTTTTACATTTTATACTGTGTTCCCGAATACTGGAGGCTTCTTTTTTATTTAAAATTTTACCTGTTCGGCAACTTATTCCCATATGCGAATAAAATCTAGTCCTGAGGGAGCGCACGGTGCTGCCAATGTAAGTACCAAGGAGACACCTTGGGCAGGTAAATAAATATACAACACCGCTACGCAACGAATCAGGAGTTCGATCCTTCGCTGAGAAAAAGCTACCTAAAGACATTTTGTTAATAATATAATGCGAAAATCAGTATGATAAAAAAATTTTCTTAACAACTTTGTAAAATTAAGTTTAAATTCTTTATTCATGGGACCCATTTCAGGTACCAGGAAATATTTTATATCTTTAGGCACTGAAATACAGGAAAGTTGAGGGCTATAAACATTATTTAAGAAAGATCTTATTAGTTTATCTACATATTGAACAGGAAAACTATTATTGGTAAAATATGATCTTAAATTATTAAATTCATCGTTTAGTAAGGTAAAACTAGAGGTCAAATTATATCCTCTGAACAAGTGTGTTTTAATACACGACATCTTATAGTTAAAATCAGTAAAACTAAAGAAATTCATGCCCAAACCAGTAAAAGTGGGTTTCCTGTAAACTGATGTAGTAATAGAATCACCTTTTTTCGAAATTAAAAGATCTAAAAAGGGGAGGGAGCCATTTTTCTCAGTTTCCATTGTATAGCTGTTTTTGATAATGCTGTACAAGCGCAACAATTTTTTAACTTCTTAAATTCTCTGCACCCCAATATAACTTATACAATGGAAACTGAGAAAAATGGCTCCCTCCCCTTTTTAGATCTTTTAATTTCGAAAAAAGGTGATTCTATTACTACATCAGTTTACAGGAAACCCACTTTTACTGGTTTGGGCATGAATTTCTTTAGTTTTACTGATTTTAACTATAAGATGTCGTGTATTAAAACACACTTGTTCAGAGGATATAATTTGACCTCTAGTTTTACCTTACTAAACGATGAATTTAATAATTTAAGATCATATTTTACCAATAATAGTTTTCCTGTTCAATATGTAGATAAACTAATAAGATCTTTCTTAAATAATGTTTATAGCCCTCAACTTTCCTGTATTTCAGTGCCTAAAGATATAAAATATTTCCTGGTACCTGAAATGGGTCCCATGAATAAAGAATTTAAACTTAATTTTACAAAGTTGTTAAGAAAATTTTTTTATCATACTGATTTTCGCATTATATTTATTAACAAAATGTCTTTAGGTAGCTTTTTCTCAGCGAAGGATCGAACTCCTGATTCGTTGCGTAGCGGTGTTGTATATTTATTTACCTGCCCAAGGTGTCTCCTTGGTACTTACATTGGCAGCACCGTGCGCTCCCTCAGGACTAGATTTTATTCGCATATGGGAATATTGCCGAACAGGTAAAATTTTAAATAAAAAAGAAGCCTCCAGTATTCGGGAACACAGTATAAAATGTAAAACTGATGTCACTTTAGATAATTTTAAAATTCTCGGTTGTAATTCTTGTCCTAACTCACTTAGAATTTTGGAATCTCTTTATATTAAAACATTGACCCCTTCTCTAAACGTGGATTCCTCAGCTGTCCCTCTAAATTTTTTAGAAACCCCTCTCCCCCCTCCCCAATTTTTTATAATCCCCCCTCCCCTAACTTATAACTCCAACCGCCCAACCCATAGCTTGTTTCCTGTTTTGTTTTGTTTTAAATTACTCGTGCCTCGGAACCAGCATTGAAAGGTTCGTAGTGTTAATTATTCCATTGTATTAGTGTTAATTATTCCAGTGTACTAATTTCAAATTTACTATATGTAATTTAAAAATAGCTTTTAAATTTCTTGTAATTTTATATGTAAATTTTTATAACTTTGAATTTAACCCTCTTCTTTTAGTCTTTTAAAATTTGCTTTTATTGAATAGGTTTTATAGAAATTATTTTGTCTTGTTCACATTTATTTATTGATTCTAATTTCATATTGTTATTATCTAGCCTGATGATGAGCGTATTGCTCGAAACGTTGCGCATTAAAGAAGACTTTTCATGGCATTGACATTCCTCCTTGTCATTGGATTTCTCCTAAATATTATATATATATAATATATATATATATATATAGAGAGAGAGAGAGAGAGAGAGAGAGAGAGTACTAACTACCACCCACTAATTACCTTATTAGACCTTTGTTGACTAATGGACACATAAATTATTTCATTTAGAAATGTTCTTACCAAAAAAGATTGCTAAAAATGCTTATATCATATATAACTCCTCTGCATATTTCAAGTAAAAAAATTAACCTACACTAAAATTAAATGGTACTGAATGACAAATGGTTAAGCTTATGTTACACCATTATTACGAATTTTAAATTAAATTTGCAATGCGAAATTCAGTTTTCTATTACGAAAATAAATATTCATTACCAAATTTAGGTTAATTTGGTAATTAAAAATGCCGGTTGGCAACCCTCTGATTATAACCAAAAATTATATTCCTTGTCTATATTTATGGCGAAAGAACACTAAACATACTGATATGAATTTGTTACAGATTGGACAAAAGCGAGAATAAGCACCGACTAGACGTGATGGCCGAATCTGCCCCCAAAACCAGGAAAATGTCAGGTTCAAAGCTCTCGGATGTTGTGGGCCCGGGGAAGGAGTTCATTCCCAGCGAGGTGCCGACTTGGAGAGCCGTTCTTCAGAGAGGGATTCGTCTGCAGGAGGAAACGTTCCTCATTCATGACATCCAAAGGTCTAAATACCCTATCCGAGAGATGACTGTCGAGCTGGCTTCACTCGTGATGACTCAGTGGAGGAAGTCGAATGTAAAGTTCTCCCCGCCTGTGACAATCACTGAAAAATCGCTCTCATATAAGATCTTGTTGAAATGGAAGATGACAGACGTTGTGAACGGGAGAGTTAAGTCTGCTACCCAGGAGAAGAGGATGGCTGATCTGGATAAACTCTGTGAAGTCTGCGTTTGCAAGCATTAGATCTTCTTGTGCGGCTCAGAGGGGACTGGATGCTGAGGATGCTCCCTTAAGGCCCATGTGAACTGTAACTGTCCTTTGGAGGTGAAGATTCCTAAACTGGACCTTCAGTGGCTGTGCTACCAGAGAGTGAAGACTTCCGAAGCTTCAGGAATCCAGATGTCTTCTGTAGACTTCGAAGACAGCAGGAGACAGATCAAAGCAGCGAAGAGGAAGGAGGCTGAAGAAGCTTCTGCTGTGAAGAGGAAGAAGGAAGAGGAGGCTACTAATGAGGAGCTTCTCATGAAAGACTTTGAGGAGGACGAAGAGCCAAACTTGGAAGAAGCTGCAAAAGAAGCCTCTGGCAATGCTGAGGCTACTGAAGCTCCTATGGACGTTCCCGCTGAAGTACCTGCCGAAACTCCAACTTCTGCTACACGAAACTACATGAAGATCCAAGGGACAGCTTCAGCAGCTTTGAGGTACAGGGTGGCAAATGTTCCCGCAGCTGTAGTTGCCACTGGCTTCCTGAACGACCTCATCAAGGCCGGTCATCTTTCCAAAGACAAGGCTTACTCGGCCATAGATGGCATGAAAGTCTGGAGGGCCAAGGAGGAAGTAATGGCCTCATCAGTTGAAGCTCTCACGCAGAGGTCAGAGGAGGAGAAGATCTCTGGGATATTCTTTGATGGCAAACAGGATAGGAACACAAAGGTGTTGAAATATGACGAAGTGACAGGGAGATTTCATCCCGGCAAAGTGATCGAGGAGCATTACACTATCACGTGGGAGCCTCAAGGAAAGTACCTCTTCCATTTCACTCCCGAGGAATCTGAGGAAGGAGAAAAGCCTGCTCATAAGATCGCTCAGGGCCTGCATGAGTGGCTTCTGGATCACGGAGCTGACGAGAGCCTTGTAATGATTGGAGGAGACTCTACCAACACCAACACGGGTTGGTCTGGAGGCGCCATAGCCCTATTGGAGAAGATGCTGGGTCGCAAGTGCCACTGGATGATCTGTCAGCTCCATGTGAACGAGCTCCCCCTGAGGCACTTAATCATCAAGCTGGACGGCCCTGTAACTCCCCGGTCAGGCTTCAGTGGGCCTATTGGAAAACTTCTTGAGAAAGTGAATGAACTTGAGGTCAACTTCAACTTCAAACCAGTGGAAGGAACTGAAGATATCATAGAGCTGCCAGTAGAGATAGTCAAATCTCTCTCCACAGACCAGCACAACTGCTATCTTCTGATGAAAGCCATCAAGTCTGGAAGTCTCAGTCCACAGTTGGCTGGTCTCAAGTGCGGACCTCTGAACCAATCCAGGTGGCTCACTACTACACAGGCAATCTTGCTGTTGTGGATGAGGGAACACGGACTGAAGGGGGAGGTGTTGAGGAGGCTCGAGGTCCTCGTGAAGTTCTGCCTTAACTTCTATTTCAAAATGTACTACGACATCAAAGTGAAGCACCACCTCAAATTTGGTCCTGCACACGTTTTTTCAAGCCTGAGGCTGCTAAGGAACCAGACTGCCATGGTCAGGAACATCATCTCTGCTGCAGTGATAAGAGGAGCTTACCACGCACATCCTGAGAACATCCTGGCTTCATTCCTGTGCAGTGAGGATGAGCATCAGGGAGATTTTGCTGTGAGCCAGATAGAGAAGATCAGAGAAGGAAGAGACTTTGGTTATACGACAGTGAGGCCCCATAAAAATCCCAAAGTCAATCTGCAAGCCACTTCACCTGAGGATCTCATCAACTGGGAATCAGAGAATATTTACGAGCCTATTTTCACCTGCAAGATGACATTGACTGAGCTCGAGGATCTCAGGAAAACCACTCAAAGTGGACGCTTTCTCTGTTCATACTCAGTTCTGCGAGAGAGCTGTACAGGAAGTCTCAACTGCTTCCCAAGCTGTGTACGGTCACGAGAGGAGAGATGGATGGGTGAGAGCCAGGATAGACCATCGAGAAATGCTCCCAGTGTTCAGATCGAAGCAGGACATACTTAAGAGCTTTTCAGGTTCGAGTGGCTGATGAAGAGGATGAAGCCATCGTTAATGCTCACAAGAGCTGAAAGTCCTCATAAGATCATAATATAAGATCTTATGAGGCCACGCTTTTCAGGGATCCAGGAAGAACAGGCGTGTAAACCTACACGTGGAGGTGGCAAGTCTCCCGCTACTCGATCAGAGTAGAGCTGGTGAGCCTCGCCTATTCTTTGAAGAAAATCTTAAAATTCTTAAGTTTTACGTGAAATCTAAACATTTTTTCAGCACCCAGAGGTGTTGAAACACGCAAGAAAGCAAGGATGCGGTCAGAAAAGCAGCTTTTAGACTAAATCATAGGCAGAACAGCTGCGCGCTTTGATTTGGGTGCCCTGGGGCTGCGTTAGGCAGCCTTCAAATCAGAAAATCGCGATTTTGATCATGAAAATGAGATTTTTCGGAAAAGTTGCAAATAATAAACCCATCTTAAAATTAATTTTCACATAGGAATACATATTAGCCACTTTGTTTTTCCAAAATTTCAACCCTGAACCCAGAGTATGATATGCCCTATAATGCTCAATCACAGTATAACTGATAATAAGTAAAGGTAACACAAGCAAGCCTATATATAGTAATTTATGCTCAACACGCTTGAACATGCTGCAGCAACTGAGATGATGCGCGCTCATTATTCTGCACTGTCTACCACTAAATAGAATCTTGTTTGAAATTGCACAAATATGCGCAGCTATTTCTTTCTCCCTCTTAATTTTCAGTATTTTTCCTGTACAAACTTGCAAAGATTTCGTCCCCATCGATTCCTTTTCATAGTAGGAAGTCTAAGTCAATTATACACTGGGGAACAAATTTTAACTTTTTTTTTGTTTCTTGGACGTGAATAGGTCGGTCTTATAGGAGTTTTTCCGCTGATTCCGAATATAGCCGTAGAATTTCTCTACCACCCAAGATTACTGAGAAATTTGTATTTTAATATTTATTCAAAAAGTGTATAGAAGTTAGTAAAAATACTTCATAAAAATTATATTAGTGGCAGATTGGCATTTAAAATATTCTTCTTAAAACTTCTTTGTCACTGATTTTCTCTTGTAGTTTTCATTAGGAGCTTCTCGCGTCAATGTCCAGCAGTAATCAGCTAACATTGCCGGATCCCACCTCCCTTGGTAGCGTTTCTCCATAGTAGCTATATCTTGGTGGAACCTTTCTCCATGCTCTTCGCTTACGTCGCCGAGGTTTTCAGGGAAGAAATCTAAATGGGAGTGCAAGAAATGGATTTTTAGTGACATATTACATCCCAATAACCTATATGCTTCAATCATGTCCTGCACTATTTTTTCATAGTTAGAGGCTTTGATGTTCCCTAGAAAATTTGTGACAACATTCTTCATGGCCTCCCATGCCACTTTTTCTTTTCCTCTCAAGGCATCATCAAACTTTTGATCTTTCATGAGCTCTCTGATTTGGGGACCAACAAAGATCCCTTCTTTTATCTTTGCATCGCTAAGTCGTGAAAACTTTTTCTTCAAATATTTGAATGCCTCATCTTCCTTGTTCATTGCTTTGACAAAATTTTTCATGATGCCAAGTTTGATGTGAAGTGGCGGTAAGTATATTTTCTTGGGTCAACTAAGGGTTCATGAGACACATTCTTCAGTCTTGGGATACATTTTTGACGAAGTGGCCAATCCTTTACAAAATAATGCGAATCTCTGGCTCTGCTGTCCCATTCACAAAGGAAGCAGCAGAACTTCGTATAACCGAGCTGCATTCCCAGAAGAAGCGCGACGACTTTTAAATCCCCACATTTTATGACCAACGAAACTGGTCATAATTAATCTGCTGAAGGATGAGTTTAATATTTTCGTAAGATTCCTTCATGTGGACAGCGTGCCCTACAGGAATGGAAGCGTATTTATTTCCATTGTGAAGTAGTACAACCTTGAGGCTTAGCTTCGAAGAGTCAATAAATAAACGCCAATCTTCAGATTTGTGCTCATGACCGAGAGCTAACAGCAGTCCATTTACATTATTACAGTAGCATAAACCACCTGACGAGGAGAAATACTGCATCAGATCTTTTTGGCGAGTGCGGAACGCCGATATGCTTGTATCTTTTGCCAGCAAATTCCATTCACTTAACCTGGAGCCCAATAATTCCGCTTTCTTTTTCGGAAGGTCCAAATCTCTCACGAGATCATTCAGCATAACCTGCGTTATCATACGTGGTTTATTTGATTCAGGTTGCTGAAAGTCTGTATCTTTAGTATCATCAATTTCCATTGGCTCAACTTCAGACTCTTCATCCAGTGTCCATGACTTTGGGGGAGTTGGAATTGGTTTATCATCGTCATGTAGTACTGGTCTCATGGCAGATACAAGATTTGGGTATTGAATTTTATGTTTATTTTTGGCAGAGAATCCTGAAACGTTAGTCATACAAAAATAGCAATCCGTTAGGTGATCCTTGGGCTCTCTCCAAATCATTGGTATGGCAAATGGCATAGATTTGCGGGTACCTTTAATCCAACCCCTAAGAGTGACGGCACAGGAAATGCATGAGATATGAGGTGCCCAGGATTTGTCTTGGTCGCCTACCTTACATCCCAAATAAAGTTCTTACGCCTTCTTCACGAGTGGGGTCATCGTCTTCCTCTGTGCCATTATGGTCAGTTCTCCACATACGTAGCAAAATGTATCTCTGGGATTAATACAGTTTCGATTCATGCTGGCGGAAAATTATTGAAATCACGGAAAACTTTTTGGAATGAAAAACCAATTTTTTCTACTATGAAAAATTTTAAAATTTGAGCAAAACTTGAAAAAATTTCTTTCTTTTTATTAAAAATCTGTTTGTTTAAATAGCTATATTTTTTTAATGCAAAAAATACTATTAAATATAGTTAACCTGGAAAAAAAAGAGAGTAAAATTAAATTAGTACACTTAATTTTAACTAATATTTTGGGAAAACTCTGAGTAAATGGAAATATTATTTTCTCGAAAACTATGGGTGATAGAAAAGTTCTGAAACCATATTTGGAATCAGCATCAAAAGTTCTATAAGAAACACCAAATAGTTTTCAAGAAACAAAAATGTTGTTCCCTAGTGTTATTTGTATATTTTAATTTTTTTTTAAATAAAACATGTATTATTTTAATTTTTGTAAATGAATATGGAAATTTAAAATTAGATATTTAATGTCTTTACCCATTATATGAAGAGTTATTCTATGCAATGATAATTATGAATTGAAGATTTAACTTTCATATATCATTTTACAGATGTTCAATAATCATATATTTTATAGAAATAAGATATATTTATCTATCTTCATAATTAACGTATTTCACCCTATTTTGTATCCCATTAAACCAGCCTTACAATGTGAATAAGATACGTTTTAAGAGTCCTCAGGCACTTTACAATATGGAGAAAAGAACTTGGTACCAACTCAAACAAACTTCTTTTTTTACTTTTGGCCGATTTTTTTACATTTTTTACAATTGGTGGCACTGTGCGACGGCATCTTCTGAAAGCCTCCTCTCTGTTGCGGTTAGCATTAGAACAAGTTAAGTAAAACCAAGGTTTTTTTGCATTAGTGGTAGAAATAGAATATGGAATGTATGCCTCCATGCCCGAGAGAATCACCTCCGTGATGCGCTCAGCACACTCGGAAGGGCCCAGGCCACGGAAGCAGTAATCATTCCATGGGAAATCACTGAAGTACTGCCTAAGGGGCTCCCAATCAGCGGCGACAGTGTCTCCTCTTGGGAGGATCCAAAGGCTGAATTGGAGCGATAGGACATGAAACAGATATAAGAGTGTGGTCGGAGGAGCCCAATGGAGAAAAAAGCTTGACAGAGTAAAAAGAAGGATAAGAGGTAAGAAATAAATCCAGAATATTTGGCCTATCTCCAAGGCGATCGGGGATATGAGTAGGGTGCTGTTCAATCTGTTGCAGGTCATTTAGAATAGAAAAACTGTAAGGGATGTTCGTGAAATGGGAGGAAAGCCAAAGGTGGTGGTGAACATTGAAATCTAAAATGGAGATTTCAACAAAGGGATAGCGGGATAAATGTATTTCACTTTGAAGTGAGATAGTCAAAGAATTTTGGATGGCCACTAGAATTAAGAGAAAGGTAAACAGCGCAGATGTATTTAGTTTGAGATTGGCATGTAAGCCATAGTCAGAGGGTATAGAATTATGAAAATTCGAGTTCGGGAATACGAGAACAAGTTAGGTTATTGCGTTATGGATGCCGCAACATCCATCTTTGGAGTGAAATTGAGTAGAGAGAAAGTAAGAGAGTACAGAAAAGGGGTTGTTGTCCGTCGTTTCAGACACCTGAAGTTCAGTGAGGAAAAGAAGATGAGGTTTAGAGGAGGAGAGGTGGTGTTCAACAGATTGAAAATTTGAATAAAGGCCACGAATGTTTCAGAAATTAATGAAAAGTGAATCAGGCAGATGCCGAGAACATCTTCAATGGGCGGTAGCAGATCCGGCCACTCTACCCGGGTCTGTATTCCCGGTTTCGGCAGCGGGGAAGCCAGAAGTGGGGACATTTATGGTCCCCTCCCTTGGGTACCCAGAGGCTCTTGAAGTTGATACCATTTTTTCTGTTTTTAATTTTGAAACGATTATGTAGTGTGTAAGATGCATGAATACGTTGTGAGGAAAAGGTAGAGAAGTTTGTGTTCGAGAGCATGCTTGACTGCTCACAGGGTAGATGAAACACAGAAAAGATCAGGTATTGAGGACAGTGACAGGAGAAACGGGAGTTCCAGCACTCCCTATCTTCTGTCTAACGTCCCCACGGGAGAACTTCCCTGGTCGATTGCTGTCTACAATATCCTCCTCTGATAGAGATCGATGGTGAACATTTTAAACACCTCTTAGAAACCTTACTATTCAATATAAAGTTGTTATAAAGTACATGTAATAAATATTACTTGTCCATGTTCACTTACGTTAATATAATTCGAATCGGATTTGTCTTTTCACTTCCGTTACTTGCTTTACTTCCGCATCTTTGGTCACCCTCTTTTTGGTCTTTCGGTGAAACTTTTGCTCTGCGCTTCACATACCAAAAGTTTTTGATAGTCTCGCACAAATTTTTAATTTCCAAACTCCCCTCTTTCGGTTTCTATCCTTCTACCTATGCCTTCATCCCTAATTTCCTTTCTGGCCGATCTATAGCTGCGGTTGTAGATGGCCACTGTTCTTCTCCTAAAGCTATAAACAGTGATTTTCCTTAGGGTTCTGTCTTGTCACCCACTCTTTTCCTTTTATTTATTAAATAGCGGAGCGACCCGGCGTTGCCCTGGTGGAAGTTAGTAGTATGGGCGTAAAAGGTTAGAGTGCAGTGCAATGATGCAATAAGTGCCAGTGCCAACCCCCTCCCCCTTGTTGCAAGACCCCCAGTGCCAACCCCAGGGTGCCAAAAAAATAAATAAAAAATAAAAAATGGTGGGGAGGGGAACTCCCCCAGCAAGCTGGGGGAGTCCACCTAACCTCTTTGGGGGAGAAGTTGGGACAGCCTCATCCCCCAAAGGGGTATACCTAACCTAAGAGAGAAAGGAGAAGGAGAGAGGAGTGTTCGCTTGGCTCCTGCCAAGCGCATATTGAGACTTCATCCGAGTGCCCGCTGTCTTATAAAGTCCTAATCCGCCAGTTGGCGTAGAAGCCAGTGACTTCAGGCATTATCAGCCAGTTGGCACAGTGCATACAACGTTTTGACAGCGAAGAAGCGCACACAAACGCACGTACACCCCCGACTATACGCCTATAAAGCCCCTATTATTACACACATAACTATATGCACGATTATATGCACCGAGTTCGAGTCCCGGTGACGGCAACGGCGCGCAGCAATCCTTCCACGCAAATGGGTGGTAGATAAATGGAAACCCTGGGTATCCTAGTGGTTAAGACGCTGGGTTGCTGGTGGTCCGGGTTAAGCTGTAGGTCTAAGGTGGAGTGTAAACATCCTTCCACACAAATGGTTGGTAGATAAATGGGAACCCTAAGTATCCTAGTGGTAAAGACGCTGGGCTGCAGTATTCCCCGTTAAACTGTAGGTGTAAGCTGGAGTGTAAAGCTTGACCTTCGTCAGAATGAACAATTCGGGCGGAAGCTAACGAAGGGTTAGCCAAAGGAAAGCCTATATATGTACAGTTCCGGTGCCAGTTAACACAGTGTATACAACGTTTGAACAGCCAAGAAACGCACACAAACGCACGTACACTCCCGACTATACGCCCATAAAACCCCTATTATCATACACACACAACTATATGCACGCTCATAGCTCGCCAACTCCAACCGTCATCACCCGTTTACACACAACGTTTGAACATCCAAGAAGCGCACACAAACGCATATAGACTCCTCTATTATTACGCCAAAGAGAATTTTCAACAATAATAATAATAATAATGCATTCTAATTTCAACTAGAATAATTTGCCCCAATTTAAACTTCAAGTTGATTAAGAATTTGATGAAGCTTTTGATAATTGGGTTTTATTTATTTATTTGGTTTTACTTTAAAGCCAACACAAGATGCACACACACACACACACACACGTACATACATCCGTCAGTCTGCTTAGAAGGCAGCCATTTGGTATACATATAATTAAATAATAATATCATTTATATATACAACCAAAATAATTAAATAAAACACCGTTACATCATTCTGTTTATTTAGACGGAATATTGGTATCAATTTCACGAAATATATAGAAAATAAATATACATTCCTATACAAAGCCTATATATGTACAGTTCCGGTGCCAGTTAACACAGTGTATACAACGTTTGGACAGCCAAGAAAAGCACACAAACGCACGTACACTCCCAACTATACGCCCATAAAGCCCCTGTTATTACACACACAACTATATGCACGCTCATAGCTCGCCAACTCCAACCGTCATCACCCGTTTACACACAATGTTTAAACATCCAAGAAGCGCACACAAACGCACACAGACTCCTTTATTATTACGCAAAAGAGAATTTTCAACAGTAATAATAATAATAATGTATTCTAATTTAATTTGATGAAGCTTTTGATAATTGGGTTTTATTTATTTATTGGGTTTTACTTTAAAGCCAACACAAGATGCACACACACACACACACACACACACACAGACACACACACACACACACACACACACACGTACATACATCCGTCAGTCTGCTTAGAAATCAGCCATTTGGTATACATATAATTAAATAATAATATCGTTTGTAGTGTATATACAACCAAAATAATTAAATAAAACACCGTTACATCATTTTGTTTATTTAGACGGATTACACAGGTCTGCATGAAAATCGATTTCTTTATTTTGAGTTGTGATTCTGAAGCAGTTCGCTGAGCTGAATTCAAAAATGCTAACAGTTGTTTTCTATCACCCACAGTTTTAAAGTTATTAGCAAAACAATTTTGGGGCGTTTTGTAATTTTTTACCTTTTTTATCTTTAATTAATTTCGTTTTTTCATATTTTTCAGATAGATAATTCTAACATTACGTCTTTAAAATTTTAATAATGGCTTCTAGAGGATGTACCCATAGTCCAGACATATTTTGTTATATTTATGGTCGGTATGTTGTTGTAAAACAAAGGACAAATGTAACGACATTCATTAAGAGAGCTTATCATGCTTAGTTTGGAATTAAATCAGGAGATCAAGACAAAAGTTGGGCTCCACACAAGGTTTGTCTTACGTGTGTTGCGGCACTAAGGAATTGGAGCAAAGGTAAAAAGAAAAAATTGCCATTTGGGATCCCTATGGTATGGCGCGAGCCTAGAAACCATACCGACGACTGCTACTTCTGTTCTTGCAATGTTAAAAGTTATAATGCAAAGAATAAAGAGAGCCTTCAATACCCAAGTCTTCCATCTGTATCCAGCAGTATGTCAAAGCATTGAATAGAGAAGGTGAGTGTTTCAAGTACATTTGTTTAAAATATCCAAAGATTAGCTACTAGAAAACAAAGGAAGGTGTTTTTATAGGTCCTCAGATTAGAAATTTATTGACAGACGATCATTTCCTGAACACAATGACCAATAAAGAAAAAGAAGCATGGCTTGGTTTCAAAGATGTTGTTGAAAACTTCTTGGGAAACAACAAAAGCCAAAATTATGAAAGACTGGTGGAAAATATGCTTAAAAAGTTTTGCGCCTTAGGCTGCAACAAGAGCCTGAAACTTCACTTCTTATTTTCGCATCTTGACCGTTTTTCCGAAAATCTCGGAGATGTCAGTGAGGAGCAAGGGGAAAGATTTCACCAGGACATCAAAACCATGGAAAGAAGATATCAAGGAAGATGGCATACAAATATGATGGCGGATTACTGCTGGTGTCTGCAACGAGATCAGCCTAACGCACAGCATAAGAAAACATCAAAGAAGCACCGGTTTAGTCGTCATTAGTCAGATCTACCTTCGTAGTCTTAAGTCTTTGGAATAAGTCCTGAAATGTTTGCAGGTAAAGAAGGTAAATATATTTTGTTTCTTTCAGTTATTTTTTTATTCTTTCATAAACAAGCAATATGCTTGTCCAAGAGTTAGGAGCTATTTAATTCTGCTTTAATTAGGTTTTACTCTATCACCTAAAGATTTCGTGCTACAAGGGGTGTTGTAATACCTCATCTGTCCCCAAATGTTAACCACCCATTGATGAGAGGGGAGAGAGTATTTTGCTAGGAACGGGACTGGTTGTTATATATATTTACCCTACATTATTATGTAAGCGTTACTGTAGTCTATAACAACAAAATTTATGGTTTAGCATGTGCAATCCAATGTTGGTCTCGATAAGATGGTTCACATTTGGGGATAAATGGGGGATTTATGACACCCTGTAGTAAGAAAACTATACGTGATAGGGAAAAACTAACTATATATTTTAGATCAGCGCACTCAAATTATATACAATCACCAACTAGTTTGTAAAAATCGATCGACAAGTTTTCAAATGTGTACTGGTGTTATTGGTATCAATTTCACGAAATATATAGAAAATAATATACATTCCTATAAAAAGGACGAATATATACAATAATAATAATATAAGAAATACGAACGAGGAATATATATATATATATATATGTTAACCCCTCCGTCTATGGCCCTGGGGTGGTTCGGATCGACGAGGGTTCTAGTTAGGAGGCAGCAACGGATATTTCTTCTATAACATTCTAATTCTTTTCCGCCGGTCAAATGGTAGGTCGCCACTCTGTTAAACTCTTGGCTACAGACTCGCCAGACTGTTATGCTTCTTAAAATATTCTTCTAATCTTGGTAGTAGGGTCGCCAAATGTTAATTCTTCTCTTTTTATAATACTCTGATACTTTCTCTGATACTAAAATTATCGACTTTTCTTTTATAACTTATCGACTTAATTAAGTTCTTCTGAAGAGAGCACGGCTCGAAGGATAAGATAAACCTATCTTCAACTGTAAATTTACTGCTAAAATGTACAGGTAGTGCTCAGCCTCTGAATTAGCTTCTGAATTTACAGGGGTAGAGGTTCGACCTCTTTCGACCATGGCTCAGGCCGGGATCTAAAAATATTAAGGAGGCAAGGGGCCTCTGCCCCCTCCCCGCAGCGAAGCTGCTAACAAGGGAGTCTCGTAGCAGTGACCAAAGCAGAGAGCCCGTAATGAAGTGAAGTTCATTTTACAAATACATGTATAATATAAGCCTAAATTTTGGGGGACGGCAGTTGAAGGTTAAGTTTCCCCCCCTTTTAAACACGATCAGATGTTTGAAAGATTCCAAATAAAAATTTAAAAAATAAAAATAAAACTAATCGTATTTTCTTTTGCCGCGTCTTCATTTCTGAAGGCGATATCATTTCATAGTAGTACATAAGTACAATTTAGTACACGATTGAGTACATTTTCGTTTGGGTTTATTACAATTATGATTGCGATTATGGATTACTTCCCATTCGCTTATGATTGTCCCTTACAGTTCTATTAAAGTACATTCTTACATTATATATAAAGTCATTACATTCAATTACAGTTTCATTGAAGTACATTACGTCGTTTACCGTTCTTAGTGTTTTTATATATTTATATATGGTTATATTATATGGTTATATTATATGGTTATATTATATGGTTATATTATATGGTTATTAGCATAACACAAGTACATGAGCACATACAAGATAATTTATATAAAACATAACATGTTACATTATATTATAATATGTTATAAATTTGGATCAGAGCGTTCGATTTTGCTGTGATTCGCGAATTCTACCACTTACTTACCCAAGCATTTATGAATATCTTGTGATGGGTGAACGCACTTAAAAGAAAAATAAAAAAATACATGTGGACGTATTTTACAAGTAAGTAACAGAATAGGTTGTGTGCGTAATATAGACGCGCGTAAAATATGGACTGATAGGTTGATAGGTATCAGTAGACAATAGGTAGGAAACAACATAAATAATGATGTATAGAGAATGAAGTTTTTCTTTTTATTATTATTATTATTATTATTAAAGAATTTACCATACATTCAATACGGAAGATGTCCAAATACTAAACAAGTGATTCAGTGTTCAAGGTATGGAAAACGTGAAGAGAATTAAGTTACTTTATGACGTCATAGTTATTCACATTGTCATACGTACAGTATAACTGTAAGTCATTATTTGGGAGGACCTAAAAGAAACGAATTAAAGACAGAATGGGTATCAAGGACTAAGAAGCACAACTACGGGTTCCAATCCTCTTATATACAATGTGTATGTATAATCTAGGGTCGAGGGTGAGATGCAAGACAATCATAATTAATTATAATAACTTCTATAACAAATGGAAAATGGATACGACTAAACCATAGATATGGCAGATCGTAGGGTTGTGACACGAACAAAAATAGGAAGCTACAAGTAAAATTATTATCCAAACTCGCGTTAAGCGATTTTGGTTCTTATGTAAAAATGAATATTGATTATTCATTTCATTTTTACATATATATATATATATATATTATAATAAATAATATACAAAACGACGGAGAATTGTGTGTATGTATATATATATATATATATATGGGAATGAACTCAGAATGGTCCCCCGATTTTTTTATGATACACACAGACCGTGCATGGAACAAGGAACTCTTCTGGGATAATTAAATCCACTAGTATAGTCCGAATAAGTAATGGTAAATGACAAAATATATAGAAAATAATATACATTCCTGTAAAAAGGACGAATATATGCAATAATAATAATATAAGACCACGCTTCTCAAACTAGGGGTCACGACCCCTCAGGGGGTCGCGTAAATATTATTGGGGTCGCAGAAACATTTGAAAATATTATTTTTTTCATAAATATACAGTGTTAGTACCTATTGCTTTTATGACATTGAGTGAAGTGTCGCGAAAAAATTTGGCTGATCCAAAGGGGTCGCAAGTGAAAAAAGTTTGAGAAGCCCTGATATAAGAAATACGAACGAGGAATATATATATGTATGTATATATATATATATATATATATATATAATCAAAAAAATAATATACAAAACGACGGAGAATTGTGTATATATATATGATAGAACTCTTCTGGGATAATTAAACCCACTATAGTCCGAATAAGTAATGGCAAATGACAAATACCATAGTTTTTTCTTTTTCATGATGCTAGCCCGACGTGGGCAACGGGTCACTCGCAAAGAGGTCCCATAAATATAGCTTTCCTCACCAGCTATCTGCAAAGCAGACAGGATCCAGCTTTGGGACATGGATCTAGGGTTTAAAGCAGCCTAGCCCTAGTTTATCGTATTTACATCTTTTAAATATTATTATCTTCTCTATTAATTTCTTATAACCAAAACATTCTAATTAAATATAATTATAATATAAACAAAACATGCTAATTTTCAATTAGACATTACTGCACTCGCATCACCCCCTTGAAAATAAGTTTTACACTAGGAAAACTTATTAATATCGTATAACAAATTTATTTATACATTCAAGTTATTTATTTTTCAAATTTTTTTTCTTTAACAAAATTCAAGTTAGAGAAGAAATCATTAGAATGACAAATTGCACACATCAGATATTTTGTATCATTTTATAAAAATCGAAAACAAACTATAATTTTCATAACATTTGCATAAAATAACATTTCACACCAATAATCAAATTTATAACCTGTAACGAATCTATACGTGCCAAATAACGGATAATTTTCTTAACATTGGTTACACAAATTTCAAAGTCACAATCTTTTCCAGCGTTTCCTCATCAAAGATCGCTTTACATTCGAAACAATTATTTATATAGTTATACTGTTACTATCACGGCAACCTAGGAAAATAAGAAAACGTTTATATAAAATACTGACCAGAGCGCACATCCTATTTCACAAAACAAATTTGGGTAATAATCGCACCCTTTCACGTATAATTTCATTACATAATAATCAGTACATTCATAGCTGGACATTGTTTAGATCACAATCCGCACAGTTGACAACGGACTTCTTCAATTTTCAATCGCAGCTCCTGCTCACTTCGCTAGAATGCAAGGGATTGCATCACCATGCAACAGGTCAGCACCCTTTAGGTTGGTTCCGCTCTCTCTCCAAATGGCGAAGAAAAAAAACAAGAGAGACGTCCAATGCTAAGAGGATCAGGGGGGGGGGCAGATATACTGAAAGTGGAACCACGCACCGGAATTGGACGGAATTTGCTAAAAGTCGTCGAATCAACTCGCCTGTCTCATCTCAACTTTTGTCGGTGAACGCTGCTCTTCCTACGTCCAGCTGAAAGACTCTCTTACTGGCAATAATCAAACCATCACTTCGCCATAGGCAGTTTCGCAACAAACCTACTGTATGTCTGTATGGAGAGTAAAGCCTTAGACACTCGTTCAAGCTCTCGTGGCTTGCCTACCGAGTGCTAAAACATATTTAGCGAAGCATCGAGCAGCGTGACCAGCTACTTCCCGAAAAATACCAGTAGACCATCGAAACTGTCCTGTGCCAAGTCCCTGCACATTCGGTTTCTTTTGTCTCTTCTCTTTTCTTCCGAAACTGTCCTGCGCCAAGTCCCTGCGCATTCGGTTTCTCTTCTCTGTCTGTCTCTTCTCTTCCGAAACTGTTCTGCACCAAGTCTCTGCGCACTCGGTTTCCTCTTCTCTCTCTCTCATCGGTGATCGATCACCTATCGGGTCAACTAAACTCAATGGATGGAATTTGGATCTAACTTAACTGCCTCCAAATCGAGCATCTTGAAAATTTGAAAAAAAAGTTATTCGAAACGTTTATACTGCTACTGATTATCATTTCATATTTAATTTACCGAATTTTCTCGACAGTTCACTTCGAAACAATAACTACAAATTTGCTCTGGCCAAATTCACGGAAAAACTATTACAAATTTTTCAGAATTCACAAAATTTTAATCACAGCCTAGATACCAATAAAGTCACTTATGGCAGTTACATCGGAGAAGATAAAAAATTCATGAAACGCACGAAACAAAATTGCACAGTAGAAATATAAAACGCCCATACATAGTAACCTTTATTATAATTTAACAAATATTATTATTCAAACTACCTTCATAAATCACATCGATACATTTAAATACAAAAGACAAAAATGAAACCCAGAGACTTCATGTCATTAATTCTCTGAAAATCACAAACTCGCTTACACTTTGGGGGAAGCTCACATAGACGCCACAAAAACGTTACTGGCCATCTAAAAGGCTCCATCTCCGGGTGAACACTCGAGCCAATGTTTTAACTCTATTAGTAAACCCGACTGAAGTTTTAAACAATAACAATTTTCCAAAACAGATATTAAATAAAAAATTTAAATATTAATACCGAAAATTAATTTAATACATTAATTCCAACCTGAAACACTAAATTTCATAGGTAGAAAACTTGCAATTCACAAATTACATCTGAGAGACAACTCTCTCCTTCAACACAAAACCCAGTATGGTTTGTAAATTACACAAATCCCAGCAATCTATCGTTTCTAAGTGAAACTACAAATTTTCATCGTTATTCTAAATAAGAACAAATAATATGAACCCAAAAATACACGCAACCTACTATGTAAACAAAAAAAATTCCTAATATAAAAATATTCCTAACCGAATGAAACTGCATTACATCCTGACATAATTTTGTAATATTTTCTATGCAAACGCGCGAACGTAAAAAACATTTTTCTTTTTTAATACCCAAAATAAAAGGTTAAACAAAAAAAAAACGCTCCCTAACACAATAAAATTTAATTGCAGGATAAAAAAATTTTAAACAGCATAACCATACAACATATCACGCGGAATTGTCTTGAAAATGAAAGAAAGAAAAAATAGACAACGAAAACCGCACACCTACAAAAATTAAAGTGTATATAAATATATAAATTAATATATAAGTATAAGTTAATCTATAAGTATCTAATTAATGAGTATATAAACAAAATAAAAAACAAATTAATTTATCAAAAATTTTACCAAAACAATTTCTCTATTTCAATTAAACAAAGTTAGCTTATTTTCAAGTCTCCCACAATTCTATACGGCAAACATATAATCTTACAGTGTCCGAATTTGACCCAGTATGAATTAGTCTTTAATAACGATTATTCTTCGACTGTCACTTAAAATTAACAACCTATAAAGCGAGACTACAAAGCGAACCTTAAAATTATACACATTTGATGTTGATGTGTCTAACGGATTTACAGGCGACACCTTCAGTCAAAGAATAATCTTAAAAACTCCACTAATAAATTCTGTAAAATTTTGTTACATGTTCATTGAATCTCTTAGAATGCTCTACTATATGCATATACATATATATTTTTATTGCCTAGAAATGCGTCACTATACGCTAACCATTTTAAACCTTACCGTATAAAATGCGTGTCACAATCTATTTAGGCACTAAAATAATTTAATTCGTATAAATTAAGTGTAAAATTTGTTTACTAATCATTATTATTATTTCCATCAAATTATTACTAATTCAGAAAATGTAAACACCAAAATAGACTGTAAAAACAAAAAGGTAGACTGTAAGACGAGTAAAAGTGGACGAAACGACATGAAAAGAAATGAGTCACCGGACCGCGTTTTTCAATTTTGAAATTTCTCTCTACGAAATCTAAAGAAACAGCATGAAAAAAGATGGAACAAACGACTTTCGAATTAAATTTCAGACAAAAAACAATAATATTTTAGCGCGAAAAGTGGAAGAGACGCTCTTATGAGAAGGAATTCGAAAAATGATGGGTGCCATCTTCAATCATCGAATTTTGAAGAAAAGGGAATCAGAATTTGCTTAATGTTATAAATACTCTAAAACGGATAGCGAAACAGAATACCTACTAATTTTCTTCATACGGAGAACGTGGAAAAATGATCGTGATTAAATGAAAAAACACACGCACAAATTTTCAATTTCTATTCATGACACGAAAAAAATTGCAAAAAGCCTAATTCAATAGCGGATTGCGTAGGTTTGTATTATTAAATTGATGACAATTTATAAAGTTAGCTAACACCAGAATGTAGTGATTCCCCTTCCTTCATTTGTATAATTATTTACTTTCTTTTTTCTTCTATCATTAATCATTCTCCTTACACGCGTTTCACTCGCTTTTCGCTTGTCTTATAAATGCGTGGTAGACGCGACCGAGTGAAAACCGTTAACATTGCAAAGGGAAGACCGGGGATTAATCATACTCTTCATTACACTTTTTACTACTTTATTTATGCCGAAAAGACTTACTTAAACGGGGTAATGCGAGGGGGGAAATTTAATTATAATACTTAAGTCGAGAGAGACACAAAAAATAGCTTAAATTCACAATTACATTCTAACACGAAAAGACACCTTTGTAAACGCAAGGTGACTGGAGGGTACTTCCACCCAGCCTTCGCTTGAGTATCCTTTCCCTGTTGCCAACCAGTATTTTATTATGATTTTAATATCAACAAACCTTAGTTTATCGTATTTACATCTTTTAAATATTATTATCTTCTCTATTAATTTCTTATAACCAAAACATTCTAATTAAATATAATTTTAATATAAACAAAACATGCTAATTTTCAATTAGACATTACTACACCGGGCATAATATAATCTAACCAAAGTTTAATCTAACCGGGCACAATATAGCCTAAGCATAGACTAACCTGGTATAATATAACCTAACCTAACCTAGCGTAGCCTAACCGGGAGTAATATAACCTAACCTAGCATAGCCTAACCGGGTATAATATAACCTAACCTAGCGTAGCCTAACCGGTCATAATAAAACCTAACCTAGCGTAACCTAACCGGGCATAATATAACCTAACCCAGTTTAATCTAACCGGACATAATATAACCTAATCTAACACAACTGAACCTAACATGTCCTAATTTAATAATCCGAAACTTGTATCCGTACTCGGTAGTGGTGTGACATCTTTTAAGATTTCTTATAACACGCAAATTTAGTGGACGTTAAAAGCTACTTCGCAAGATCTTAATGGAGGCCTCTTTCTCGTTTATAATTTATTTAGTTATCTTATTTTACCCTTTTATTTTGAGTTTTTCTTGGCCAAAAGTTTTTCTACATCGAAAAAAATTATGAAATGTGGAGGCTCTTTCCTTTATATGGGTGTCTATTTATTAATGCTAGTCGGAACGTTTTGTTTCAAAATTTGAAAATTACGATTTGTACCGCGTTAATTTATGTCGTAGATAACATCATAACATTCGCTCTCTATTTATCACCCGGTTTTCGGATTAACTAATTCGGTTTAACATTTTCTTGCGTATTATTTTTCTTATGTTATTCTAGCGCACTCCAGAAAATTGTATTGAATCTAAGGGGACATGTCTTTGTGATTAGCAGTTAATATCATATTATACGGTAATATAAACAGAATGTGTATAAAGTAACGCAAGTAAACAGGCAAATCCGATTTGAACTGATTTAAGCTAGTTTCAACTTGTTTTTTAAATTATTGTACAATGTACATTCTGTGAAAAGATTCAGTATTGGACTAATCATGTTAATTTCTCCTTAAAGGACCGATACGAAACTTGATCGTGTTATAGCTACTTTTCGGGACAGTTTTGATGAAAGGCAAATAAATGACGATGATTTGGAGGATTTACGGTGCAGCCAACCCAGTGACCTGAATACCGAGGTCGAGATATTGGTTCACATCCGGTCCAATGAATGCCAGGTCATCGAGGAACTAATGTAAAAAAAATTTGTGGTTAAGAACAAAACACATTGTATTTTCATTCAATTTATTGAATGGTAGAAAGCATGTTTTAGTACAATTCGGTTTACAGAAGTAGCATCCGTTAAATAAGACTAACATTAATGGAGACATTTTACAGAACTTATGAACTTATGTTGTTTCGTGCTTTGGTCTCTCTTCACACGGAGGTCAAGCTGGTGGCCCCGCCTCTAGGTCTGGCCTGGTGGAGGAGCGAGTTGATTTCTTACGCTCTCCACCGTACATAGCCAGGCACGCCCGGCTCATCTGGTACTGTCTTGAGCCAAGCATTCAGTCTTTTCTTGAAGACTTCAACTTTGCTCCCGTTACGTTTCTGAGGTCCTTAGGAAGCTGGGTGAAAAGTCTTGGCCCCCTGACAACCAAGCTATTTTCCTTCAGGGTTGAGGAGGTCCCTTGTCGGGCCTTTAATTTGGGAACACTACACATTCTGCCTTTCCTATTTTCCAGTGTTGTTTGAATGGTAATTGGGTTTAGTTTTAGGTTTGGTACCAGTTTTTCGATCATTTTCCATATGTAGATTATGATGTACCTCTCTCTTCTTCTTTCCAGTGAGTACAGATTTAGTTTACGTAGTCTTTCCTAGTAGTTGAGTGCTTTGCAGCCATCAATCTTGGCTGTGAAATGCCTTTGCGTTTCTTCTAGTTTATTAGTTTCTTCCTTTTTATATGGGGACGTCAAAACGTTATAATTATATATATACACACGTAAAACTTACATAAAATAGTTAAAATATATATGCACACGTAAAACTTTACACAATACAACGAGTGCGTACAAATGGGAACCTTTTTTTATCTGTCTACATACCATTTCATCATTCATCTCAGTGTCGCACAAATCGAATGATTTTAAAAAATTTATAAATTCCTTCCCACGTGATATGTGCAGGAGAAATGAAAGGCAATACATGCCACAAGTGTTACTAAAATATCTTTTGAAACCGTAAGACTTCCAGACAATTTCAAGGACATGTAGCTGTTCGATAAATTGTACAACCACAGGGCCACTCCAGGGTTGAGTGCTGAGTGAATCAAAATAGTACATTCTTTCCCTATTTTTAAAATAGATTGCAAACCAATGAATTCCCACATTCCTAACAATGTCGGTGTGGACAATAAAACTACATCAATCTCTCGCAGTTGGCAATTTCATTGTTTCATTCTTCGCAAACACACCGATAAATTTGGAGCGTGTGTTTCGGTCACTTTTCATTACTCTCTGGAGTGTATTCGCATCCATTTTAAAAGTCTTTGACAACGTTCCGGAAGCTGTCATTTTCTATTAGAGCTTGTGATTCGAGGTACACGAATACACTAATAGGCGTGTCTATAGGGTTGGCGTATTCCAATCTAACTGAGATGTTCCCACTTTGTTGTGGACTTAAGTGTGTATTTACACCAGCAGATAAGTCAGGGGTAATATCAAATGGGTAAAGGTTAAATTCTTCGACAAATTCTTTCTCTGTTACGCCAATCCCAAGCTCGTCACAGTCAATGGCAATATGGGCCAGATTACAATAAGATCTCGCGTAGAGCGGGAGCACAGCGTCTGATGAGTAGTCCGTAACCATAGTCCCGTCCAATTCAAAGCCAATTACGTATAGAGTTATATTTTTAAGGCCGAAATTCTCGAATTTAAAGGCGCTCTTTTTACTTTTTCCATTTGTCGAAGCGTGATCCTGCATTCTAATTAATATCCTTTTAGGTAGAACTCCCAGGGCCTCGTTTTCTAGCTGCTTCGAGGCCAACCCGGAGGGCACCGTGTATAGTTTGATCTGTACTCTGTTAATTGGGTATTTTACTGTTTCGTGTATTAAATTTTCGCAGTTTAGCATACATATGCATGCAGCTTGGGTATCTCGAATTCTATAGAGGCACTCGGTGAACTAATTGTGTTTAATGGGTTAATTGTAATAAAGTCGCCATGCTCAACAGAAACATGTGTAGGGGGCATATCAAAGAGGGACAGCTCCGGTTTACAACATTGTGAGCTACGCGGAAGGATGAAACGCGCCATCACGAGTCAGAAATAGTGCCACCTCTCTCGACAAGTAGTAATCAGCGTATGATTAGTGATAGTAGTGTCCTCAGCTTATATCAGTTAAAAAAATTATCAGCCATAGGCTACATACTCTTAGAATACTTCATTTTGATGTCCTTTTACATTTAGCGCCACGTGTTGGTAACGCCTTCTTCCGGAGAGACGTCTACTTCTTTCCACCACCACGCATTTTTCCCTTTGCATCTTTGATGATTTCGTCCCGTGTACGTTTTAAATATGTTTTTAGAGCTTCTTTAGGTTTAGTTTCACCCATTATTTCTTCTACCGCGTTAAAACCTGAGTGTAACGCTTTCATCCCGAGGTATCTACCCCCCCTCTTCAACAGTGGGACAACGGTGCGGGGTATGGTTGAAGAAACTGATCCAAGTCCACTCCCACGCTAATATCTCACCCTTCGATAGAATATAAAAGGCCTTCGGGTCATTATAACTAAATGCGATGAAAGTGTAGCTTCACTGTTAAGCCCCCTTCATCGAGTGGGAAATTTTTTCCCTCAATCGTTCTTATATATATTAATATATTGGTTAATAGATTAGTCGCAACATTCACATTATGGGGCTTGTTATATGTAATGCTCAAACTTTACCCCCTTTGGTTGGGAATGTGTGCAATGCGGAGCAGGCGCCCCTGGGTGTCCCAACAAATTGTTGCTGCACGATATTGCTGTAAATATAACATGTCTGGGAATAAATTGCTTTCACCCAATTTCTCCATCTTCAACTGATATATTAAGCTGGACAAGTCAAGTTGTGCCTCGTGGAAGGTGTCTTTTTGGAGGGATGCACTATATCGACCCTCGGCCACAATTGTGAACATCTCTTTGTCTTAAATATTTATACTAAGCGTTGATTTTAACTTCAACATGGTGCAGGTGTGTCTATGTTTACGACTTCAAAAAGTAAGTCGTTTGTCAGGTACGACTTTTCAAGACTCTTGTTTAACCCCGTCACAATGTCTGTGGCTGTGTCATAATGACTGATTCCTAGTGTTAAATTTGTACTACATAACTGTACCTCACCGAACAGGACTGATCGCATAGTATACTCTAAGGTTATGCCTAATTTTTCACACCCACCGACTCTTCTAAGGATCAGAAATATTATCTGCTCATTTTCAAGAGTTAAAAATTTGGTAGCTAGCTGGAACTCACAAACACCACCTTCGTATGAATCACGTTCCAACTCACTGGTCCCGTGGAGTTCTGTTACAAAGTTGGCCAGGGTGTTGTTAGGATGTACAGAGAGAGAAGAAGAGGACGGGAGTGTAACATAGAAATGGTTAGGCACCATGATGCATACCATTTAAGCTTCATTATTGCAGCAGCTTTTATATAGATGTTGAAGCTTTCTGGGTACCCTAGGAATTTCACCAGGTACATTTTCCTCTTTCCTGAACCTTTGCTGCCTAAAATTTTTTCAATTTTAAACAGACTTTTTCCTAAATTAAATGTCACTTTCTGCAACTCCTCGCGGTAAAAGCCTCTTGCGATTTCTTCCCCATTCAAATCTTCAAGGTAATGCATCACTATCTCGCCTTTAGGTCTCATAGCACTAACTTTAAAAATCTCACGTGTCCATCGTTGCTGAAATCCCTTCGCGAATTTATATCCCGAACGCGATAGCTCCATCTCTTCTCACCTCTGTGCGCGTACCTCTTTCTAAAACTTCCTTAACTGTTGTACCAATCGTACTCTGGTGTGAACGGTTGTATGACGATGCCAATGAACGTTTATATATCTGTATGTATTTTTGTGTAAAATAGCGATGCATGCGTTCCTTTATGGTACGTTGAACTTTCAGCTATAGAGGTTTTGTGTATAGAACTGCTAGTATAGTAACTGATATTAAACTCTGTCAGAATGTTCTGAAAAGCGCGGCCTATAAATTACACCAGTACACATTTGAAAACTTGTCGATCGATTTTTACAAACTAGTTAGTGATTCTATATAATTTGAGTGCGCTGATCTAAAAAATATAGTTAGTTTTTCCCTATCACGTATGGTTTTCTTGTTACAGGGTGTATCATAAATCCCCCATTTATCCCCAAATGTGGACCATCTTATCGAGACCAACATTGGATTGTACATGCTAAACCATAAATTTTGTTGTTATAGACTACAGTAACGGTTAAATAATAATGTAGGGTAAATATATATAACAACTAGTCCCGTTCCCAGCAAAATACTCTCTCCCCTCCCATCAATGGGTGGTTAACATTTGGGGACAGATGAGGTATTACAACACCCCTTGTAGCACGAAATCTTTAGGTGATAGAGTAAAACCTAATTAAAGCAGAATTAAATAGCTCCTAGCTCTTGGACAAGCATATTGCTTGTTTATGAAAGAATAAAAAAATAACTGAAAGAAAAAATATATTTACCTTCTTTACTTGCAAACATTTCAGGACTTATTCCAAAGACTTAAGATTACGAAGGTGGATCTGACTAATGACGACTAAACCGGTGCTTCTTTGATGTTTTCTTATGCTGTGCGTTAGGCTGATCTCGTTGCAGAAACCAGCAGTAATCCGCCATCATATTTATATGCCATCTTCCTTGATATCTTCTTTCCATGGTTTTGATGTCCTGGTGAAATCGTTCCCCTTGCTCCTCACTGACATCTCCGAGATTTTCGGAAAAACGGTCAAGATGCGAAAATAAGAAGTGAACTTTCAGGCTCATGTTGCAGCCTAAGGCGCAAAACTTTTTAAGCATATTTTCCACCAGTCTTTCATAATTTTGCCTTTTGTAGTTTCCCAAGAAGTTTTCAACAACATCTTTGAAACCAAGCCATGCTTCTTTTTCTTTATTGGTCATTGTGTTCAGGAAATAATCGTCTGTCAATAACTTTCTAATCTGAGGACCTATAAAAACACCTTCCTTTGTTTTCTCGTAGCTAATCTTTGGATATTTTGAACAAATGTACTTGAAACATTCACCTTCTCTATTCAATGCTTTGACATACTGCTTCATCAAGCCTAACTTAATGTGCAAGGGTGGTAGGAGGATTTTATTTGGTTCAAACTAGATGTTCGTGTAAAATGTTTTTTGATCCTGGGGTAAGATTCTCTCTAGGAGGCCAAGTTTTCCTCTTCCAGTGCTGGTCACGTGCTCGACTATCCCATTCGCAGATGAAACATGGCATCTTAGTGTATCCTGATTGCTGCCCAAGTAACATGCAAAGGACTTTGAGATCCCCACAGAATATCCATCTGTGATTTTGATACTGAATTATTTCCAGAAGCAGTTTCATGTTATCATAGGTCTCTTTTAAATGAGTAGAATGGGCCACTGGGATTGGTGCATATTTGTTACCGTTGTGCAGTAACACTCCTTTTAGGCTGGTTTTAGAGGAATCTATAAACAACCTCCAGTCACTGGTTTGGTATTCGATGCCTAGCTTGCACACTAATCCTGTGATGTCTTTGCAAAATACCAAGGGACCATCTTCTTCGAGAAAAGGCACGAAGTCTTTCTCACGATTTCTGTACCAAGCGAAGTATGTGTCGGATGCCAATAAATTGTTCTCCTGCAATCTAGACCCCAAAAGTTCTGCAGAGTCCTTAGGCAGATTTATATCCCTGACTAAGTCATTTAGTTCGGCTTGGGTTAATGGTTTAGGAGGATCTCGGTCAGCTGTTGGCTGTTCATAAATATCATCATTGTCTGGATTTGGAGCTGAATCAGAATCTGAATTGTATTGATCCAGACTCTCGTGTGGGCGGGGAATAGGAACTTCTGGACCATGGGGTACCGGCCTTATTGCAGATGGAAGACTTGGGTATTGAAGGCTCTCTTTATTCTTTGCATTATAACCTCTAACATTGCAAGAACAGAAGTAGCAGTCGTCGGTATGGTTTCTAGGCTCGCGCCATAACATAGGGATCCAAAATGGCAAACTTTTCTTTTTACCTTTGCTCCAATTCCTTAGTGCCGCAACACACGTAAGGCAAACCTTGTGTGGAGCCCAACTTTTGTCTTGATCTGATTTAATTCCAAAATAAGCATGATAAGCTCTCTTAATGAAGGTCGTTACATTTGTCCTTTGTTTTACAACAACATACCAACCACAAATATAACAAAATATGTCTGGACTATGGGTACATTCTCTAGAAGCCATTATTAAAATTTTAAAGACGTAATGTTAGAATTATCTATCTGAAAAATATGAAAAAACGAAATTAATTAAAAATAAAAAAGGTAAAAAATTACAAAACGCCCCAAAATTGTTTTGCTAATAACTTTAAAACTGTGGGTGATAGAAAAAAACTGGTAGCATTTTTTAATTCAGCGCAGCGAACTGCTTCAGAATCACAACTCAAAATAAAGAAATCGATTTTCATGCAGACCGGTGAATTATTTCCCCATATCCATACAAAAATAGCCTGGAACCCTGTTTGTTTTCAATATCAGCGTTTCGGTAGCTTTAGCAACTGTTTCAGGCGATTTATTTTTCAGAGGAATTAGCCACAGATATCTAGAGAGTACATCTATTATGAATAGGATGTAGCGATATCTCTCGTTATGGAGTGAATATCTTTGCATGTCTTTTAAATCTTCTTGCCAAATAGAGTCAATCGAAGCCACTGTTGTTTTGGCCGTTTTAAACCTTTTTCTCACCGGTTTATGAAGTGTATAAGCATCCTCCTCCGGCAGAAACCTCTAAACATCTTTTTTCCCTACTACATCATTGTAAACACCTCTGTACAGTCTATTAGCGCCACCATAGGAGGCGGGGTTAGAAATGTCATAATAGCGTTTTCTTAATATGTAAGCCATTTGCGTATTTGAGAGACACGTGTATAAAGTTGGCCGTTTGTTCTCTTCTCTCTCCTCTTCAGAGATGCTACTGTTGGGGGTGATGGCGTACTCAGTTGTGACACATGCGAGACTTGCTCCAAGTCTTTTAACCTTTTCAGATTTCCTATCAATATTTTGGGAACATTTATTTGTTGTAATCTTGCTTTAATATGCTTCCATCCTGTTGGTGAGGGCCTGTCCCACTTTCTCACCAGATCATGGACAATGTCGGCGATATTGGATCCCTGTGCCCTTGTTCCTTCAACAATGACCTCGCCTGTATCTGTCCATTGTATGATGGGGTCATCACTCAATGGATTATAAGTATTTAAGCATTTATTTCTCAATGTATGTGGGAGACTGCTTTCTAATACATGCTCGACATGTTGCGTTCCGTTATTCTTTGGCTAGTCATCTCTAACGTCGGGCCCAGGTCCTACTTCGCCATGCTCAGCGTTGCTAGCGCTGTGCCTAATAACCACGGTGATCTCTGTCGGATTCTTATAATCTTCGTACTCATGAAGAAATTTTTGCAGAGCCTCTTCGTACAAGATCCTTTTCTCATCAGGTGACTTTTCACTGTTTAATACGGCTAACAAATCGCTTTCCATTCTTTTAAGCCTACATTTACGGTGTTCTAGAACTGTGTCTGGAATCTTTGAACTTTGCAATGAAGCATACACCTCATGCGGAATCACTACCACTTTCTTCATTATTTTAATCTAGTCAGTAAAGGCCCGAAAACTGAAAATAAGATGGGGAGAAATGATCCCCCTTTTTTAAAAATAATTCGCTTTTTCTTCCCCACAGTTTGACTTTTACATTCGAGCGCACGTATTATGTTCTTGTAACGACGTAAGCGCGCCTTCTAAGGGGTTTCATTGGCACATTACATTTTGTAACATTAAGACAGATTTCAGAAAAGCATTTTAAAAAGTTGGAGTCGATATTTTTAACAAATATGTGTTGCACTGCCCGTGGCAATCTTTGAAAGATTCTTATTAATTCATGATATTTCTTCAACCTATTTGTGGTTCTGGAATATACACCGTTTCAGGCTCGTTTAGGAATATATTCGTTCTTAGAAGCACCCGAAACGTGTTTCGCGGGTGAAGATCACAAAGCAAATATCCGTATCACTGACTTGTGGCTTCTTTATAAACCTACAAAAAGTTCTTACGCTGATTCGGGAACATTTCATTGGCTAATACCAATTTGTGACATATCTCTACGTTGCGCGAATAAGAGTAGATATTGTGTATTTAACGACACCTCGCGAATGTATCTATTTTTTAAAAATAGATTCTGATTGATGATATGTTAAGCTTATGTTAAGATGGAGGGAGAACACTGTAAATGTCTCGGCAAACGTTTTATCCATTTCCAACATGAGATCGTCAATTACAATGACTGTATGCTCATTTCCCTTTAACGAATTAACGTCATATACACCTTTGTAGAACAAAATATCATCTTGATACTTGTTGAACACTGATTGTTACATCGAATACCACCATATTACTTTATGCACAAATTTTGAGAACATCTCCCCCTTATCTTTAATGATTTTAAGCATAAACACAGTTTTACCACATCCTGTAGGTCCAGATATAATACATGTGGAGGGGCTTGTGAACCTGAATTTTTCTACAGATTCCATCTCTAACACGTCACACCCCTAAGTGGGTCATTTACAAAATATAACAAAATTTAAGTGTTGCTCCTTATAATCTTGTTTTTCTTCTTCCACTCCACAGAACCGTGAATGACAATGATGTACGGCCACCCCTCATTGATAGTACAGATGACCTCGATGTCCGTGTAGCTTCAGACTCCATCCCCGCTAACGAACCTTCAACAGCGATACCTGTAGCACGCGACAATTCAAAGCGGAAGCATGATGAAGAACCTTCCACCTTAGGTGTAAAGCGTGCCAGGATTGCGCCGGTTGTTAGACTCCCAGTAATAGAGCCCCAACCCTCTACGCCTTACGACACAACCCCCACAATAGTTACTTCCTCAAATATACCCACTTATTCCTGTTCAATTCCGGGTACTTCCTCCACACCAGCACCAGCAGCAGCATCTCGTACAATGGAGGAAGGTATAACATTAGAATTTGTGCGCACCACTACCCCCACCCCTTGCCCTGACTAGAAATCGGTACGTGGTCAGGGTTGACGCTGGATCCCTGTATACCAAGAGCGTTGGACTGCGACGCGAAGCTGAAGGTATTATGGAGTTTCCCTTCAGAACCGCGACGAACGTGAAGTCCGGACGAGGTTGTCCTTCAGGTTTGGGTCAGATGACGGGGATGTAGATGATTTTTGGGTAGTAATACCGTTCAGACGCTTGGCCGCTATAGACATAGAATATATCTTGGGCAGTATAATGCAGGCCTCTCAAAGTAGTACAGCCTTAAATATGGACAACTTCATGGTAGATATTGAGAGAGTATTCCGTGTTGCGGGTCATAGTGCCACACCTTATACTATCAATTTCAATTCTCAATCTATTTACAAAAGCATTTAAACGTCGATCGTGGTTGCGGCTTTATAGCAATAGTATTAGCTCATATGTTTACTGTACTAAATACAATCGCGTATAATATCTGGCTGCCTAAGGTTGTGCAACGTGCCCGTAAATTGGCTTCAGATTATAAGCTTGATTTTGAGTGTAATATTGGTCCTGAAGTGCTGAGAAGGGTAGAGAAGGAAATGAATGTTCGTATAGTCGTATTTGGAATGGATGATCGTCGTAGGACTGTATATGTTTTTAAAAGCTGTGTGAGAGATCATACAAGACCTCTACTTATTTTAGGACTGTCAGGAACATCGTATCTCCCCATATGTAATATAAGGACTCTCTACGCTAGTTATGTTAAAAGCCGAAAATATGAAAGGCAACATGATTTGTAAGGGATGTCTCGAGTTTGCGGATGATATAGTGAAACATTATAAGGAGTGCTACATGGTATGTGAGCAGTGTAAAAGCCCCAAATGTGAAAGTCATATAGTTGAAAATGAGAAGAGGGAGAGTAATGTGTTGACGTACATTTTTCAATAATAAATGCTTTGATCTCCATAAATAATTTGGCAACTGGAGGAAAATGAGGATTTATAAGTGCGGTATGTTTCAGATGATTGATAACACCGGTCTGCATGAAAATCGATTTCTTTATTTTGAGTTGTGATTCTGAAGCAGTTCGCTGCGCTGAATTAAAAAATGCTACCAGTTTTTTTCTATCACCCACAGTTTTAAAGTTATTAGCAAAACAATTTTGGGGCGTTTTGTAATTTTTTACCTTTTTTATCTTTAATTAATTTCGTTTTTTCATATTTTTCAGATAGATAATTCTAACATTACGTCTTTAAAATTTTAATAATGGCTTCTAGAGGATGTACCCATAGTCCAGACATAGTTTGTTATATTTGTGGTCGGTATGTTGTAAAACAAAGGACAAATGTAACGACCTTCATTAAGAGAGCTTATCATGCTTATTTTGGAATTAAATTAGATCAAGACAAAAGTTGGGCTCCACAGAAGGTTTGTCTTACGTGTGTTGCGGCACTAAGGAATTGGAGCAAAGGTAAAAAGAAAAGTTTGCCATTTGGGATCCCTATGGTATGGCGCGAGCCTAGAAACCATACCGACGACTGCTACTCCTGTTCTTGCAATGTTAAAGGTTATAATGCAAAGAATAAAGAGAGCCTTCAATACCCAAGTCTTCCATCTGCAATAAGGCCGGTACCCCATGGTCCAGAAGTTCCTATTCCCCGCCCACACGAGAGTCTGGATCAATACAATTCAGATTCTGATTCAGCTCCAAATCCAGACAATGATGATGTTTATGAACAGCCAACAGCTGACCGAGATCCTCCTAAACCATTAACCCAAGCCGAACTAAATGACTTAGTCAGGGATTTGAATCTGTCTAAGGACTCTGCAGAACTTTTGGGGTCTAGATTGCAGGAGAACAATTTATTGGCATCCGACACATACTTCGCTTGGTACAGAAATCGTGAGAAAGACTTCGTGCCTTTTCTCGAAGAAGATGGTCCCTTGGTATTTTGCAAGGATATCACAGGATTAGTGTGCAAGCTAGGCATCGAATACCAAACCAGTGACTCGAGGTTGTTTATAGATTCCTCTAAAACCAGTCTAAAAGGAGTGTTACTGCACAACGGTAACAAATATACATCAATCCCAGTGGCCCATTCTACTCATTTAAAAGAGACCTATGATAACATGAAACTGCTTCTGGAAAAAATTCAGTATCAAAATCACAGATGGATATTGTGTGGGGATCTCAAGGTCCTTTGCATGTTACTTGGGCAGCAATCAGGATACACTAAGATGCCATGTTTCATCTGCGAATGGGATAGTCGAGCACGTGACCAGCACTGGAAGAGGAAAACTTGGTCTCCTACAGAGAATCTTACCCCAGGATCAAAGAACATTTTACATGAACATCTAGTTGAACCAAATAAAATCCTCTTACCACCCTTGCACATTAAGTTAGGCTTGATGAAGCAGTATGTCAAAGCATTGAATAGAGAAGGTGAGTGTTTCAAGTACATTTGTTCAAAATATCCAAAGATTAGCTACGAGAAAATAAAGGAAGGTGTTTTTATAGGTCCTCAGATTAGAAAGTTATTGACAGACGATTATTTCCTGAACACAATGACCAATAAAGAAAAAGAAGCATGGCTTGGTTTCAAAGATGTTGAAAACTTCTTGGGAAAGTTCAAAAGCTAAAATTATGAAAGACTGGTGGAAAATATGCTTAAAAAGTTTTGCGCCTTAGGCTGCAACATAAGCCTGAAAGTTCACTTCTTATTTTCGCATCTTGACCGTTTTTCCGAAAATCTCGGAGATGTCAGTGAGGAGCAAGGGGAACGATTTCACCAGGACATCAAAACCATGGAAAGAAAATATCAAGGAAGATGGCACACAAATATGATGGCGGATTACTGCTGGTGTCTGCAATGAGATCAGCCTAACGCACAGCATAAGAAAACATCAAAGAAGCACCGGTTTATTCGTCATTAGTCAGATCTACCTTCGTAGTCTTAAGTCTTTGGAATAAGTCCTGAAATGTTTGCAAGTAAAGAAGGTAAATATATTTTGTTTCTTTCAGTTATTTTTTTATTCTTTCATAAACAAGCAATATGCTTGTCCAAGAGCTAGGAGCTTTTTAATTCTGCTTTAATTAGGTTTTACTCTATCACCTAAAGATTTCGTGCACAAGGGGTGTTGTAATACCTCATCTGTCCCCAAATGTTAACCACCCGTTGATGGGAGGGGAGAGAGTATTTTGCTGGGAACGGGACTGGTTGTTATATATATTTACCCTACATTATTATGTAAGCGTTACTGTAGTTTATAACAACAAAATTTATGGTTTAGCGTGTGCAATCCAATGTTGGTCTCGATAAGATGGTTCAAATTTGGAGATAAATGGGGGATTTATGACACACCCTGTAGTAAGAAAACCATACGTAATAGGGAAAAACTAACTATATTTTTGAGATCAGCGTACTCAAATTATATAGAATCACCAACTAGTTTGTAAAAATCGATCGACAAGTTTCCAAATGTGTACTGGTGTAATTGGGGGAATTTCAAACATAAATGCGATGAAATTCAGTGTTCTACATGTCATGAAAAATATAAGGCTGATGGAGGGAAGCAAGTATGTTATATGAAAGATGCTAAGCCTAAGAATAGCCCTTGTATAACCGTGTACTACGCTATAGAAGCATACACGAACGCTGAAACCAAAGAGGTTATTCCCCATTTACTCGTAAGCCAGACTCTCTGTGATGAGTGCATGGAGAGCGAGTGTGATGAGTGTCACAAATGTGGTAAACGGACAAACGTTTTTAAAACGCTTGCACACGAGAGCCCTGTGAAACTCTTTGTATCCTATATTGTCAAGTTAGCGGAGAAGTTAAAAAAAATGACGGTATATTCTTGCCCATAACGGAGCAAAATTTGACACAGAGTTCCTTTATACGGAGTTGCTTGAACACCAGTCGTCTGCGATTTTTTCAGGTGATCCCTTGAAAAGAGGGAACAAACTAATACAAATGCAGGTGAGAGGTAATGTACAGTTTAAAGACACCCTGCTGTTCACCCCTTGTAAATTAGCAAAGCTACCCAAGGTCATAGGGGTAGCCGCTGAAGTTTCAAAAGGGTATTTCCCTTACACATTCCACACTAGCGAAACTCTAAATTACGTAGGACTACCTCCACCCAAACATTAATTTAACTACAGCAACATGAGTGATAGTGAGCGTGAAGAATTTGACCGCTACTGCAACAGTTTTAATGAAGCTAGTCCATAAAATATAACTGATGAATGTGAACGTTATTGTGTGAATGATGTGCGCGTGCTTAGGGTATGTTTCCAGGCCTTTAGAAGGATGTACATAGCCCGTTTCAAATGCCATCCGCTGCAGGTCGCAACCACGATCGCTTCATTCTGTTTTACAGTGTTCAAGAATAACTTCATGCCTAAAGACACCTCAGCCGTCTTTCACAGAAACAATCCCCGCAGTTATGGGCACAAGGCTATTTACTGGCTCCTACACCTACAGCAACAAAGCAGGGTATACATGAAACACGCCCGCAAGAGGGGGCAAGTACCCATTAAGGTCAATGGTCGTGTTTTTTGGGTTGATTGTCTAAGTGAGGATCCAGCCACTGTGAGAAGACTGTGTATTCCTTTAACGGCTGGTGGTGGCAAGGATGCACGCGCCCTGAGTGTGCCTTCACAGGGAACCTCCATGGAAGATCCCCCGCTGAGAGCCTCGCATGGACCCGTAACCGCGATCAACTTAGAGGCTCCCAGTTCACTCACAAGATGTGTGGGAGCATGAGTATGATGCACGGATGGAAACAGATGGACAGCACCGTGAAGAAATAAGGGCCATCAAACGTTCAATGGCGTTGTACTCCCTCAAATGAGGTGACAGCAGCGTGTTTGGAGGGCGTACAAACCCATTCAGGCTATACTTTCCACCTACCGAGGGCGTGAAACTCCATTACTACGACTTCTGTTCTTTATATCACTACGTGATGAAGAACAACCCGTACCCCGCAGGTGCAACTGAAAAACATGTGAACCCCACCATGCCAACTATGGATGAGTTCTCAGCTAACTTGAGTGAGCGCTACTTTGGACTCTCTTTCGTAGACGTGCTCCCCACTCGCGATTTATGGATGCCGATCTTACTCGTCGTTATAAATCACAAGCTCATGTTTCCCCTGTGCGTGAAGTGCGCAGAGGAGAACAGTGGGGATTGTATTGAAGATACATGAGGTGTTGAGGGTTCAGAAACACTCCAACATTTTTACGCCATATATAAACGCTTTTTTGAAGGATAAGGTAGAAGTCTCGGGATATTCGCGAGGAGTTGATACCGAAGATGAAAAAACGGCTTATATTCAGCGTTACCGTGCCCATGAAGGTATACAGTTTGACCGTTCCCAAATTGTTAAGATTCCTGGCAAGCGCTTTAGTGCAAAGTTGTGTCTAAACAGTCTTTGAGGGAAATTTGCAGAGAATACTGGCAAAGGGAACGTTCATTTGGCAAAAAGTTATAATGAAGTCTGGGATTATGCCAACGCTCCCGATAAAGAGGTTATGGAGATCGTGAATATAGGTAATACTTATGTAAAAATGAACAATGACTAATCCATATTCATTTTTACATAAGAAACCAAAATCGCCTAAGCGAGTTTTGGATAAAAAATTTATTTGTAGCTTCCTATTTTTGTTTGTCATAACCTTACGATCTCCCATTTCTATGGTTTAGTCGTATCCATTTTCCATTTTTCATTTTTGTTATAGAAGTTATTATAATTAATTATGATTGTCTTGCATCTCACCCTCGACCCTAGATTATGCATACACATTGCATGTAACAGGATTGGAACCCGTAGTTGTACTTCTTAGTCATTAATACCCACTCTTTGTCTCTAATTCGTTCTTGTAAGTCTTCCTAATAATGAGTTGTACTATACGTACAAATTCAATAACTATGACGTCACATTTTCCCGTCATTAATTTCCCTTCATCATATCTCTAGTATTCAATGTATGAAAATTCTTTATCATCATAATAAAAACTGTACACTCTATAGAAGTCATTATTTATATGTTATGTAGTACAAATATTATTATTCAACCATATTCATCCATACCGTATGTGCCCATGTACTTTGTATTATATTTCTAAAATCTTAATTGTCTATTAATATGAAACACTGTAACAAAACAAAGTTATAGTAACTGTTTAATTATAATTAACTGTAATACTTTTAATTTAATATAATGTAATGTACTTTAATGAAACTGTACTTAATGATGTAATGTACTAAATAACGTAGTCAATGTACTTTAATGAAATTGTAGTTAACGATAATAAATGAATTGATAATTATAATCATAGTTACAGTAGACCAAAATTACAATGTACTCAATGTCCGACCCGACATTATGTCGCCATAAGGAATGTAGAATCGGCAATACTGTTGTTATTTTTTTTTATTATTATTTTTCCGTTGGAATAAATTTTGATGTGCTTTCTACTTTGCCAAATAATTGATGACCTGTTGTTTTTTAAAATCTCATAATCATCTTTTTAGATTTAGCTTAATAATGAATCCTGAGTAACTTTTGCCATGTCATGTTTTGTATACATTCTTTCTTCGTTATAAAAGATGAAGTCATCTCTTACCTAAGCATTTAATTGTAAATCTTAAACCTTTAATTTTTACTCATATGCATATTTTAGTGTAAAGATGCATAGTTCAATTTCCACTTTTAGTTAACTTGGCAGATCATGATAACATCAGATCTGAAAATATGCAATTTAAGATAAAAATATGGCTTCGTCTTCAAATATCTTGTTTATTCGTTTAAACCTTAACACAGCTAAAAGATTTACTTTATTTTCAAATATTGTGCAAAAATAATGCAGCCTCTTCAACATTTAATAATGATGATGTTAGTAGAATCGGGGTATATAAACCCCACCATTTTCTTCCATGTTTGTTCTGATACCAACTACGAGGCTGAGCATTACCTGTAACAGTTTAGAAGTAAAACACAGTAAGAACAAGTCTTTATCTTCTCCTTCGAGCCGTGCTCTCTTCAGAAAACTTAGTCATTAGAATCTCCCGATAAGCTACAAGAAGAATCGGAGAGAAACCTCAAAGAATTTAATAAGCCTCTCAGAATCCTCCGAGCCACTAAAGAAGAACTCGGAGAGTAGTATAGAAGAAACTACTGCAAGTAACAGATCCGTTGCTGCCTCCTAACCAGAACCCCCGTCGACTTCGAATCAACCCAGGGCCATAGACGGAGGGGTTAACATTGTGGCGACCCTTTACCAGGATAAGAAAAAGATTTTTAGAAGAAGATTTTAACAAGAAGATTTTAACAAGAAGATTTTAAGAAGAGGCCACTCTTTGGCCAAGATCGAAATTACCCTGCATCAGGATAAACATAGAAGAAGAGGATCTTAACAACTGGCGACCCTTTAACCAGGATCTTCACGACTCCAGGATTCTTCCAGTCTTCCAGACCCTGGAACCAGAACCAACACCCAGTTGACCGGCGTGTCACGACTTCTAGTTCGTCACATCCACCCAGTTGACCGGCGTGTCACGACTTCTAGTTCGTCACATCCACCCAGTTGACCGGCGTGTCACGACTTCTAGTTCGTCACATCCACCCAGTTGACCGGCGTGTCACGACTTCTAGTTCGTCACATCCACCCAGTTGACTGGCGTGTCACGACTTCTAGTTCGTCACATCCACCCAGTTGACCGGCGTGTCACGACTTCTAGTTCGTCACATCCACCCAGTTGACCGGCGTGTCACAACTTCTAGTTCGTCACATCCACCCAGTTGACCGGCGTGTCACGACTTCTAGTTCGTCACATCCACCCAGTTGACCGGCGTGTCACGGCTTCTAGTTCGTCACATCCACCCTTGAACCGGTGCGTCACGACTCCAAGTTCTGCACGCCTAGTTTTCATCCAGGAACAAGTGGCCAGCAAGACACGTCTTCAGGACACGTCTCTAAGGATTTCGCCGTAGGAATCTTGTTAAGTACAAAACTCTTTTTTAAAATAATTTCTAAACATTTGAAAAGTCATTATTATTAACAGTTAATATTTAATATTGAGCCAGAATTAACACAAAACACAGTGAACACTTCAGACACCAGTGATACATTTTTGTTTTATTGAAAACAATATTGTCACAGAATTATTTTCACAGTTATTTTCAGTTATTTTTACTATTCTAGTTAGTATAGTATAATTTTATTTTATGTATCAAACATAATAGTATCGTACCTTCGTGTACATTCGAGTGAAATGTTGTTTACATTTTATATTTTTGTTTGCAAATTTTTTTCAAATTATTGAATTGAATTGACTTGCAAATTAAGAAAGAGAGTGTTATAGAGAGTTTATAGAGTTAGAGAGTTACTTGAAGCATTTCAAGTTAGTTTCAGAATACTTGATAAGAGTTCAAGTTAGTTTCAGAATACTTGATAAGAGTTAAAGTTAGTTTCAGAATACTTGATAAGAGTTCAAGTTAGTTTCAGAATACTTGATAAGAGTTCAAGTTAGTTTCAGAATACTTGATAAGAGTTCAAGTCAAAGGTTGCATCTAAGAGGGACAACCGCCCCAGAGATTACAGAAGTTAGTTTTGAAAAAAAGAAGTTAGCTTTGAAAAAAAGAAGTTAGTTTTGAAAAAAAGAAGTTAGTTTTGAAAAAAAGAAAAGTTAGTTTTGAAAAAAAAAGTTAGTTTTGAAAAAAAAAGTTAGTTTTGAAAAAAAAAGTTAGTTTTGAAAAAAAAAGTTAGTTTTTGAAGTCCCAAGTTAGTTTTCAATGCAGTCAATTGAATTCAACTTTTCCTTTGTAATTTAAGAGAATTTAATTTAAGAAAAAAAGTAAGTTAAGAATTTAATTCAACCTTTTTTTTGTGTTGTAAAAGAGAATTAAATTCAACCAAAATTGACCGATTTGCGTCTTTGGTTTAACCTTTTTTGTTTGTTTGTAAGACGGAAATTCACCGATTTGTTATGTAGTTATGTAATTCATTAATTGTAAGTCCTCTAAGTTCGTTTTTTTTTAATTACCTTATACGTGTAACTGATTAATTATGTAAAATCTATAATCCTAATTGAATTTTATTACTTTTGACACATATTCGAATTCATTTACGTTCCGTCCCTTCAGTCGCTTTTGCATTAAAAACTCGTATGCAAACATCATCGTTATAATCTTAATAATTTTTGCTTACTATATATAAATTCTCGTTCATGCATTTATTAAGTTTTATCTATTCCTTAACGTAAATGTATATATATATATATATAACCCTAAACCCATCTTAAATTATTATACATCATTTTTAAACTTTGTTAATTCAAAAAAACCTTCCAAATCCATACACATTTGACCACAGGTCTATTCATCATCCACTACGTAATTCGATTTGTACCTACAACACTCAATAAAAATGCATGCACACTATATATACTATATATACAAACCTCATGCTAAAATCATTGGATATCACAATAAACTATTTCATTGCGCGTAATTTAATCTTAGTCATTTTTGCTTATATATATAAATTTTTGCTCATGCATTTATTCAGTTAATTTAACAATCCTCTCAGCTAATGTCTCTCGAACTTATAAAATATACACTTTGTACCTAGTACACAAATACACACTAGACCACAGGTCTATACATCATCCATTACGTAATTCTATTTTTACCTACAATAGTCAATAAAATTAGTTTATCAATTGTACTATCATGGTAACCTTGAAAAATCCATGAACTTTAAAATTTATATTTTTCCCTTTTACTTATTCATTATGAATGTAATTTTTCCGACAGAAAAATAAAAATTTTGTAAAAAAAATTTTAACCATATTGTTTGTCTAACTTAATTGTTTGTCTAAATTAACGTATTAATCCTTTATTCTGTTTGTCTAAATTAAAGTATTAATCTTTGAATTTTTTATATTATATAATAACTCACTTGTTCTGTATAAAAATTTGTTATGTAAAGGAAAATTCGTCATCTAACTTGAAGTAGTTAGGATGTTATTTTCTCATTTATATTGTATTAATGGTACCCTATTAGATTATTGTATAAATACCATTTTAGAGGGGGAAACTGTAAAAATGAACAATGACTAATCCATATTCATTTTTACATAAGAAACCAAAATCGCCTAAGCGAGTTTTGGATAAAAATTTTATTTGTAGCTTCCTATTTTTGTTTGTGTCATAACCTTACGATCTCCCATTTCTATGGTTTAGTCGTATCCATTTTCCATTTTTCATTTTTGTTATAGAAGTTATTATAATTAATTATGATTGTCTTGCATCTCACCCTCGACCCTAGATTATGCATACACATTGCATGTAACAGGATTGGAACCCGTAGTTGTACTTCTTAGTCATTAATACCCACTCTTTGTCTCTAATTCGTTCTTGTAAGTCTTCCTAATAATGAGTTGTACTATACGTACAAATTCAATAACTATGACGTCACATTTTCCCGTCATTAATTTCCCTTCATCATATCTCTAGTATTCAATGTATGAAAATTCTTTATCATCATAATAAAAACTGTACACTCTATAGAAGTCATTATTTATATGTTATGTAGTACAAATATTATTATTCAACCATATTCATCCATACCGTATGTGCCCATGTACTTTGTATTATATTTCTAAAATCTTAATTGTCTATTAATATGAAACACTGTAACAAAACAAAGTTATAGTAACTGTTTAATTATAATTAACTGTAATACTTTTAATTTAATATAATGTAATGTACTTTAATGAAACTGTACTTAATGATGTAATGTACTAAATAACGTAGTCAATGTACTTTAATGAAATTGTAGTTAACGATAATAAATGAATTGATAATTATAATCATAGTTACAGTAGACCAAAATTACAATGTACTCAATGTCCGACCCGACATTATGTCGCCATAAGGAATGTAGAATCGGCAATACTGTTGTTATTTTTTTTATTATTATTTTTCCGTTGGAATAAATTTTGATGTGCTTTCTACTTTGCCAAATAATTGATGACCTGTTGTTTTTTTAAAATCTCATAATCATCTTTTTAGATTTAGCTTAATAATGAATCCTGAGTAACTTTTGCCATGTCATGTTTTGTATACATTCTTTCTTCGTTATAAAAGATGAAGTCATCTCTTACCTAAGCATTTAATTGTAAATCTTAAACCTTTAATTTTTACTCATATGCATATTTTAGTGTAAAGATGCATAGTTCAATTTCCACTTTTAGTTAACTTGGCAGATCATGATAACATCAGATCTGAAAATATGCAATTTAAGATAAAAATATGGCTTCGTCTTCAAATATCTTGTTTATTCGTTTAAACCTTAACACAGCTAAAAGATTTACTTTATTTTCAAATATTGTGCAAAAATAATGCAGCCTCTTCAACATTTAATAATGATGATGTTAGTAGAATCGGGGTATATAAACCCCACCATTTTCTTCCATGTTTGTTCTGATACCAACTACGAGGCTGAGCATTACCTGTAACAGTTTAGAAGTAAAACACAGTAAGAACAAGTCTTTATCTTCTCCTTCGAGCCGTGCTCTCTTCAGAAAACTTAGTCATTAGAATCTCCCGATAAGCTACAAGAAGAATCGGAGAGAAACCTCAAAGAATTTAATAAGCCTCTCAGAATCCTCCGAGCCACTAAAGAAGAACTCGGAGAGTAGTATAGAAGAAACTACTGCAAGTAACAGATCCGTTGCTGCCTCCTAACCAGAACCCCCGTCGACTTCGAATCAACCCAGGGCCATAGACGGAGGGGTTAACATTGTGGCGACCCTTTACCAGGATAAGAAAAGATTTTTAGAAGAAGATTTTAACAAGAAGATTTTAACAAGAAGATTTTAAGAAGAGGCCACTCTTTGGCCAAGATCGAAATTACCCTGCATCAGGATAAACATAGAAGAAGAGGATCTTAACAACTGGCGACCCTTTAACCAGGATCTTCACGACTCCAGGATTCTTCCAGTCTTCCAGACCCTGGAACCAGAACCAACACCCAGTTGACCGGCGTGTCACGACTTCTAGTTCGTCACATCCACCCAGTTGACCGGCGTGTCACGACTTCTAGTTCGTCACATCCACCCAGTGACCGGCGTGTCACGACTTCTAGTTCGTCACATCCACCCAGTTGACCGGCGTGTCACGACTTCTAGTTTCGTCACATCCACCCAGTTGACTGGCGTGTCACGACTTCTAGTTCGTCACATCCACCCAGTTGACCGGCGTGTCACGACTTCTAGTTCGTCACATCCACCCAGTTGACCGCGTGTCACAACTTCTAGTTCGTCACATCCACCCAGTTGACCGGCGTGTCACGACTTCTAGTTCGTCACATCCACCCAGTTGACCGGCGTGTCACGGCTTCTAGTTCGTCACATCCACCCTTGAACCGGTGCGTCACGACTCCAAGTTCTGCACGCCTAGTTTTCATCCAGGAACAAGTGGCCAGCAAGACACGTCTTCAGGACACGTCTCTAAGGATTTCGCCGTAGGAATCTTGTTAAGTACAAAACTCTTTTTTAAAATAATTTCTAAACATTTGAAAAGTCATTATTATTAACAGTTAATATTTAATATTGAGCCAGAATTAACACAAAACACAGTGAACACTTCAGACACCAGTGATACATTTTTGTTTTATTGAAAACAATATTGTCACAGAATTATTTTCACAGTTTTTTCAGTTATTTTTACTATTCTAGTTAGTATAGTATAATTTTATTTTATGTATCAAACATAATAGTATCGTACCTTCGTGTACATTCGAGTGAAATGTTGTTTACATTTTATATTTTTGTTTGCAAATTTTTTTCAAATTATTGAATTGAATTGACTTGCAAATTAAGAAAGAGAGTGTTATAGAGAGTTTATAGAGTTAGAGAGTTACTTGAAGCATTTCAAGTTAGTTTCAGAATACTTGATAAGAGTTCAAGTTAGTTTCAGAATACTTGATAAGAGTTAAAGTTAGTTTCAGAATACTGATAAGAGTTCAAGTTAGTTTCAGAATACTTGATAAGAGTTCAAGTTAGTTTCAGAATACTTGATAAGAGTTCAAGTCAAAGGTTGCATCTAAGAGGGACAACCGCCCCAGAGATTACAGAAGTTAGTTTTGAAAAAAAGAAGTTAGCTTTGAAAAAAGAAGTTAGTTTTGAAAAAAAGAAGTTAGTTTTGAAAAAAAGAAAAGTTAGTTTTGAAAAAAAAAAGTTAGTTTTGAAAAAAAAGTTAGTTTTGAAAAAAAAAGTTAGTTTTGAAAAAAAAGTAGTTTTTGAAGTCCCAAGTTAGTTTCAATGCAGTCAATTGAATTCAACTTTTCCTTTGTAATTTAAGAGAATTTAATTTAAGAAAAAAAGTAAGTTAAGAATTTAATTCAACCTTTTTTTTGTGTTGTAAAAGAGAATTAAATTCAACCAAAATTGACCGATTTGCGTCTTTGGTTTAACCTTTTTTGTTTGTTTGTAAGACGGAAATTCACCGATTTGTTATGTAGTTATGTAATTCATTAATTGTAAGTCCTCTAAGTTCGTTTTTTTTTAATTACCTTATACGTGTAACTGATTAATTATGTAAAATCTATAATCCTAATTGAATTTTATTACTTTTGACACATATTCGAATTCATTTACGTTCCGTCCCTTCAGTCGCTTTTGCATTAAAAACTCGTATGCAAACATCATCGTTATAATCTTAATAATTTTTGCTTACTATATATAAATTCTCGTTCATGCATTTATTAAGTTTTATCTATTCCTTAACGTAAATGTATATATATATATATATAACCCTAAACCCATCTTAAATTATTATACATCATTTTAAACTTTGTTAATTCAAAAAAAACCTTCCAAATCCATACACATTTGACCACAGGTCTATTCATCATCCACTACGTAATTCGATTTGTACCTACAACACTCAATAAAAATGCATGCACACTATATATACTATATATACAAACCTCATGCTAAACATTGGATATCACAATAAACTATTTCATTGCGCGTAATTTAATCTTAGTCATTTTTGCTTATATATATAAATTTTTGCTCATGCATTTATTCAGTTAATTTAACAATCCTCTCAGCTAATGTCTCTCGAACTTATAAATATACACTTTGTACCTAGTACACAAATACACACTAGACCACAGGTCTATACATCATCCATTACGTAATTCTATTTTTACCTACAATAGTCAATAAAATTAGTTTATCAATTGTACTATCATGGTAACCTTGAAAAATCCATGAACTTTAAAATTTATATTTTTCCTTTTACTTATTCATTATGAATGTAATTTTTCCGACAGAAAAATAAAATTTTGTAAAAAAAATTTTAACCATATTGTTTGTCTAACTTAATTGTTTGTCTAAATTAAACGTATTAATCCTTTATTCTGTTTGTCTAAATTAAAGTATTAATCTTTGAATTTTTTATATTATATAATAACTCACTTGTTCTGTATAAAAATTTGTTATGTAAAGGAAAATTCGTCATCTAACTTGAAGTAGTTAGGATGTTATTTTCTCATTTATATTGTATTAATGGTACCCTATTAGATTATTGTATAAATACCATTTTAGAGGGGAAACTGTAAAAATGAACAATGACTAATCCATATTCATTTTTACATAAGAAACCAAAATCGCCTAAGCGAGTTTTGGATAAAAATTTATTTGTAGCTTCCTATTTTTGTTTGTGTCATAACCTTACGATCTCCCATTTCTATGGTTTAGTCGTATCCATTTTCCATTTTCCATTTTTCATTTTGTTATAGAAGTTATTATAATTATTATGATTGTCTTGCATCTCACCCTCGACCCTAGATTATGCATACACATTGCATGTAACAGGATTGGAACCCGTAGTTGTACTTCTTAGTCATTAATACCCACTCTTTGTCTCTAATTCGTTCTTGTAAGTCTTCCTAATAATGAGTTGTACTATACGTACAAATTCAATAACTATGAAGTCACATTTTCCCGTCATTAATTTCCCTTCATCATATCTCTAGTATTCAAGTATGAAAATTCTTTATCATCATAAAAAACTGTACACTCTATAGAAGTCATTATTTATATGTTATGTAGTATAAATATTATTATCAACCATATTCATCCATACCGTATGTGCCCATGTACTTTGTATTATATTTCAAAAATCTTAATTGTCTATTAATATGAAACACTGTAACAAAACAAAGTTATAGTAACTGTTTAATTATAATTAACTGTAATACTTTTAATTTAATATAATGTAATGTACTTTAATGAAACTGTACTTAATGATGTAATGTACTAAATAACGTAGTCAATGTACTTAATGAAATTGTAGTTAACGATAATAATGAATTGATAATTATAATCATAGTTACAGTAGACCAAAATTACAATGTACTCAATGTCCGACCCGACATTATGTCGCCAAAAGGAATGTAGAATCGGCAATACTGTTGTTATTTTTTTTTATTATTTTTTTCCGTTGGAATAAATTTTGATGTGCTTTCTACTTTGCCAAATAATTGATGACCTGTTGTTTTTTTAAAATCTCATAATCATCTTTTTAGATTTAGCTTAATAATGAATCCTGAGTAACTTTTGCCATGTCATGTTTTGTATACATTCTTTCTTCGTTATAAAAGATGAAGTCATCTCTTACCTAAGCATTAATTGTAAATCTTAAACCTTTAATTTTTACTCATATGCATATTTTAGTGTAAAGATGCATAGTTCAATTTCCACTTTTAGTTAACTTGGCAGATCATGATAACATCAGATCTGAAAATGCAATTTAAGATAAATATGGCTTCGTCTTCAAATATCTGTTTATTCGTTTAAACCTTAACACAGCTAAAAGATTTACTTTATTTTCAAATATTGTGCAAAATAATGCAGCCTCTTCAACATTTAATAATGATGATCTTAGTAGAATCGGGTATATAAACCCCACCATTTTCTTCCATGTTTGTTCTGATACCAACTACGAGGCTGAGCATTACCTGTAACAGTTTAGAAGTAAAACACAGTAAGACAAGTCTTTATCTCTCCTTCGAGCCGTGCTCTCTTCAGAAAACTTAGTCATTAGAATCTCCCGATAAGCTACAAGAAGAATCGGAGAGAAACCTCAAAGAATTTAATAAGCCTCTCAGAATCCTCCGAGCCACTAAAGAAGAACTCGGAGAGTAGTATAGAAGAAACTACTGCAAGTAACAGATCCGTTGCTGCCTCCTAACCAGAACCCCCGTCGACTTCGAACCAACCCAGGGCCATAGACGGAGGGGTTAACACTTACATAATAAAGTACAACATCACCGAACTGGCAAAAGGTACCTCACGGGTTGCAAACATACCTGTATCCAACTTCACAACGGGCTACGCCCGCATCAAGCTTTGGGGACTACTGCACTCTCTTGGGCGGAGGGTGCTGTACGCTGACGCAGATAGCGTAATATTCGCAGCGAGGGAGGGTGAATACATGCCTTCTATTGGGGATTTCCTCTGAGATTTGACTGACGAGATCAAGGATGAATATGGTGATGGTGCATACGCTGACTCATTTGTATCAACAGGGCCAAAAACTTATTGGGTACGGGTGAGGGTGGGGGAGGATATGCAAAATATCGTGAAGGCTAAGGTTATCACGCTTAACCATGCGAACCGACGAGTCGTTAACTTTGACTCGTTGAAGGATCTAGTGTGCTTGGAAGATGAGGGCAACCACACAGCCCAGCTGATTGTGGGGACCTACAATTTTCGGGCGCAGAAACTGGAGTGTGTGAAGGAATTTAGGGGCACGAAGGTATGCCGTAACAGCTATAGGAAACGTTACCAGGTGCCTGGTACCTATGATACCGTACCCTTTGGATACCTTAATCTTTGTTTGTTTATATATATATATATATATGTGTGTATTGTTAACGATATGTTTATTTATTACATATATTTGTTTCAATTAGGGTTTCATTTTCTCCTTTGCGTGCGTACATGCGTGTGTACAATCCTAAGCTCCGCCCACTGTAAGATCGGTCACGTGTCTCCAGCCACCTCCTGCAAACCCTGGAGCTCAGACGCATATTTTCTCACGTAGACGAAATATAGTGATGGATACTTTTGATACTGCGTGTTCGACGTTTATGAAGTGGTTTTCGGTAAAGTCGGAAGATGTGGTGAATACTGAAGGACTACCTACCCCCCTTCTTCCTTTGAGACTTTTAAGGATACATTGAATCGCGCGAGGGAACAAGATGTTCAAATACTCTATGAATATTCTGGCGAGAGTATTGCCGGATTTCGCAGCACAAACGATTGAATGGACTACTTTGTAGGGCTAAACTGTATAAAAGCTTACATATACCGTGAGGTGAAACAGACAACGCGTGCAGAAGAGAAGCAACGGTATGGATAATGTGTCTTGTTGATGAGTGGTGTGACAGGCGGTATTATATCATGCTGCATCATACCGAGTACGCGTACCCTGCGGCTGAGGATGTAAACCCTGTCATCATGGACAATCTAAAGTACGTTTACCACTACTTTCATATATATCGTGATGAGGTTCGCAGTGAGGTTTTGGCTAAAAGACTGTGTGAATGTTTGATAGAATTTAGAGACGAGTATCGATTGTTAAACAAAAAGGAAAACTACCATAACATGTTTCTCTCAAATAGTGCACCGGTTTGTGAATAAAATGCGTTTAGTTCGTGAAATTCCCCCGAAGCGAAAATGTCTGGTGCGTATTCTGGGGAGCAGGAGCAATAAAACATTAAAACTGATATTGCTTCATTTATCGGAAAATTTCTCAAAACACCTGCCCGTATATGGGGTACAAGTATTCATGTTAGAACAGCGCCGTACACGTTTCATCAGCTTATTGTGTGACCCGCTCCCCACGTCGAACCAATCCGCCCACCCATTGCTCATAGTCATCTCAGAGCTTGAACGGACTGGACGTCACTCCTCGAATACGATGGAACTTCCTTTGAGAAGCATTCTCAATGCCGCGTACGATGTGTCCGTGACAAAGTCATTGCGCGTGTTCAGGCAAACACTTATATGCCGTTGTTTGTACGTTGTGTATAAATAACGAACAGCCATGCATTGATATACGACTGATGTGGAAGAATGCATCTGATAATAACACTCTTGTCCCTACACGAAACCGATTCATCGTCGACAGAATGTTTGAAATCGTCAGATTCCGCAAGCTGAAGCCTATTTTAGACGCGCGTGTTACGGATATGATTTATTTTCACACGGTTCTTGAATACGCATACACCGCTCTGCTCAACGGATTTATTGAATGTAGGAATGAACAATGCGAGAATGGTCTATAGCTGGATGCGTATTTAAAAGGTTTAGACTCTTTGAAATATCATGAACTTTGGTACAAAGGACTTGAGCGGTACAGGGCAGAGCTCGCCTACACTGTTCATCCTAAAGAATTGTACCTCTATATAATGAGTAGCTGTCGTTACAACTTGGAAGATTATTTCAATTGCCGCTATGCAGTGTGAAGAAGAGTTCACGATTGAAAAACTCGGGACGGTAAGAAAAAACCTCGATTGGAAAGGGGTGTTTATAAACTTGTATTTAATAATTACGTGATGGCTAACGATGCCATCTTTTTGCGTGCTTTTAGTGTATTCTATCTGTGTTTAAAGATAACTTACCAACAGAATATAAAGTGGGCACGAAAATAGTATTGAACGATATGAAGGCTATTTATATCGAGTATAGGTATCCCTATAACTTGAGGGGTGAAATAATGTTAAAACGTATTTACTGCGTAGTGCAAAGCAATAATGATGTGACTGTAGACTCGATTACGTTTGAGTTTAGTTTTTTAGTTAAGCGCAGTAGAACATAAAGTGCTTTGATGTATATTTATTTTCAATATATTTAATTATTTAATATAATTATGTGTATATGTATATATATATATATATTTTTCCTGTACTAATGTGTTGATGATTATACTCCTTCGTTTTGTATATTATTATTTTTTATTTTCAATATATTTCATTATTTAATATAACTGTGTATATATATACACACAGTATATATTTCTCCTGTACTGTTATATTGATGGTTATACTCCATCGTTTTGTATATTATTATTTTTTGATTATATATATTCCTCGTTCTTATTTTTTATATTATTATGATTGCATTTATTCCTCGTTTGTATAGGAATGTATATTTATTTTCTATATATTTCGTGAAATTGATACCAATAATCCGCCTAATTAAATAAAATGATGTAACGGTGTTTTATTTAATTATTTTGGTTGTGTATATATAAACGATATTATTATTTAATTATATGTATACCAAATGGCTGCCTTCTAAACCGACTGACGGATTTCCAAGCCAACTGTCAAGAATATCTGAATAGCGCAGTCTGTCAGCTAAAAAGGTAATTAATATATATATATACACCTGCCTCCTAGGTATTCTACGTTAACTGGCTGGTTAAGCCAACTGGCGGATTATGCCAACTGGCGGAAAGCCAAATGGCGGAAAGCCAACTGGCGGAAAGCCAACTGGCGGAAAGCCAACTGCCGAGAATATATGCTTTACTTAATTAAATAGTGCAATCTGGCAACTCAACCCTAATAATGTACACCTGAACCAGCCATTTACGCCTTCTAAGAAGCCTTCTAAGCCAACTGGCGGATTAAGCCAACTGGCTGATTAGTAACTTATAAGACAGCGGGCGCTAGGATGAACTCTCAATATGCGTCTGGCAGGAGCCAGGCGAACACTCCTCTCTCTCTTAGGTTAGCTATACCCCTTTGGTTGGGTGAGGCCGTCCCACATTCTCCACCAAAGACCATTTCTTTTGTTAGGTATACCCCTTTGGAGGGGGAGGCCGTCCCACTTCACTTTCTCCCCCAAAGAGGTTAGGGGAACTCCCCCATCTTGCTGTGGGAGTTCCCCTTCATTGCAGTTTGGGGGATAACCCCTCCCCTTGTTGCATAACCTCTTGCAACACCCCTCCCCTTTTGCAACATTGATCAACATTTGCAATTGCATTGCACTCTAACCTTTTGCGCCCATACTACTGAAGTTGAACGCTATATAATATATATGTTACAGTCAAAATGTGTAATCAGCTATTTCGCTTAATGGCTGAAACGTTTATTCATTTTGCAAAATGGCTGTTTCACTTGGTCATTTCGCGAAATGACTAATATCTTCAGCCATTACGCGAAATGGCTGAAATTCCACCTTCGTCATTTCGTGAAATGGCTAAAATGACTTTTGTCATGAATTCATAGAAATAAACATCACAATAAAATTGGAAACCTTTATTTAACTAACTAAATCTGCTAAAACATATATACATCCACAGGTCTGTTCAAATAAGTGAGAAACACTTCAAATACACATTTGAACACATTTGAACATTTGAGCGCATTTGAATTTGAATTTTCAATGTAGAGGTTTTCAAATACTAACCGGGCCCTCAATATTATTCCGATGTCCGTCATTGAAGGCCCGGTTAGGTCAACTGTATGCCTTTCACAATTGGTTAGGTTAAGTCGTGTTATTTTCGTTAAAACTAACGAAAATAACACAACTTACAAGATCATTTGCCCGGTTAGGTCAATTGTATGCCCTTGATAATTGATTAGGTTAAGTCGTGTTATTTTCGTTAAAATGAACGAAAATAACACAACTTAACCTAACCAATTGTCAAGGGCATACAGTTGACCTAACCGGGCAAATGATCTTGTACGAAATGACCAAGGTGGAATTTCAGCCATTTCGCGTAATGGCTGAAGATTTTAGTAATTTCGCGAAATGACCAAGTGAAACAGCCATTTCGCGAAATGACTAAAATTTCAGCCATTACGCGAAATGGCTGGTTACACACTTTGACTAACATATATATTAGGGTGGTCCATAAAAACAAACTTTCAACATTCTTTGCTCCCACCTCTGATATTTGTTCCTATGTGGTAGATATTACAGTACCACATGCAAAAAATTATGTCGATTGAAAAATAATTAGCGATCGCGGAATGAGTTGAAATATTATATCTTTCACTCTTCGCTTCTTGAACTTGGTGCACTATGGCTGGTGCACTTCAGATAACATATGGTCCTATTTATTAAGACTTGTGTTGAAAGTACAATGGTTTATACCTTCTCAAGCATTCGAGTCCCCTGCAAGAGAATGACCGCACTTAACTTTGTTTATCTCTCTTTTCCTTAGTCTATCATTTAATTCTTGATTTTCTTATTTTAATTTCCTTTATCCTCGTGATTGGGTTGACGGTATGAAAATGTGTAGTAGCCAAAACCAACCATGCTGTATTATTTATTGTATTATGTATTATTTCCATTTCGTATTCATTTTAATATTATTGTTTTCTATGTTGCAGAAATTTTGTTAAAATTAGATCGAATAATTTGTGTTCAATTATGACGACTCAGAAGAAAGCTGAGATTTGGTTGATAGGGCAACCACTAGAGGAATTTCCAAAACAATAACTTCCAACCAAACAGTCGGTTTGCAACGTTTCCAGCATGTGCGAATCAGAAAACCGTCCATTTCTATCAGCGAAGCTGCCCACGCAGTGGTGGAAGAAATCATAGAGACGTGGGAAAGTGGTGGAATCCCAACAATGAGTAAATATCATGCCATTACCAAACTGGAGAAACTCTATGCCACATACGTGAATGTAAAGAAGAGTAAACATAACAAGAAAAATCCTGGAATGTTAAAACGGCAGGGATCATTCACCAAGGACACTGAAACATTATTTGATATAGCGACCCAAGATGCTCAGGAGTGGATCAAAATTGCTAAAGATTTACGCTTCTTGGAAGATCAGAGGACGAAACGGATGATGGCAACGACTATATTGGATAACAAACTGTCAGAGAAAGTAAAAAGTTCACGGCAGAAAAGAATGGATGAGATGGGGAGGAAAAAATTAGTGCAGATGGAGCTTGAAGACACTCCAACTACCATCATCCTCGTCGTCGACAATAATAATAATTATTGGTTTTGTTTAACCTCCTTCGCAACATGTAAGGTCATATGACAGAGGGGACCTACAGTTTTACGTTTGATACGAACCACGGGTCGCTACATAGTCTGGATGTAGCGGACGGCCTCCCATCCAACTACTCTCTGACCCAATGTCGCTTAACGTCGCTGATCAACTGGAAGGGGTGTTACGACATTGGCTACGACGTAGCCTTCGTCGTCGACAGATAAATGATTCAGATGATACGTACGGTGCCAAGATCAAACATGACACGCCGAATCCATCGAACCCTTGCAAGAAAATTAAGGTCATCACTCCCGAAGTAGCAGCAACAATGGACCGGATTAATATCTCAGATCGGAATGCAACCTTTTTCCTTGCGTCCACATCACAAAGTCTGGAAATCTCGCCCGAAGAACTTTCAATATCCAGGAGTCAAATCCGGAGAGATCGCCAACGGCAAAGGCAAATCTTCTGTCAAACTTCTCGAATACATTTTATGCCAGAGGTTCCATTGGTGGTCCACTGGGACGGGAAACTGCTCTCTGAGTTGACTGGATATAAGCACAATAAAACAGACAGATTGTCGATTCTCGTATCAGGACTGGGGATAGACAAGCTCTTAGGTATACCTAAGATACCGCGAATCACGGGAGAGGACATGGCAGGTGCAATATTCAAGACCCTCTAGGACTGGAATCTTCTGGACCACGTCGTCGGAATATGTTTCCATACAACTGTTTCCAACACAGGAGGTCACACAGGAGCATGTATTCTCTTGGGAAAGCGATTTAAGAAGAAGCTGTTGAACCTGGCTTCTCGTCATCATGTACATGAGATTATTATAAGTGATATCTTTACTGAGCTCTTTCGTTCCAGCAGTGGTCGTGATGTGCTCATCTTCAAGAGATTCCAGAAGGATTGGAATTCCATCAATCAAGCAAATTACCATTCCCATTGACGCGTGTGATGTCATCCTTGAATGGAGGAATGAAGCTCTGGAATTCGCGCGAAATCTACTCTCTGGTCCCTCTCAACCGCGTGACGACTACCAAGAATTTTTGGAACATGTCATCATCTGCTTGGGAGATCGTCCGGAAAGGGGAATACGATTCCGAGCTCCCGGAGCTTTTCACCACGCACGTTGGATGGCAAAAATTTTATATTGTCTCAAGATTTACTTGTTCAGGCTGCAGGTTAGGATCACAATCCACGAAGGAGGAGCTGTTGAGCAATGTAGTCTGTTCATCTGTCTTGTCTACATGAAGATGTGGTTTACAGCTCCGAATACAGTCCACGCCCCTTTAAATGACCTACATGCTCTGACCAAGTTCCGACGATACGGTGACCTAAATGAGAAAGTTTCTTTGACCGCACTCAAAGCACTGGAACGACATCTGTGGTATATAAGTGATAGTTTGGTATCACTAGGATTTTTCGACGACAGGGTCTCCGAAGATCGCAAACTGGTAATGGTGGATGCTCTAAAGAAGCCTGTAAGTAAAAATAGTGCTGTTAGGGTGCAAAAGGTAGACAGAAGGATTTTACATTCTGATATGGATCTAGACCGATTCACCTCAACTAGATCATTGTCTCTGTTCGAAAGGCTGGGTATTAGAACAAAGTGGCTGGAAACACCCTAGGAGGTGGCCCAGTGATGAGGATTCTAAGAAGGGGCAAGAGTTAGCGAAAGCTCTGAAGTCGGTCAATGATTGTGCAGAAAGAGCCGTGAAACTGGTCGAGGACTTCAACCGAGTAAGGACAAAGGATGAAGATCAATTCCAGTATCTGGTACAGGTGGTAGGGCACCACAGGAAAGAATTCTCAACTTGCAAAAAAACAGACCTGTGATTTTCTATATGAGTCTAATAATTCACAGGCCTTAGATGATTTTGTTGTTCGAAATATTTTATCACTTGTATAGGAATTTTTGCACGCTGATTCAGAAAATAATATTCATTTTCGCCATCACGTACAGATTTTTCACAAAATGTCATATTTCATATTACATATGTAAGTAATTTTCATTAAAATTGACTCAATTAAATGTTGATTAAAAACTACTGTCTATAAATGTCTCTAGATCAGAAGTGACGTCATAGCGTCTTCTAGAACATTCGAAAAACGCACCCAGGTGTAAGTAATTGACAAGCCACGTGATGAGTCACTCTGTCTAGTGCATGCGAGGTTATAATTCTTTATTATTCAAAGGTGCGCGGTGATTATATTTCTCTTGAAATTTGTTTGTGTCGCTATGGCAACCAGAGGGTGTATAAATAGGGTCATACATATTCTGTTATATTTGTGGAAAGTTTACTATGGAAAAACAAAGGCGAGATATTATAGACTTCGTCAAGAAAGCATACTATGCGTACTTCGGAATGGAACTTTGGGATCAAGACAAATCATGGGCTCCACATAAAGTTTGCAGTGTTTGTGTTGAACAACTTAAAGTGTGGAGTAAAGGTAGAAAGGATTCTTTGCCTTTTGGGATTCCAATGGTCTGGCGTGAGCCTAGAAATCACAGCAATGACTGCTATTTTTGTTCATGTAACGTGCAAGGCTACAATACTAAAAATAAAAAGGAAATTTCTTATCCAAACTTTCAGTTTGCTATGAGACCTGTTGCTCATGCACCTGGTATACCTGTACCTACTAAACCAAATACTCTTGATATAACTTCATCTGATTCGGTGTCTGATGACGATGGAAACGATGTTATTGATTGTTTTTCAAACCGAAACATCTGGTGAACCCCATTTGTTTACACAAAGTGAACTTAATAATTTGGTAAGAGATTTGTGTCTCCCGAAGGATTCTTCAGAGATTTTGGGACTTCGTGCAAAGAACTTGCTTTCTCCCGGGACGTCATTTTACTGGTCCAGAAAACGAGAAAAAGAATTCATCCAATATTTTTCTCAAGAAAATTTTTCGGAACTAATACTTAAGCTAGGCGCTGCAGTCTATGACTCAAATGAGTGGAAACTTTTCACTGATTACTCCAAAAGAGGTCTAAAAGGCGTCCTCCTTCACAACGGTAACTTGTATGCATCCGTTCCTGTGGCTCATTCGGTTCACTTGAAGGAAACGTACGAAAATCTTGAGCTTCTTCTATCTAAGGTTAAATACAAAGAACACGGTTGGCTACTTTGTGAAGACTTAAAAGTGATTTGTATGTTGTTAGGTCAACAACCAGGTTATACGAAGTTTCCATTTTTTTGTGTGAATGGGATAGCCGAGCAAGAATGGCCACACAGTCAACCTGACACCTGATTCTAAAAACATTCAACATGAAAGTTTGGTTGACACAAAGAAAGTCCTTTTACCTCCGCTTCACATAAAATTGGACTTCATGAAGCAATTTGTTAAGGCCTTGGACGAAGTTGGAGATTGTTTTAAGTATCTGTGTGGTGAATTTCCAACTCTTTCGGAAGCAAAATTGAAAGAAGGAAATTTTGTTGGTCCCCAGATTAGAAAACTGACTTTGGATGAACATTTTGAAAGAACAATGAACAAACTTGAAAAAGAAGCGTGGATTGCTTTTAAGGATGTTATCAGCAAATTTTTGGCGAACAACCAAGGACCCGGATTACCAAAACATTGTGAACAACATGCTAAATAAATTAATAGAGTTGGGTTGTAATATGAGTTTAAAATTACAATTCTTTCATTCACACTTGGATTACTTCTCTGAGAATCTCGGAGCACTCAGCGAAGAACAAGTAGAACAGTTATAAATGCTTGTTTTCACCAAGACATTAAAGAAATGGAGAAGAGATATCAGGGAAGGTGGGACATCAGCATGATGGCTCATTACTGTTGGATGTTGAAACGGGATACTCCAGAATTATTACATAAAAGAAAACGAACACCGCGTACATTCGAGACTAAACGGCATAGATCTCACAAGAAAACTCTGGGCAAATAATGATGACTATGTAATTGACGTTAATAGTCTTCTTTCTTTGTAAAGTTGTTTGCATTTGTAATTAGTATAACAAAGCGAAATAGGTACGTAATGTAAACTGAAATAAATAATATTTATTTATGTTGTTGTTTTTTCCCTTCCAGTTTGCAGAAAATCCTTACGTGATAGAAAGAAATGGACACCTTATTCGAAATCAGCGTAGTTGAATTATATAAAATCAGTTATTATTAAGAAAACAACTCTTACAAAGTTCTCATTCGCAGGCCTGTGATAATTTATTTTTCTAATAATTTGTTTTTTATAAGCACCAGCAATTGAGAATTACCTAAGTAAATCTTATTTTGAATTTTATTTTTACTTTCTGACCTCTAAATACATTCATATTTTCTTAATTTTTGATGAGAAAGAATTTTCTTACCATTGTAACAAAATGAGAAGGTGGGACAAGGGAAATCAAGAGAATGTTTTTTTGTTTGCTTCGGCCTCGTTGGCCTCGATCTCAGACCTCAAAAGTGGCCTTGGCCTCGGCCTCAGTCTCGAGGCCAGCTGAAAAGTGGAAAGGTCTCGTGACTTACGTGAGACTTAGGAAATCCTGATTTGTTTTGTTTTGTAATTTTCAACCCCCGGTAGCAGTGGGGTGGAGATTCTTTAGGTTGGCGCGCTCGGGGTGGATATTCTTCAGCTGAGGACCATGACAGGTGACCGTATGTGGCGGCATAAGTAGTATGACCGCAAAAGGAGATAGTGCAATGCAATTGCAAATGTTGATCAATGTTGCAATGAGTGTCAACCCCAGTGCCAACTCCCCTACCACCATTGTTGCAAGACCCCCCCATTGCCAACCCCAGGGTGCCAAAAAAACAAGGGGAGCGGAACTCTCCCAGCAAGCTGTGGGAGTCTACCTAATCTCTTTGGGGGAGAAGTTGGGACGGCCTCACCCCCCGAAAGGGGTATACCTAACCTAAGAGAGAAAGGAGAGAGATGTTCGCTTAGCAGGAGCCAAGCGCATATTGTGACTTCATCCCAGCGCTGGCTGTCTTTTAGTTCCTAATCCGCCAGTTGGCATGGAAGCTAGTGCCTCCAGGCATTATCAGCGAGTTGGCACAGTGTATACATCGTTTGGACAAACGCACACAAATGCACATACACTCCAGACTATACGCCCATAAAGTATTACACACACACAACTATATGCACGATTATATGCACCGGATTCGAGTCCCGGTGACGGCGCGCAGCAATCCTTCCACACAAATGGATGGTAGATAAATGGGAACCCTAGGTATCCTAGTGGTTAAGACGCTGGGCTCCCCGTTAAACTGTATTGCAAGACTCGGTCATGTTTGTTTATCTGTTTGTTTATTTCCCCCTCTCTCTTTGTCTCTCTCTCTCTCATATATATATATAATATATATATATATATATATATATATATATATATACAGGGTGGTGCAAAAGTCTGGACCCATAGGCGGTTTATATTGAAAAAAAGTGTGGCCTGCAGGAAGTTTATTATGAAATGAAATTTAATTAACCATACACCAGTGACTAAATTATGTTAAATTTAACGTTCTAGTTCAGAATTTACAATAAGTGTAATCGTATTTCGTATAATCGAGGCATAAGGAAATTTGCGACTGAACGTGAGGTGGCTCCTTCTTTTGCGTACAAAAGCACAAGCTCTATTCTTTCTGCTATTGTTAACTTGTCTGCCATAGGGTAACAATTTGAAAAATATTTAGTAAAATTATAAACAAAAATTAAATTATAAAAACTATTATAAAAATCGAGATATTTTTTATATAGTAAATTGCCTATGGGTCCAGACTTTTGCACCACCCTGTATATTAAAAGCTATTTTACAGGTTATGACGATTTATTTTTCAGAGGAACTGGCCACAGATATCTAGAAATGGGTGTAAACCCCTTCATATATATATATATATATATATATATATATATATATATATTATTTATTTTCGATTGTCACTAAGATCTCATATTACCTTTTCTGATCACCCGAGAGTGTTACAGGTAAGGCCGTAAAACTTAGGGCCCTAGCCGTCACGGGCCGCTAATTTAGATGGATGACCATAATCTTAAACCGATACGTTCTGTCCTCGATTTCCAAATTTATTTTTCTATTCTCGCTAAGCTCCTCATATATAAAAGGGTACTTGTTATATGTTCAAGTCTCCCTTCCCCCACCCACCTCATCGGCCCCCAAGAAAACAAGATTTATTTTCCAAACAAAGCGTTTTTTGTACGCTTCTGGAAGAAATTTATGGAAAGGGCAAGATATATTTGACACGCCCCAGATTTCACGCGACAGCCAATCACAACCCTGTGGGCAGAGCCCCAGGACCTCTGATTGGTGGATGGCATCACTCACACGTTGTGCTCCACCCAAATTTTACCGATAACCAATAGGAAAATCACGATTCGGGTATTGTGGGATGTTCACAATAACGACCCGTCTATAAAAGGGGGCATTTTCATCACAGGAATCCACATCAGTTGTTTTTATGGACCAGTGCTATAGAAATTGTTTGAAAATAAAGATTTCTACGCAGAGGCGCCGCGCGTAATTTTCGCAGCTGCAGACCGGAACGCACTACTTTCAACGGAGTCCATTAGAGAAATTTGCGACGGAGTGCAAGAACCGAGCATTGAAGACGACATTAATATGTCAGTAATTAATTTAATTTGTGATTCGGGCTTTATACATCGTATCATTCATTGCAAGTGTTATAATTTTTTTAAATTCGTAATAAGACGAAGTGAAAGGATATCTGCTTTGTGATTATAATTTGCTGGGCGTTTTCTCTTATTGCAGCCCTCTCCCCATATATGTATATATATATATATATATATATATATATATATATGTATATATTATATATATATATATATATATATCGGTCGTAATATAACCTAACCTAGCGTAGCCAAACCGGGACATAATATAGCCTAACCTAACCTAGCCTAACCTATCCTAACTTAACTTAACCTAACCTAATCTAACCTAACCTAGCCTAACCAGGACATAATATAGCCTAACCTAACCTAGCATAGCCTGACCAGGCGCAATATAACCTAACCTAGCATAGCCTAACCGGGTCATAATATAACCTAACCTAGCCTAACCTAGCGCAACCTAACCGAACCTAGCATAGCCTGATCGGGCGTAATATAACCTAACCTAGCATAGCCTAACCGGGTCATAATATAACTTAACCTAGCATGGCTTAACCAGATATAATATAACCTAACCTAGCGTAGCCTAACCTAACCTAACCTGAACTAAATTAATAATCCGAAACTTGTATCCGTACTCGATAGAGGTGTGATATTTTAAATTTAGTGAACGTTACTTTGCAAGATTTTTATGGTGGACTCTTTCTCGTTTATAATTATTTATTAATCTCATTTTTCCTTTTATTTTGAGTTTTTCTTGTTTTTCTACAACGAAAAAAATGAATCCCAGTGCTCTTTCTCGTTTATATGGATGTCTATTTATTAATGTTAGTCGGGGTGTTTTCTTTTAAAATTTGACAGTTACGATCTGTACCCTTTTAATCATGTTGTAGATAACATCATAACATTCGTTCTCTATTTATTACCCGGTTTCGGATTAGTTAATTCGGTTTAACATTTTCTTGCGTATTATTAGTTTTCTTGTTTTTCTAGCTAGCTCCAGACAATTGTATTGCGCCTAAGGGGACGTGTCTTTGTGATTAGCGGTTAATATATACGGTTGAGTAGCATAGTGATTAAGACACTGGGCTGGTGGTGGTTCGGAGTCCACGTTAAACAGCAGGGTAAGGTGGAGTGACAAGCTTGACCTTCATCAGAATGAACAATTCGTTTGGAAGCAAAACGAGGGTTAACCAAGGCATTGAATAACGGCATTGAATACTTTGTTAAATTTGCCCGGGCGTCCTAATCGGCATTTTCTCTTTAATTAAACTTTAATTTAATTTAACTTTAAATAAAAAAGATTCAGCATGAATTAATCATGTTAATTTCTCCTTAAAGGACCGATGCAGAGCTTCATCGTGTTATAGCAGCTTTTGATGAAAGGCGAATAAATGATTTGGCGGTTTTACAGCAGAGCCAACCCAATGACCTCAATATCGGGGTCGAGGTATTGGCTCACATCAGGTCCGACGAATGCCAGGTCACCGAGGAACTAATGTAAGTTTTTTTTGTGGTTAAGAACAAAACACATTGTATTTTCATTTAATATATTAAATAGTAGAAAGCATGTTTTAGTTAAATTTGGCTTACAGAACTAGCGTCCATTAAATAAGATTAACATTAATGGAGACATTTTACAATTGTAAATACACACGTAAAACTTTACACAATATAGTTACAAATATATACAAACACATAAAACTTTATACACACGTAAAATTTTACACAATACAGCGAGTGCGAACAAATAGGAACCTTTTTTATTTGTCTGCATATCATTTCATCATTCATCTCAGTGTCGCACAAATCGAACAATTTAAAAAAATTATGAATCCCTTCCCACGTGACATGTGCAGGAGAAATGAAAGGCAATACATACCAAGAGTATTGCTAAAACATCCATGGAAGCGATAAGGATTCCAGACAATTTCAGGGACATGTATCTGTTCGATAAGTTGTGCAACCACAGGGTCACTCCAGGGTTGAGTGCCGAGTGAATAAAAATATTACATTCTTTCCCTATTTTTAAAATAGATTGCAAACCAATGAATTCTCACATGACCAACAACGTTCGTATTCATGATAATCTCATACCAATCTCTCGTAATTGGCAATTTCAATATTTCATTCTTCGCAAAATTTGGAGCGTGTGATTCGGTGACTTTTCATTACTCTCTGGAGTGTATTCGCGTCCATTCTGAAAGTCTGTGACACGTTCCTGAAACTGTCAATTTCTATTAGAGCCTGTGATTCGAGGTACACGAGTACACTAATACGCGCGTCTATAGGGTTGGCAAATTCCAACCTGACTGAGATGTTCCTACTTTGTTGTGGACTTAATTGTATAGTTATACTAGCAGATAAGTCAGGGGTAATATCAAATGCGTAAAGGTTAAATTCTTCGACAAATTATTTCTGCGTTACGCCAAACCCAAGCTCGTCAAAAGCACCGGCATTATGAGTCAGACTACTATAAGCTCTCGCGCAGAGCGGGAACACAGCGTCTAATGAGTAGTCCGTAACCATAGGTCCCCTCAATGCAACCCCATTTACGTATAGAGTTATATTTTTAAGGCCGAAATTCTCGAATTTAAAGGCGTGATCCTGCATTCCAATTAATATCCTTTTAGGTAGCACTCCCAGGGCCACGTTTTCTAGCTGCTACGAGACCAACCCGGCGGGCACCGTGTATAGGTTGACCTGTACTCTTTTAATTGGGTATTTTACTGTTGCATGTATTAATTTTTTTTTAAATTTCTACATATTTCGGGGAACTTAATTTCACTCGCAGTACACGTAAATATGTTTCCATGATGTGAATCACAACGGGTTTTGCGCCCTCTTCTTCATCAGGTCCCAGATTGAGCTTTAGTTTCAAGTCGACGGTGTTCATAAGCAGTTTCTCCTGGAACGTAAAGTCTGTATGAAGACGCCCAAAACATTCGTATATCTTTTTTTTAGAATATTTTAATTTATCCTTTATACTACTTTCATTTTTAGTCTGATAATAGCCCTCGCCAGTTAAAAAGGTGTCCTTCGCTACTTTTGAAAAGTTGAGGACATTTTCCAGATATGCTTCTAGGTGATAATAACCCGTTCCTACCGAGATGTTAATCTGATTTAAATACACCTCACACTGGCTGAATATGGAGTGTAGAAAGTTAGTTTCGGGGTATGCAGAGTAACTATTATCGCCGTCCGTTCCATCTGAATATGCTATACGCAGTTTAGCGTACAAGGGCATGCAGCTCGGATCCAAAAAGAATGGGCCTGAGCTGGGTGTCAAGAATTCTATAAGGGCCCTCGTTGAACTAATTGTGTTTAATGAGTTAATTTTAATAAAGCCGCCATGCTCAATAGAAACCTGTGTAGGGGGCATATAAAAGAGGGACAGTTCCGATTTACAACATTGTGAACTACACGGATGGATGAAATGCGCCATGACGAGTAAGAAATAGTACCACATCTCTCAACAAGTATTAATCGGTCTATGATTCGTGAGAGTAGTGTCCTCAGTTTATATCAGTTAAAAAAAATGATCAGCCATAGGCTTCATACGCTTAGAACACTTCTGTTTTGATTTCCGTTTACGTTTAGCGCCACGTGTTGGTAACCCTTTTTCCTGACAACCCTCTTCTTCTTTCCGCCACCACGCTTTTTTCTCTTTGCATCTTTGATGATTTCGTCCCGTGTACGTTTAAAATGTCTTTTTAGAGCTTCTCTAGGTTTAGTTTCACCCATTATTTCTTCTACTGCGTTAAAACCTGATTGTAACGCCTTCCTTCCGAGATATCTAGCCCCCCTCTTCAACAGTGGAACAGCAGTGTGTAGCATGGTTGTAAAAATGGAGCCAAGCCCACTCCCACGCTGATATCTCACCCCTCGATAGACTGTGAAAGGCCTTCGGTTCATTATAACTGAAGGCGACGAAAGTGTAGCTTCACTGTTAAGCTCCTATGACTGAATGGGAATTTTTTCCCTAAATCGTTCTTATATATATTGAGATATTGGTTAATAGATAAGTCGCAACATTCACATAATGGGGGTCATATGTAATGCTCAAACATTTTTCTCTATGGTTGGGGATGTGTGAAATGCGCAGCAGGCGCACCTGGGTGTCCCCAACTAATTGATGTTGTACGATATTGCTGTAAATATAGCACATGTCTTGGGATGGGCAGCTTTCACCCGATTTCTCCATCTTCAGCTGATACATTAAGCTGGACAAGTCATGTTGTGCCTCGTGAAAGGTATCTCTTTGGAGGGCTGCACTATATCGATCCTCGGCCACAATTGTGAACAGCTTTTTGTCTTTAATATTTCTACTAAGCGTGTCTATGTTTGCGACTTCAAAAAGTAAATTATTTGTCAGGGATGACTTTTCAAGACTTGTTTAACCCCATCACAACGTCCATGGCTGTGTCATAATGACCAATTCCTAGTGTTACATTTGTACTATAGTACTGTACCTCACCGAACAGGACTGATCGCATAGTATACTCTAAGGTTATGCCTAATTTTTCAAACACAGCGACTCTTCTAAGGACCAGAAATATAATCTGATCATTTTCATCTGATCATTTTTCACCTCGTACGAATCACGTTCCAACTCAATGGGCCCGTGGAGTTCTGTTACAAAGTTGGCCAGGGTGTTGTTAGGATGTACAGAGAGAGAAGAGGACGAGAGTGTGACATAGAAGTGGTTAGGCGCCTTGTTGCAAACTATATAAGCTTCATTATTGCAGCAGCTTTTATATTGGTGTTGAAGCTTTCTGGGTACCCTTGCCACTTCGACAGGTACATTTTTCTCTTTCCTGAACCTTTGGTGCCTAAAATTTTTCAATTTTAAACACACGTTTTCCTAAATTAAATGTCACTTTCTGCAACTCCTCGCGGTAAAAGCCTCCTGCGATTTCTTCCCCATTCAAATCTTCAACGTAATACATCATTATCTCGCCTTTAGGTCTCAAAGCACTAACTTTAAAAATCTCACGTGTCCATCCTTGCTCAAATCCCTTCGCGAATTTATTTCCCGAACGTGATAGCCTTACATAATCATTGATTTTGAAATGTGTAGAATGTGGTGGTGGTGCTCCATCTCTTCTAACCTCTGTGCGCGTACCTCTTTCTGAAACTTCATTAGGTGTTGTGCCACTCGTACATTGATGTGAACAGTTGTATGACGAGGCCAATGACCCCAGAATGTTTATATATCTGTATGTGTTTTTATGTGTAAAATAGCGATGCATGCGTTCCTTTATGGTACGTTGAACTCTTTCAGGTAAAGAGGCCTTATGTCTAGAACTGCTAGTGTACTAACTGATATTAAACTGTCAGGATGTGAAAAGCGCGGCTTATAAATTCTTTCCCCATATACGTACAAAAATAGCCAGGAACCCTATCTTCTTTCAACATCAACGTTTTGGTAGCTTTAGCAACTGTTTCAGGCGATTTATTTTTCAGAGGAATTAGCCACAGATTTATTTTTCAGGGGAGTGAATAGGATGCAGCGGTAGCCATCATTATACACTGAATATCTTTGTATATCTGTTAAATCCACTTGCCAAATAGAGTCAATCGAAGCCGACGATGTCTTGGCTGTTTTAAATCTTTTTCTCACCGGCTTATGAAGTGTATATGCATCCTACTTCCGCAAAAACCTCTCAACATCTTTTTTCCCTACTCCATCATTGTAAACACCTCTGTACAGTCTATCAACACCGCCGTAGGAGGCTGGGCTAGAAATGTCATAATAGCGTCTTCTTAATATGCTAGTAGGGTGTCAATTTTAGTAAAGTCAACAATTCAAAAACTACTAATGCTCAAATGATGTCATATTATCTAGCAAACTTAGAAATATCTTTAGTGTTCTTTAAAAAAGCCATTTACCTACTTATATTTGACCATAAAGGTTTGAATTATAACCTAAATATGACTGTAGCATCGTATATCAATGTGCCATTGATATGTGTGTTCAACTTTGGTTAGTTTTGGTGTGCAGTATGGTTTCTAAGTTTTATATAGTCACAGATGCTGGAGTTTTGATTGTGAATACATGTGTTTTCCCTCCTTTTTGACAATTTTGATTACTTCATAATGTAAATATTATGTAATTCAAATTATTCGAAATGTTATGTGTGACCCAAACTTTCTGTATATTTTGATATGATAGATATATGAAATTGTCATTACTTTGAATAATTAAGTCTTGTACTATAAAACAACCTTTTATCTGAGCTTATAGGAAGATATTAAGAATTTCAATTAACTTAATTTTATGTAATCATAATCAGTAGGCCTATCCAAATTTCAATGACATTTCTTTTGTTCACAGGTCCACAGGATGAGTCAGAAAGAAATCAGAACCGAAGCAAATCAAGTTGTCACCTAAGTCATTTGGTGGGGACTGGAGGGAACTTTCCCTGCTGAGCTGCCCACAGCAAGATCTGCTGAGGTATGGTTTGTTGAGAGAGATGAGTGAGGAAGACAGGAGGAATTACCCAGTTAATGACCTGATTAACAACGGCATTGTTCCAGGGCTACTGGCTCAGTGGAGAAAGGCCAACGCTCTATTGACAGGACCTGTAATCAACACAGGTCAGGATCAGGGCTAAAGTAAGGCACTGTGGGATGAGGAGTGAAGGTGTCCATTGGCAATGTGAAGCTAGAGGTCAAAGATAGGTGCATGATCAAACTGGACAAATTGGTGGACATCCTGACCTGTCACTGTGTGATCAGAGCTGCAGTGAGCTTGGGTGCAACCCTGTCCAACAGTGAGGTTCACATTGACTGCAGCTGCAGGAGCGAGCAGAAGATACCAGTGCAGGAGCTCGCCTTCATTAAAGGTCAGAGAGAAAAGGTGGGCACTTCGGGGCACACCAGATGGGTCAGCTGATCACCATGAGACCAGGAGACAGAAGCAGTGCTGCAGAGACAGGAGCAGAGAAGGAAGGCTGAGGAGAAGAGGAGGAGGAGGCAGAGGAGTCAGCCAAGAAAGAAAGGAGTTGAGGGAGGAGCCACTGCTGGAGATGGAGTTGGAGGAGACTGGAGATATACTGGAGGAGGCAGGGAGGAGAGAGGAGGACGAAGACTTCATACCAGAGGCTGCGACAACTTCTTCCTTGCCTGTGGCTAAGAAGAAGAAATACAACACTGAAGATATCACCAACATAGCTCTGCTAGCTTGAGACATCACACTGAGCTGAGAGAGACTGCAGAGATTGCCACTGCTGCCTGGATTGATGCTGGTTTATCACAGAGTTTGACACAGCTGGTGATTGACCACAACAAGGTGAGGATGTCAGGAGAGACTGACTAAGGAGCTGGTCAAGAAGTTTGATGAAGAGATTAGGGAAAATGGCATCACCTGTATCTTCTTTGATGAGAAAAGGATGACACAAAAAGTGATGATGGAAGCTGAGGTAGTGACAGGCAGTTTCCTGCTTGCCTCATTAAGGAAGAACACTACACAGTGTGCAATGAACCAGGTGGGAAATATTTGTGGCATTTTGTACCAGAGGAAGCTGCAGAGGAGAGAAGTCATGCTGAGGTCATTGCTGATCATCTGGTGAACTGGTAAGAGAGAGAGGAGCAGACCAGACCCTTTTGGCTATAGGAGGTGACAGTCTAATGTGAATATGGCTGGGAGGGAGGAGTAATGCATTATGTGGAGGCCAAGCTTAGCAGGAAGTTGGTGTGGATTGTCTGTGACTTGCACACTGGGGAGCTGAGTCTCAGACACCTGGTGACTGCACTGGATGGCAAGACATTGAGCAACAAAAGTGGTCTGGGCCCCTAGGGAAGATGTTAGACACTGCCACTGAGCTGGAGATCAACCCAAACTTCACGAGGATCACTATTGGTCTCCTCTACCCCATCTCAGTCAGAGGTAGTCAAGGACCTCAGCACAGACCAATCATATGGCTACAGAATCATCACTGCCATCAGATCGGGAGAGGTACTCAGAGTCTAACTCTCCTGGAGATTGGGCCAGTCTGTCACAGTAGGTGGGTCACCACGGCTCTAAGGTTCTGCAGATTGTGGATTCCAAACATGGGCTGAAGGGTAGGAACCTGAAGAATCTGAGGATAATTGTGGAATTCATAGGGAGTCTACATGCCAAAGTTCAAATCAAGTTAAATCACAGCTGGGTGGAGGGTCCCAGGCATGTGCTGTACCAGCTGGAGCTGATCTCAAAGTCAGAAGAAGGTGATAGGAATAGTGATGCCTACAGTGAAGAGATCAGCCTGTATGCACACTCTGAGGCTGTGCTCAGGCCATGCTGCAGTGAGGTGGAGGAGGAGGAGAGGAGGGAAATCAGAGGTGAGGAGATAGGACACACAGGTAGGAGACTGCAGTGTCAGACCCAGGAAGACTCCTGACATCAACCCAGATGCCACCAAACTCTCGGAGCTTATTGACTGGAACTCTGGCGTGACTGAGCCTCCTCTGACCTGCTCCCTCACCACTGCTGCAATCAAGGAGTTTCTGATAGACCAATGGAAGTTCCTGCATGGCCCTCACACACACAGTCAGTAGAGAGGTGTGTAAGGATGACAACTGAAGCAGCACAACATGTTTACTCACAAGAGAGGAGGGAGGCGTACATCAGTGGCCAGGCCAGTAGGGAGCTCATGTCCAGGAACAAAGCAAGGCAGACATGCATCCTTGGCAAAGTTCAAGAAACCTATCTATATTTCTAAGTTTTAATATTGAAATACAATCAAAATGTCTTTAATTGTATGTAATGTATGTAAAATGTAGTTATATACCAACGGTGGCCAAACTCCGGCTCTCAGGTTGTTAACTGCGGCTCGCGAGACAATTTCGGTTTTTATTGTATTTATCATAAAAGACAAAATTCATAATACAATGTATATTTTTTTTTCACATAATAAAAAAAATATGAAAAAAACAAGAAAAAATTGAATTGACAATAAATGCGTCATGTACGACAATTTCTTTTGCGTGACAGGCACTAAGCGGGATAATTATGTAATTAACACCAATCGCCACTCACCAGTATCCAGTACCCCTCGAGTACCCTGCGGGCAGCGTGTAATAACAGTGAGTGTGTTTTAAAATTGGCTTCTTAGATCAAATAGTGGCTATTTTTCTCAGCTACAAGTGAAAGTTATACAACCCCTTAGTTGATTAAAATGACTGAGCAGACAAAGTGTAAGAAACGGAAATATGAAGAAGAAAATAGAGTTTTTAAACAGGAGTGGGAGGAGAGCTTTGCTTTACTGTTAAGGGTGGGAAACCTCTGTGTCTTATCTGCCCGTGGCACTCAATCACTTTAAAGCCAGTAACTTAAAGTCATCATGAAACTAACCATAAAATTTTATTACGGAATTTCCTCCTAAATCAGAATTGCGAAGACTAAGTTAACAATGTTGAAATCTAGCCTAGTTGCCCAACAAACTGTACTTTCATCATTGTGTAAGACAGCTGACTTAACTACTGAAGCTAGTTTTGTTATGGCATGGAATATTGCTCGTGCTCAACTTCCGTACAGTGGTGGAGAATTTGTGAAGAAGACTATTGCCGATGTTACTGCAATTCTCGCTCCAGATAGCACAAAGCTTCGAGAACAAATAGCAAGTATTTCTATTTCCCGCCACACTACAGAGAGACGTATTTCCCAGATCAGTGCTGAAATTACATGCTCGTTGCAGAGTGATTTGAATAATTCTGTTGCATTCAGTTTGGCCCTCGATGAATCCACAGATATTAAAGATAACCCTCAACTGGCGATATTTGTTCGTTATTTTACGAGCGATGGAAATGTGAAAGAAGAACTCTTGGACTTAATGACCCTAAGAGAAACCACCAGAGGGGTTGACATAAAGAACGCACTTGACGAGGCATTATCAAATGCTCAAGTACCATTGAATAAACTTGTCAGTGTTGCAACAGATGGAGCACCAGCTATGGTAGGACAAAATGTAGGCCTAGTTGAGCTCTTCACACGCGATCCCAAGTATCCTCTGTGTCTCTTTATTCACTGTATCATTCACCGTGGTCATTTGGTAAGCAAGTATTTTAGGTATGACAGTGTTCTGAAATGTGTTCTAGAAATTGTGAAATTCATTCGTTCAAATGCAAAAACACACCGAGCATTTAGAAATTTTATCGAGGAGCTGGATCTTCAAGATAAGCCAGACGACCTTTCATTCTACTGTATTGGAAGGTGGTTATCAACTAGTAATCTCCTGAATAGGTTTGTTGCATTGTTGGAGCCTATCATTGATTTCTTGAAAGAAAAGGGAAAGTCATACCCACAACTAGAAGATTACGAATGGGTGCAGGATCTGATGTTTTTTACTGATGTAATACAAGACCTTCAAAATCTAAATTTGGCACTTCAGGGAAAGGATAGTCATTTCTGACCTTACACAGACAGTTTTCAGTTTCCAGAATAAAATAAAGCTCTTCCAAAAAGATCTAGTAACAAAATATTTTTACCACTTTCCCCACCTGAAAAACCGAGCAAACACTTTTCCTGATATTGAAATAAAAGATAGTAAATTGGAGGAATACAAAGGTAAATTAGAAGGACTAATTGATGATTTTCAGTTCAGGTTTGCTGAACTAAAGAAGCTAAAACCATGCTTCGAATTTCTTGTAAATCCTTTCCTGATTGATGTCGTCAACGATGGCTGTCCTGTTACCAACCTTTTGTTACGGAAGCTGCTTCAATAGAAACAAACTTTTGGAGCTATAGGAGGACGTGGGTTTAAAGTTGATACATAAAAGTTATCTGCAGTTAGTTTTGGAAGCAAGTACCAGAGACAAAGTATTCACCTCAGGAAAACCAGTTTCCGACTTATCTCAGTTTTTGGGACAACTTATTGCTGTGAAGCACTCTTCTCGGTAATGAAGTTTGTAAAGTGAAAACATCGAGCTGCCCTCACTAACGAACACCTGACTGAGCTTCTTCGTACCGCCTTAACATCACATCAGCCAGACTTTAAAGTATTAACAGCCAAATTGAAGACCCAAACTAAGCCTTCTACAAGCAGTAATTAAACAATTTAATAATGTGAGAATAACTATATGTATATGTATATGTTTTTAATAATTAAATTCTTTTTAAAATATTTTGCGGCTCTCGTACATCTGAAAAACGTCATATGTGGCTCTTGGGTCAGGGAAACTTGGCCATCCCTGTTATATACAATAAAAAAATACTTGCAAAAATTGCTAATTTTTTGTATGCTTCAACTTCAAATATAAGTAGCTAGGAGTGGTAAAATCTGGATTTTAAAGCCATATTTCGATTTAGCACATAAAAATGCATCATTTGGTCACTAGTAGTCTTTGAAAATCTAAAGATTTCACTTTGCTCCCTTATATTGACACACCCTAATATGTTAGCCATTTATGTATTTTAGAGGCACGTGGAGAAGGCTGACCGTGTTTGGTCTATTCTTTCTTCTCTTCAGAGGTGTTACCGCTGCGGGTGATGGCGTGCTCAGTTGTGGCACATGCGAGGCTTGTTCCAAGTCTTTTAATCTGTTCAGATTTCCTATCAATGTTTTGGGGACATTTATTTGTTGTAGTTTTGCTTTAATATGCTTCCATCCTGATCGTGAGGTTCTATCCACTTTCTGACCACATCATGGACGATGTGGACGATATTCGAACGCTGTACCCTTGTTCCTTTAACAATGACCTCACCTGTATCGCTCCACTCTATGATGGGGTTCCTCATTCAGTAGATTAAAAGACTTAAACCATTATTCCTCAATATATGTGGGAGGCTGCATTTAATACATGTTCGATATGTTGTGGGGTCGACCCGATATTCTTTGGTTGTTCAGCTCTAATGTCGGCCCCAAGTACTATGTCGCCATGCTCATCGTTGTCCGCGCAGTGTCTTATAACCACTGGGATCTCTGTCAGATTCTTATAATTTTCATACTCTTGAAGAAATTTCTGCAAAGCTTCTTCATATAAGATTCTTTTTTCATCAGGTGACTTTTCACTTTTTAAAAGGGCTAACAATTCGCTTTCCATTCTTTTAAGCCTGTTTTTAACGTGTTCTAGAACCTTGTCTGAATACTTTGAACTTTGCAGTGACGCATACACCTTTTGTGGAATCACGACAATTTTCTTCATTATATTATTCTAGTCAGTAAAAGCCCCATAACTGAAAATAAGATGGGCAGGAATGACCTCCCTCTTTATACAATAATTCGCTTTTTCTTCCCCACAGTTTGACTTTTACGAGCGAGTGTACGTATTATGTTCTTGTAATGGCGTAGGCGAGCCTTGTGAGGGAGTTTCATTGGTACATTACATTTTATAATGTTAAGAAAGATTTCACAAATGCATTTTAAAAAGTCCGACTCGATATTTTTAACAAACATCTGTTGCATTGCCCGGGCAATCGATGGTAGATTTTTATTAATTCATGGTATTTCTTTAGCCTCTTTATCATTCTGGAATATACACCGTTTGAGGCTCGTTTGGGAATATGTTCGTTCTTCGAAGCACCTTCAACGTGTTTTGCTGTTTTGCGGATGAAGGTCACAAAGCAAATATCAGTAACGTTGACTTGTAGCTTCTTTATAAATTTCCAAAAACTCCTTTCGCTGATTCGGGAGCATTTGATTGGCTAATACCCCAATTTGTGACACATCTCAACGCTGTGCGAATAAGACTAGATATTGTGTATTTAACGACACTTCGCACATGTACCTGTTTTTGAAAAATAGATTCTGATTCATGAAGAACACGGTTATGATATGATGATGGGAGAACACTGTAAATGTCTCGCCAAACGTTTTATCCATTTCCAATATGAGATCATAAATTACAATGACTGTATGTTCATCTCCTTTTAACGAATTAACGTCATACACTCCTTTATGGAACAGAATATCATCTTGGTACTCCTTGAACACTGATTGGTACGTCGAATAACACCATATAACTTTATGCATTTCATGAAGAGCCTTCCACGTCAGGTATAAAGCTTGACAGGAGTGCACCGGTTCTTAGACCACCAGTAATGGAGCCCCAACCCTCAACGTCTTACGACACAACCCCCACACTAGCTCCTTCCTCAAATAAAAATACGTCTATTTATACCTGTTCAGTTCCGGTCACATTCCCGCCAGGAGCAGCAGCTTCTCTTTCTGTAGAGGATGGGATAACATTCGAATTGGTGCGCACCGCCACCCCCACCACGGCCCTGACTAGAAATCCGTACGTAGTCAGGGTTGACCCTGGATCCCTGTAGAGTAATGATGTTGAACACGGTCTGCGAAGTGTAGTTGAACGTATTGTGGAGTTTGCCCTTCAGAACCGCGACGAACGTGAAGTGAGGACGAGGCTATCCTTCGGGTTTGCGTCAGATGACGAGGATGTAGATGATTTTTGGGTAGTAATACCATTCAGACGCTTGGCCGCTGTAGATATAGCTTATATATTAGGCCGTAAAATGCAGGCATCTCAAAGTAGAACAGCCTTCAATATGGACAACTTCAAGGTAGATATTGACTATTTACAGACTATTTACAGACCCAAAAAATTTGGTTGCCTACGACTGTGCAGCGTGCCCGTAAAATGGTTTCAGATTACAAGCTTGAGTTTGAGTGTAATGTGGGTTCTGAAGAGCTGAGAAGGGTAGAGCGTAAAATGAATGCTCGTGTAGTTGTATTTGGAATGGATGATCGTCGTAAGACTGTGTATGTTTTTAAAAGATGTTTGAGAGATCGTACAAGACCCCTACTTATTTTAGGGTTGTAAGGAACAACGTATCTCCCCATCTGTAATATAAGGGGCCTTTACGCTAATTATGATAAAAGTCGAAAATATGGAAAGCATCATGATTTGTGTAAGGGTGTCTCGAGTTTGCGGAAGATATAGTGAAACATTGTAAGAAATACCACATGGTATGTGAACAGTGTAAAAGCTCGAAATGTGAAAACCGTGTGGTTGAAGCTGAGAAGAGGGACTGTATTGTGTGTAGACGCACATTTTTCAATAATATTTGCATGGAGCACCATAAGTCAATTGCAGGAAAATGAGAATCTGTGAATGTGGTGTTTCATATGTTGGCTAAGTGGGAGAAATTCAAGCATAAATGTGATGAAATTCATCGTCCTACATGCTGAGAAATATAAGGCTGGTGGTGTAAAGCATGTATGTTATATGAAAGAAGTTTAGCCTAAAAATAGACCTTGTATAAGTGTGTACTACGATATAGAAACATATATGGTTGCTGAAACCAAAGAGGTTATCTCATATGACTTGTTACTTGTAAGTCAGACTATCTGCAATGAGTGCATGGAGGCTGAGTGTGATGAGTGTCACAAATGTGGTAAACGGACAAACATTTTTAAAACGATCGCACACGACAGCCTCGTGAAATTCTTTCTGTCCTATGTTGTCAAGTTAGCGGACAAGGTAAAAAACATTACTGTGTATATTCTTGCCCATAACGGGGCAAAAGTTGACACAGTTCCTTTATAAGGAACTTCTTGACCACGAGTCAGCGGATATATTTACAGGCGATTCCTTGAAAAGAGGACACAAACTTATACAGATGCAAATAAAAGGTAATGTACAGTTTAAAGACACTTTATCATTCACACCTTGTAAATTAGCCAACCACCCAAGGTAATGGGCGTAGCCGCCGAAGTTTCAAAAGGGTATTTCCCTTACACTTTCTTCATTAGTGACACTAAATTACGTAGGACTACCTCCAACCAAACATTACTTTAACTACGCCAACATGAGTAAAAGTGAGCGTAAAGATTTTGACCGCTACTACAACAGTTTTCATTAAGATAATCCTTACAATATAGCTAATGAATGTGAGTGTTATTGCGTGAATGATGTGCGCGTGCTTAGAGTATGATTCCAGCCCCTTAGAAGGATGTACATACACCATTTCAACTGCAATCCGCTGCAAATCGCAACCACAATCGCCTCATTGTGTTTTACGGTGTTCAAAGACAATTTCATGCCTAAAAACACCTTAACCGTCATACATAGAAACAACCCTCGCTGTTATGGACAAAAGGCTATTTACTGGCTCATCCACCTACAACAGCAAACACGTGTATACATAATACATGCCCGCATCATGAGAGAAGTACCCATTAAGGTCAATGGTCGTGTTTTTTCGGTTGATGGTCTAAGCGAAAACCGTGCCACTGGTAAGAAGACTGTGTACTCCTTTAACGGTTGCTTGTGGCATGGATGCCCACGTCCTGAGTGTAGAATCGTAGGAGATATCCACGGTAAATCTTCTGCCGACAGTCTTGGATGTACCTACACTCGCGATCAACTTATAGGCACTCATTTCATTCACAAGGTCTTGTGGGAACATGAGTATGATACACTGATGGAGACAGATGGACAGTACCGTGAAGAAAAAAACACACTCAAGCGTTCAATGGTGCTGGATCCTCTCAAATTCGGTGATAGCTTGTTCGGGTGGTGTAAAAATCCCTTCAAGGTATACTTTCCGCCTACGGAGGGGCGTGAAACTCCATTACTACGACTTCTGTTCTTTATACCCCTACGTGATGAAGAACAATCCGTACCCTGTAGGAGCACCTGAAAAACTGGTGGGACCAGCCCTGCCCACCATCGAATTGTTTTAAACAAATTTGAACAAGACCTATTTCGGTCTTTCTTTCGTAGACCTGCTCTCCCCTCGCGACTTATGGATGCCGATCTTACCCGTCGTTATAGATCACAAACTCATGTTTCCCCTGTGCGTGAATTGCGCAGAGGAGAATAATGGGTCCTGTAATAACACAACCCACCAGTGGAAGATTAGAGGTGCATATACAACTCTTGAGCTGTCACTAGACTCCGCCATAGTTACAGAATATTGAAGATATATGAGGTGTTGAGGTTTTAGAGCTACCCAACCTTTTCACGTCATATATAAACACATTTTTGAAGGATTAGGTAGAAGCATCAGGATATCCTCGAGGGGTTGAGATCGAAGATGAGAAATCGGCGTATGTTCAGCGCTACCGCGACCGTGAAGAGATACAACTTGACTGGGTCCAAATTGTAAAGAACCGGGCAAGCACTTTGGTACAAAGTTGTGTCTAAATAGTCTATGGGGAAAATTTGCACAATATACTGGCAAGGGGAACGTTCATCTAGCCAGGAGTTATAAAGAGGTGTGGGATTAGGGATTATGCAAATGCTCCAGATAAAGAGGTCATGGAGATCGTGAATGCAGGTAATACGTACATAAAGTATAACACTACCCAATTGGACAGAGATACCTCAAGCTGTACAAACATACTTGTAGCCAGCTTCACAACGACCTATGCACGCATCAAACTTTGGGGTCTATTGCACTCTCTTGGGCTGAGGGTTCTGTACGCCGACACAGATAGTGTGATATTCACAGCGAGGGAGGGTGAATACATGCTGCATAGTGGTGAATTCCTCGGAGATTTGACTGATGAGATGAAGGATGAGTATGTGACGCTTAACCAGGGGAACCGACGGATCGTTAACTTTGATTCGTTGAAGGAGCTAGTTTGCTTGGAAGATTAGAGCGACTAACCGCCCCAACTGACTGTAGGGACCCACAATTTTCGGGCCCAGAAGCTGGGGTGTGTGAAGGAACTTAGGGGTTCGAAAGTGTTTCGTAACACCTATAGGAAACGTTACCAAGTACCTTGTACCTATGATACCGTACCCTTTAGCTAACATAACCCTTGATTGTTTATATATATATATATATATATATATATGTCTATTTACTTGCTAACGATGTGTTTATTTTATTTATTACACGTATTTGAATATATACACCTTGAATAATTCGATGATATGTTTATTAAATAAATCGTGTTTCAATTAGCGTTTTATTTTCTCCTTTGTATGTGTGTGTGGTGTGTGTGTGTGTGTGTGTGTGTGTGTGTGTGTGTGTATGAACAGGAAACGTCCTAAGGTCCGCCCCCTGTATGATAGATCAAAGGTCACGTGACTTCTGCTACACTCTGGCCAATCTCTACCCCTGCGTGCTCAGTTGAAGAATTCACGTGTAGACGAAAAAAATAGTGATGGCTACCTTTGATATTGCATACTCGACGTTTATGAAGTTGTATTCGATAAAGTCTACAGATGTGGTGGATACTGAAAGACTCCCTAGCCCTCCCTCCTTTGAGACTTTTAAGGCTACATTGAACGGTGCGAAGCGTGAGGAACAAGAGGTTCAAAAGCTCTACGGCTATTCTGGCGAGAGCTTTACAGGATTTCGTGGTACAAGCGATGTAATGGACTACGTTGTAGGACTAAACTGTGTAAAAGGTTACATATACCTTGAAGTGAAAGAAACAACACGTGTAGAAGAGAAGCAACGGGTATGGTTAGTGAGTCTTTTTGATGAGTAGTGTGACAGGCGGTATTATGTCATGCTGCATTATACCGAGTACTCGTAACCTGCGGTTAAGAATGTAAATCTTGTTATAATGGACAATCCGAAATATTTTTACCACTACATTCATATATATCATGAGGTTTGCAGTGAGGTTATGGCGAAAGCCCTGTGTGAGTTTTTAATAGAATGTAGAGACGAGTATCGCATGCTAAGCAAAAAGGATAAATATGGACAGTGGACACATGTTTCTCTCAAATTGTGCCCCGGAGTGTTAATAAAATGTGTTTAGTTCGTGAAAATCCCCCTGAACGAAAATGTCTGGTGCGCATTCTGGGGAGTGGGAGTGATAAAACATTAAACCCTATATCACTTCATGTATCGGAAAAATTCTCTAAACGGCTGCCTGATATAATGGGGTATAGGCATTCATATGACTCTTTCACGTTGGAACAATACCGTACACGATTCATTAACTTATGGTATGACTCACTCCTCCACACCTCCCGTCGAGCCGAGCCGCCCACCTGTGGCTCATCGCCACCCCAGAGCTTGACCCGACTGGACGTTCCCTCCTCACAATAGATAACGATGGAACTTCCGTTGAGCAGTATCCCCACTGTCGTATATGATGTGTTCGTGACGAAGTCAGTGCCTTTGTTTAGGCGTGAAACCAGCGCTATTAATCATGTACTTGAAACGTTATTCATTTAAGTATTGAGGATATAAACAGAATCTTTGTGTTGGTTGAGAAGGTGGGGGAGGATGGTTATAAAATACCTGCAGGTGTAGGCACAAAAAGAGAGCAGGTTAGTGATACACCGTCATACGCCATTGTTTGTACTTTGTGCGTAAAACGTGATCAGCCATGCATTGGTATACGTCTGATGTGGAAGGATGCAAAAGACAATAACGTTCTTATCCCATGCGAAGCCGCTTCATTCTCGATAGAATGTTTGAAGTCGTCAGTTTCCGCAAACTGAAACCTATATTAGGCGCACGTGTCATGAATATGTTTTATTTTGACACGGTTCTCGAATACGCATACACCGCTCTGCTCGACGGTTTCACCGAGTGTAGGGAGGCGTAAGGTGAAAACGCGCTGGTGCTAGATACGTATTTAAAAGGCTTAGACACTGCGAAATATCACGAGCTTTGGTACAAAACAATTGAACGGTACAGGGCTGAACTCACCTACACTGTTCACCCTGACGAGCTATTTCTTTATATAATGGTCATCTGCAAGCACGATTTAGAATATTATTGCAATTGTTGTTATGCGCAGTGAAGAAGAGGAATTCACGGTTGAAAAGATTGGATCGAAAAGAATAAACCCGCAATTGGAAAGGAGTGTTTATAAACTTGAATTTAATAATGATGCTTTGACAAACGATGACCTCTTTGTGCATGCTTTTGAACGTATTCTAACAGTGTTTAAAGATAACTTACCCCCATTTGTAAAGTGGGGACAAAAATAGTGTTAAACGATTTGAAAGCCCTTTATACAGACTTCCTCATACTTTGAGTGGTGAAATAATGTTAAATCCTATTTATTGCATAGTACAAAGCAACAATGATGTAACTGTAGACTGGATCACGTGCGAGTTTAGTATTTTAGTTAAGCGTAGTAGAATATAAAGTCTATGTATATTGATGTATATTATTTTGTGTAAATAGATTTTTCGTATACTATTATTATTTTTGAATGTATATTTATTTTCTATGCACACAGTATGTTAAATTTTTTTATTTAATATAAATGTGTATATAGATTTCTCCTGTTTATATATTAATTTTTGAATGTATATTTATTTTCTATATATTTCATGTATTATTTCCATTAACTCGTCTAAATAAACAAAATGATATAGTTGTGTTTTATTATCCAATAAATGCTTTCCTGGTTGTGTATATATATATATATATATAATATATATATATATATATAAATATATGATACACACACACCGTGCACGGAACAAGAAACTCTTCTAGGAAAATTAAGTCCACTATAGTCCGAATAAGAAATGGTAAATGACAAACACTATAGTTTTTTCTTTTTCATGATGTTGGCCCGACGTGGGTAACGGGTCACTCGCAGAGAGGTCCCAAAAATATAGCTTCCCTCACCAGCTATCTGCAAAGCAGATAGGATCCAGCTTTGGGACAAGATCTAGGGTTAAAGCAGCCGAGCCCCGCTACATTTAGAACCTCAATATAAGCAAAAGACTCGCTGCCTTCACGTCAGATTGAATACATCAAAGAAAAAGGGGTAACTATTATATTTTTAGCTAAAAAAAACTTAAACCTCAATTGGCAGAATTGAGCGTCCACTTTTCAAGACAGATTGACGTCAGATTGAAGGAAGATTGAAGGCAGCGAGTCTTTTGCTTATATTGAGGTTCTAAATGTAGCGGGGCTAGGCTGCTTTAAACCCTAGATCCTGTCACAAAGCTGGATCCTCTCTGCTTTGCAGATAGCTGGTGAGGGAAGCTATATTTTTGGGACCTCTGTGCGAGTGACCCGTTGCCCACCTTCGGGCTAACATCATGAAAAAGAAAAAACTATAGTGTTTGTCATTTACCATTACTTATTCCGACTATAGTGGATTTAATTTTCCTAGAAGAGTTCCTTGCTCCATGCACGGTCTGTATGTATCATAATAAACCTCAGGGAACTATTCTGAGTTCATTCCCATATATATATATATAACAATATTGAGGAATAACTGGGTTGAAGGGAATATATATAAACAATGCACCTTCAATAAATATATATATATGTATACAATATACCAAATGGCTGGTTACGCCTTCTAAGCCGACTGGCTGACTAAGATTTCTAAGCTAACTGGTGCTGTCAAGAACATCTGCTTTAATTAAATAAATAGCGCAACTGGCAACTCAAAAGTTATTAATATATATATTATACACCTAAACCAGCCATTTATGCTTTCTAAGCCAGATTAAGCCTTTGAACCCAAATGGCTGATTAAACCAACTGGTTGATTTACACCTTCTAAGCCAGATGATGCTGTCAAGAGCTTTATTATACGTCTGAATCTCCCAGGCGAAGGATGGTCTCTCTCTTCTCTCCTCCTTTCTCTCTCTCTTAGGTTAGGTATACCCCCTTGGGGGGTGAGGACCTCCCACCTTTTCCCCCCGAGTTAGGGTTTGGTCATCACTTTTGGGGAGGTCATCCTCCCATCTCCCCCAAAAGCTCCCCATTCATGCAATTTGGGGGTTACACCCCACCCTCTTGTTGCATAACCCCTCTCCCCATTACCGTTTTTTCCTTTTCATTTTTACCCTATCCCCTTTGCAACATAACCCCCACCCCCTTGTTGCATAGCCCCCAACCATTTTCCAACATTGATCAACATTGCAATTGCAATCTCACATTTTCCGGCTATACTACTAATGTTCTTACCTGTATCAACTCGTTAACGCCTGTTGTCACAAAGCCCGCACTTAACCCATTGTTTCGAGTAAAATAATATTGAAAAAATGTCACTGCCTGCTCAGGGGTTCTTAGATAATATATATATATATATATATATGTATAACCATTTATTCTTTGAATAATGAAATTTTTTACAATGAAGCAAGCAGATGCATATGATAAATAATTTTTTGGATCAATCCCAGAATAGGCACCTGAAATCATTTTTAGGTGCTTAATCTGGGATTGAGGCAAAACACAGGTGCTTAATCTGGGATTGAGGAGAAAAAAATATAAACAGTTTTTAGATATAATTTCATTGTTTTTATCAATATTTGAAAAAATCAACTCTAACCTAACCTAACCTAACCTAACCTAATCTTTTGCTATATCTTCTGCTTTTTTGGTTAGTTTTGCTATTCTTACCAGTTTGATTTTTACCTGATTTTCACATTTAATATTTTATTAATAATATTATTCGATTTCTATTTCAGAAATAATTTTTCTTTATTCATTAAACCACTTTAAACCTTTTATAACTTTGCCTTTATTACATTTGTAATAAACTTTGTATAAACAATAAATTTTGTAATCATCAGGTTTTTTTTATTTAATTCCTTGCAAGGTGCCTATTCTGGGATTGAGGTTGAACGCAGGTGCTTCATCTGGGATTGAGGTACATCAGGTGCCTATTCTGGGATTGACCCAATTTTTTAAAGGAAAATATGTGGGAAATAATAATTGGTAATACAGATACGGCCGATTACTCGGATCGGTAAAGCACGGGCAATGTCGTGGCCACTGTCGTAACACCCCTTTTCGTCGATCAGCGAAGTTAAGCGATATTAGGGCTGGGTAGTAATTTGATGGGGACCGTCCTCTACGTCCAGATTATGTAGCGACCCGTGTCTCGGATCCCACGTAAAGCTGTAGATCCCATCCATCCTATGATCTTAGATGTTGGGAACAGTGGCGGTCCTAGCTTACATGACGCCCTGGGCGAACCTCACCTTCAGCGCCCCCCCCCCTGTTCGCCAACACACACACATTCGAATCCCCCCAAAATAAAGGACAGACATAACTCTTTCACAAAATAACTTTTATTGGACTAATTGTTGGAACTTCAGAACCAAAACAAAGACTCAAATTTCTGAATTTACAAATCCTTCATCACGTAAATATAAATACTTAAGAGAATGTAATTATGATACTATGAACAGGAAAAATACAAATTAAATTGCACAACTGCCATAAATAAACTACAGAATCAAATTTCTAAATTGTACAAATGCTCTATCACATAAATAGAATAAGACACTTAAGAGAGGGTAATTATTATGCTACACTTTGAACAAGAAACAAAAAATTGCACCACAGCACAACTGCCATCTAAAGCCTGAATCTTCTTACCTTCCTTGATGCAAAGTCATTGATCTTATTATTTATTTTATTTTATTTTTTTTTTTTTTATTTATTTCTTTATTTATTTATTCTTATTTTTATTTTTATTTTTTTTGCAGGCGCTCATGCCGCCCCTCCACAAATGCCGCCCTGTGCGGCTGCCCATATTGCCCATATGAGGAACCGCCACTGGTTGGGAAGGCGGTTAAACAACCGCATCATTACAGTCATCAAAACACAAGAAAATACAAAGGAATACAAAAAACACCAAACACCAACAGACCGTCTGGTCCATACGGGGCTGTCCTATTTAAGAAGGAAGGCTAAAAAATGTAAGAAAATTTAAAGACAAGTGAAAGTTTTAAAACAAAGAAATGTGGTTGAAAGGAAGGAAAGAAATTTAAAGATAAAGAGAACAATTTAAAGTATAGAGGAGGGAATCCGAGTGAAAATTCTACAATATTTCTACGCGTAAACAAATGCTTCTAATTGGGGGTTTAAAGCAAGATAAACATCTAGTCTCTTTTTAACGGACTCGAACAAATTAATATGAACTACGCTGGCTGGCAATCCATCCCATAAATTAATTATACGATTGAAAGAAAAATGTTTAGCTCCATAAGAATTAAAACTAATTTAACCCACTAATTTAAAACCATTTACCGTGAGTTCTATCTGTAGTTCTGAAGGTAAAATATTTTTCGACGTCGACATTATCAAAACCTTTAATTATTTATTTTAAATACCTGAATTAGATTTCGAATGCTTCTTTTTACAATTGAGAATAAATTTAACGTTTCTAAACTGGTAGCGCATGATTTGTTTCTAAGTCTGGGAATCATCTAAGTAGCCGTATATAATATCTACTGGTTTACTTTTGTCATATACTGTAGTATATTTACAATATCATTAAAGAAATCGAGCAAATTTGTGAGACAAGAAAGATTACGTCGAAAACCGTGTTGAGGATCTTTGATTAATTTATTCATTTCTAAGCTTATCAACTACTGAAATCAAACTAATAGGAAGATAATTCTCAGAAGCGATTTGTCCCGTTTTTTAAATATTGACGTAATGTTTCCAAGTTTCCAATCAAACAGAACTTCTCCAAATTGTAACGATTTATTAACTATGTGAGAGGAGATACTATTGCACAGGTCATTTGTTTAAGAACCCGAGGGTAGATCTTATCTGGATCGAGAGTTTTATTTGGACTAGTACAGTTCCCGCCGCTTCGCTGACGGTTAGACAGGCTAAACTACAAAAAAAGAACCCAGCCGTGAAAATTTTGAGCTTCACATTGTGTCAACATTTCTGAATCTGGTATCTCCCAAAACCTCCTCACCCCCATTCATACAACTTGGGGGCTAACCCCCTCCCCCATTGCCCCCACCCCTCCCCATTACCCCACCCATCCCCCATTACCCCCACCCTTCCCCCATTGCCCCCACCCCTCCCCATTACCCCACCCATCCCCATTACCCCCACCCTTCCCCATTGCCCCCCCCCCCCCATTACCCCACCCATCCCCCATTACCCCCACCCTTCCCCCATTGCTAAACTACAGAAAAGAACACAGTCATGAAAATCTTGAGCTTCACATTGCCGCCCGTAATACAACAATTTCTGAATTTTTTTTACACAATTTTTTCTCACAATTTCTGAAAGTGTGACGGACAGACGGACAGACAGACAGACGGACAGCTCTCTTATTATATTATATATAGATTAATTTTCCTACGTTCGAGAGTACTTCACTTTCACTAATGGTAAAATCGTGACGCTTTAAATGATCGTCACTGAGCATGATGACTGAAACAGGAATGTTATTCATATTTTCGTTTGTGAAGACGGAAAAGAAGAATTTATTTCAAACTTCCGTTATTTGTAAGTCATCGTAAATTTGTTCGTTGTTTTCGCCTATATGAGCGAACCAATAGTCTGCGAAGCTACATTTTTATTCCTAACATAATTGTAGAATTTCTTCTGATTCGGTTTAATTTGATTCACTATATATAGCTTATAGTTGTGCTTACTTTTTGTAATAATTTTTTTGTTTCGCCTTCTTAAAAGCTTGTAAGTATTTTCATCGAAATTTGTTCATTTCATTGTTTCTTTAAATTTAAAATACGCGTTCCTTTTTAAGTTGAACTACTTTTAACTTCACCATCCCACCATTTAGGTTTAATAGACTTCGCCAGTCTCTTTTTACGTAATGGAATAGTACTTGATTATAAACGTTTAAAATAATTATAAAAAGAAGTTCATGTGTCATTAATATTATCGCGCGACAGAGCCTAATCCCAATTACTGTATAGGTAGAGAATTGTAGTTTCATGTCATGAAATTTAGTTCTTTTAAAATCCAAAACGTTCCAGGCTCTCCGAATTATGAGCATTAATTTTAATTTCAAATGTTATTTGGTTTTCACTGAGGGAGAACTAGTCTCCTACAGAGATATTATCAATTAAGTCTACGTCTGTACTTAAAACTAAATCTAGAATATTGCGTTCTCCAGTGAGTTCCATGACCATTTGAAAAAGTGAACTTTCGAGCATGAAAGATTTCAATGATATTGCGATGATGAACTCAGAGCATAAATGCAGTGGAAAATAAATAAGCCATTATTTTGCTGCAATGGAGGACCATACCAATTTGGCCAACGGGACATTCTATCGACAGTTCAATAAACTAACTTAACCTGACCTAACCTAATCGAAGCCTAACCTAACCTAATTTATTTTCACCCAATAACTTGTTGATTAAATGTCACGCCGAGAGATTGAAGTTAGTCCGGTGATGGGTGCCATTCTTTCACTTTGATGGAAAATTTTATCTCAGTTAATCCTAGCAGTCTGCTTGTCCTGCAAATCTTGTGCCATTTGGTTGCGAGAGGAAACTCGTAGAATGCCGAAAGTAATAATCTATACTATAATAAGAGAGCTGTCCGTCTGTCCGTCCGTCCGTCCGTCACACTTTCAGAAATTGTGAGAAAAAATTGTGAGAAAAAAATTCAGAAATTGTATTACGGGCGGCAATGTGAAGCTCAAGATTTTCATGACTGTGTTCTTTTCTGTAATTTAGCCTGTCTGTTTGTCTGTTTGTGAAATTTATCCCGGGCAGTAATGGGGGAAGAGTGGGGGTGGGGGTAATGGGGGATGGGTGGGGTAATGGGGAGGGGTGGGGGTAATGGGGGAGGGGGTTAGCCCCCAAGTTGCATGAATGGGGGTGAGCAGGTTTTGGGAGATACCAGATTCAGAAATGTTGACACAATGTGAAGCTCAAAATTTTCACGGCTGCGTTCTTTTCTGTAGTTTAGCCTGTCTAACCGTCAGCGAAGCGACGGGAACTGTACTAGTAATGATAATATAAAGCAAAAGAAAAATAATACCTGCGAGATTATTAATAAATCTCTTTAAAAAGGAACATTTTATTACTCAAAGTTTGCAGAAAAAAGATTAGCAATGTTTTTGACGGAAATTAATATATCAGACTCTTTACTTTAAACTGAAAATGTTTACTTCATACACTTAACGAGTTTCAGAGTTTAAAAACTTGTTTGTTTTTATTTAAGAAAAAGGAATTTAGATATATACAAAATTTCTTTTAAAAGTTATGGCGGGTTTAAAACTTTAAAATTTAAATACCAACAAATTTAAGCACGAAAAATAAGGTATGTTTACACTAAGCAGAATTTATTTTCAGTATATTCAGGTGCAAATATGTAATGTGCGATTACTAACATTTTTATAGCAATATTGATTTTATGTAATGTCTTTTATGCCTTTCATGAAACAGCAGAAAATTATGTGTGTGTGTGTGTGTGTGTGTGTGTGTGTGTGTGTTTGCTTTTCTCTCCGTCAACCTGAAATGTGGCGGCGTCTCTCTCAGTAAAGAAAAAGATTTTTTCATTTATAATCGGATTCTTCCCAGATGCTGCGAAAGACCATTTTAAGACAATGAAATAACGTTCCAGTTGTTTGACGTAAATTATGGATTCGATTTTTCTTTTTCTTTACAGGCAATCCTCTCACATGTTTTATACTTTTGCAGTTGTTTGCCCAAATCTGTCTTCATTCAAGAGGGAGCAAGCAAATATGCAAAGAGTTAAACTAATAAAGGTTTAAAATCCACCTGTTTTTAATATATACCTTTCAAATGTTCCGTGCGATGATTCCTCATTTCACGAAGGTCAAGCTTGTCACTCCTCCTCTCGAGTTAGCCTGGTGAAGTAGAGAGTTGGTTTCTTGTACTCTCCATCTCACATAGGCAGGTACGCCCGGCTCATCGGGGATTGTTCTGAGCCACGCGTCTAATCTTCTTTTGAAGATGTCCACCGCAATACCACTCGTGTTCCTTAGTTCTTTGGGCAGCTGATTAAACAGTCTTGGTCCTCTCGCAACAAAACTATTTTCTTTCAGGGTTAAGTATGTTCCCTGTCTCGCCTTTAATTTGGGAACACGACACAGTCTTCCTTTTCTACTTTCCACTGTTGTTTGGGGAGATACAGGGTTCACAGAAAGATTAGGGGCTAGTTTCTCCATTATTTTCCAAGTGTAAATAATGGTGTATATCTCTCTTCTCCTTTCCATTGAATAGAGGTTAATTCGCGTAACGTTTCCCAGTAATTTAGTTCTCTGCACCCATTGATCTTGGCTGTGAAGCTTCTCTGAATCTCTTTTAGTGTATAATGTCTTCTTTTTTTATGAGTGCATGTTAGGACTGAGCAGTATTCCAATTTGGGTATGATCAGTGTTTTCAGTAGAGGAATCATTATATTCAGATCCCTTCGTTTAAAGGTTCTCAGTATCTGCCCAGTTATTCTCTTTGCTCTGTTTACTGCTATCTTATTTTGTGTTTCAAATTTCGCATCATCAGTCATTACAACTCCTAAATCTTTTGCTTTAGAATTTCTCTGTATTTCATGTCCATTTGTGGTATAATATTCCATGGATTTTCGGTCCTCCCTTTTACCGTACCGTAACAATTGAAATTTCTCAGTGTTAAACTTCATATTGATGTCTTCCGTCCACTTGTAGATTCTGTTCATGTCTATTTGTAGAGATTTTATATCCTCTGGGTTTCTTATTTTTCTATTGATCTTTGTGTCATCGGCAAAGGATGTTACTGTGCTGTCTCTGGTAACGTCCTCATCTGTCAGTTAGCATCATAATGAAGAGTAGTGGAGCTAATACTGTTCCTTGTGGTACTGAGCTAAGGACCTCCAATTCTGATGAAGATATTCCTTGTACTGTAACGACTTGCCGCCACTCACTAAGGAAATTACATATCCATTTCCCTACTTTTCCTGTTATCCCCATATATTTCAGTTTATGCATTATGATTCCATGGTCACACTTGTCGAACGCTTTGGCAAAGTCTGTTTATATTAAATCATAGTTTTCATTACTTTCAAGTGCATCAATAATATTGTTGTAGTGTTCCATTTGTTTCTGGCCTATAGTTTCTGGCCTCCGATCGATCTCCTCCTTTATATATTGGGGCTTTGATCGCGCTCTTCAGGATGCCTGGTGTCTAGCGATCGTCTCCATATCCAATATAGGGGCTCAGCGATTGCATTCTTGCACTCTTTGATCAGTGTGACATTATATATATATATATATATATATATATATATATATATATATATATATATATATATATATATATATATAGGGCGTCCCAAAAAAATTTATACACACTTTAACAGCTGATAGCTCAATTGATGTTTCTTTCTTTCCAAGTTAAACCCATTAGAATTAATAATGGCAGTCAGACTAAGCTTTGAACAAAGGAAATTCATTCTAAAATGCTACTGGAAGTGTGAAAACGCAGTTGAAGTGCAAAGACAGTTTAGGAGGGAGTTTCAAACAGATCCACCAACGCGACTTACCATCACTCGAATTA